>JAGDQO010000483.1:5000-605000 GCA_018342035.1 Solanum appendiculatum | reverse complement strand
CCCAATGTTGTGAATGAGAGTAAAATAATGAATGCACATTAATTGCTAACATAGGTTAACATGGTAAATTGAGCTCCAAAAAAGTTCAAATTCAACTCATCTCTGTTTTTGCATGCTAGCCTTTTGGATGGCCCGTCTTTGCTAGTAGTCAACTGACTCATTAATCTTTTCTTTGTAATTTCCCTTTGGAGATTCTAGATTTGAATCCCTGCAGCAACACCTGGTGCGTTCATCTGGTCTAGCCTTGGTGGGCAGCATTACCTTGTCAATATGTGTTATGGCCTTCAACAGTTGCTCCGTTCCACGCTTGTAGCATGGTGTTGAATATTTCTCCCTGGTTACGTCGTAACTTATTTGATGCCAGCAAGTTAGACCTTTGCATATGAGTTTAGTAAATTCTCCCTCGGGGATGGAGAGGTCACCCAATTAATTAGTTGGGGTGCATGCAAGCTCTAGAGACGCCATTAGTATACTAAAAAATAAATAGGGCACTGGAGAATATATGCCCAACTATGGGAAAGAGTTATGCTCATACATAGTTGTGAGTTGTGACATAATGATAATCTGAATTGATATTGCTTAATGAGATGGTAGTAAACTTGATCCCCATTATGGATAGATTCCTTGAGGACTTGAACTTACTGCCATTCTATGTCATTATATTATGGACCATCTTATGTTTTCAGGTATGGAAAACAAGAAATTATAGGTAAGGAGGTTATATGGGAACTGTACATTGTTTATTTTCTAAAAAGTTTCATTTCTCCAAATTAATGAGATATAGAGTGCAAAACAATTTTTAGCTTAATGTGGAATTCCTCTTTATGTTTGTTTTTTCTGAAAAATTGCTTCATGGATCTTTTTTGTGTCCTGGAAACTCGAATATACCTTTTTCTTTATGTTTGGTTATGCCTTTCGTTATGCCCTTTGATTATTCTACAGATTACATATATATTGAAGATCTTTTTTTCACTTGAAGAATTTACACCACTCAACAGGAATACATGTTCTCCTCCCTATAATTATTAGTTTTTCTTTTCTTCTTTGCATTTTAGGGGAGGTTTTCACATCTTAGGTGCTTTAGAACCTGCACCTAGGATATTCAATAATTGTATCTAAGCTCATCCTCCTTCTAGAGTTAGATGTAAGGAGTATGAATTCTCAGGGCTATTGCCTGACGATACTCTTGAATATGAACTAGTTCCGCATGGGGATATATGGGCAAGTCTATTAAACAATCATTGTCATGGTAAAGAAGACTGTAACATCTCAGATTTGAAAAGGCTAAAATGGGGAAGCAGGAAAGGTCCATGAAACCAAAATGGACCATGGACCCTTCACGAGACCTTAGACGGCTCATGGAGGGGACCACGATCCTTATAGGGAATCCTGAAGGACTGCCCAAGGCAGCCAAGGTGAATTCACTCACCACGAGCCACTAAACAGCCCGTGGTGCATTGTACAGCTCGTATAGTGGTTCGTACAATGCCATCCATCAGATTTCGAGTTTAGGATCAAGTTCAAATGATCATATCTTTTAGCACAAAATGAATTAGGTGGCCCATAACTTATCAAATTTAAGCTCTTTAAGTCCTCTTTCTAATACAACCAAGTTTGCTCCATTTGAAGTTCGGACTAAAATGTTATTCCCGTTAGAGTAAAGCGGTGTCAGGCTGAGAAATCTTCACGACCCACTGTACGAGCCGTGAAGCACTGTACGACTCGTGGAGCCTGTCTTGAAGTTATTTCGGCAGCTTTAAGTCAGGGTCATATGGGTCTTTTCCGCTATGCGTTGGGCACTTAAACTACGTCGTTTGATGCCTAAACTACGTCATTTTACTCAGTTTAAGACTAATAACCTAGTCAGAAATTACCTAGAACCTTCATTCTCCCAAAATCATCTAGCTACGAAAGAAAAGAAGAGAAAGGAGCGACAACTTCTCCCAAGAACAAGAGGAGGTGTTCTTTAAAGTTCAGCCCCGAAATCCAGCAAATTTCTCCATAGTTTTCATCACCAGGTATGTGGGATTTCACTAGTGGGTTCCTTTCACCCATTAAGCCTCTAGAATTCAGTCAGTTTCTTCAGTTTCACCATAAATTGCTTAGACCTAAGGTTCCCAAATCTTGGGAATCCATTGAAAGTTAACTGTTATAGTTCCATTGCATTGATTACTTGTTTGCTTGGAGAATTAATGTAATCCCATGCATAGAACTCAGAACCCTAGCTTGTATTCATCATTAGTTTTTCATGAATTATACTTGCTAGATAGATCAATAAGAAAATCATGCTCCGGTATTTGAATGCCATATCTTTCAATATATTTATGTTGCATTCCCAGATAGCATGTCAGTATTTTGAGCTACTCAGTATATCAATTGCATTTTAGCTTGTATATTCAATTGAGAGTAGACTTAGCACCGAGTTGGACAGGTTCAACATACCCAGAAGTCCAGGAACTAAGTGCCAACGTAGGTTTAGAAGTCCCTTCTGTTGGGCATCAGTTTTAGTGATCATGCCACAGTCATGCCTTTATACCCTGGCAAGGTATATTGGGTCCTCTCGATGGGGTATATGCATCAGACTCCATGTTTAGCTCACATGGTTTATGTCGGTTAACAGTAACTCCCACAGTCATACTCTCATTGCATTGACCATGTTATCCACATTTACTTCAGTATACAGTTCAACATGCTATCTTCATTATTAGTACTTGGTCATTGCATCTAGCCTAGTTTGCAGTTATACTTTAGTACATCCTTTTTCCATGTTCAGTTATATTGTTCAGTTTATATCTTTCAGTTTAGATTATTCAGCTTAGTATATATATCCTGCATGCTCAGTACATTCAAAGTACTGATGCATACTTTTGTGCTACATCATTTCATGATGTAGGTTCAGGCACTCAGTTTCTAGACCACGCTTAGCTCGATTTCCAGTTCGTACTCAGCAGCTTCAGTGGTGAGTCCTCATAGTTCGAGGACATTTCTTTATGCTTTTAGTTTAGTCAATCTATTATCAGTCTTTCAGTATTATTAGAGTTAGCTGGGGACTTGTCCCAGCAGCTCATCAGTTTTAGAGGCTTTCATACATAGAGTCAGTATTCAGTAATTGGGTTGTTCCCCATTGAACTTAGTTATATATTTAGTTGAACTCTTTTAGATTCACTCAGTTTTCAGTTATTCTTCCGCTTACATAGAATTATTTTAGTATGCTTGTGATATACAAGATTCAGGGTTAGCTTGGGGTCACTTATAACTCTAAGCACCGTGTTGCGCCTAGGGGGTAGCCTCAGGGCATGAAAAACTTGGTATCAAAGCATTAGGTTTAAGGTTACTAGGGTGTCTGAAAGCTGCACTAAGTAGAGTCTCTTTCATGGGTGTGAAGCGCACCACATCTATGAGGGAGAGACTACTAGGTGTTCTAAGAAAACTTCCCTTCTTTCTTTTCCAACTCGTGCTATAGAGTATAAACTCTATTTAATCTCCTTCAAACTCCTACTCTTCGCATTTCTGAAAATTCCTCCAGAAGAGCTAACGCCAAGAATCAACAGTAGCTCTAGCAGATCCATTAAATGAGCAAGTCACTCATGCCGAGTTCAGGGCTGCTTTCCTAGTGCTTGCTCAGGCCATGACCGCCTAGGTCAATCAGCAGGCTGTGGCCCTAGCTTCGTCGCAGACTAACATTGCTGCAGTAAGAATTTGGGACTTCACTCGGATAAATCCTCCGGAGTTTCATAGGTCTAAATCAGGAGAGGATACTTAAGAGTTTCTCGACGACATCAAGAAAGTAACAGACATTATGAGTGTCACTCCAGTCGAAACTCTCCCAAAACCCTTCTCAGTCTCTACTCCAGTTGGTGACCTAGTTATAGCTAGACGGGTATACAAAAATTGCCATGTCACAGTATCCAAGAAAGTCACCTCAACAAACCTTGTAGAGTTAGAAATGATAGATTTTGATATCATTCTAGGCATGGATTGGTTACATTCCTTTTATGCCTCAGCCGACTGTAGAACCAGGATCGTTCGATTTCAGTTTCCAAACGAGCCAGTCTTAGAGTTGAAGGGTAGTAACTCAGTGCCTGCAGATCGATTTATCTCTTACCTTAAGGCCAAGAAAATGATTTCCAAAAGGTATATCTATCATTTTGTTCAGGTTAAGGACTCAAACTCTGAAACCCCAACTCTTGAGTCAGTCCCAGTGGTGAATGAGTTTCCAGAAGTGTTTCCATAATATCTTCCCAGAGTTCCTCCCGAAAGGGAAATTGACTTCGGAATAGATCTCCTTCCAGATACCTAGCCTATCTCAATTCCTCCTTACTAAATGACTCCAGCTGAGCTTAAGGAATTGAATGAGTAGTTGAAAGACCTTTTAGATAAGGGCTTCATCAGACCCAGCATCTTTCCATGAGGTGCTCCAGTGTTGTTCATGCGTAAGAAAGACGGTTCTCTCAAGATGTGTATTGATTATCGTCAGTTGAACAAAGTCACAATCAAGAAGAAATATCCCATCCCAAGGATTGATAACTTGTTCGACTAGCTTCAAGGTGCTAGTTGTTTTTCTAAGATAGACCTCAGATCCGACTATCATCAGCTTAGAGTCAAAGATAGTGACATCCTGAAGACAACCTTCAGGACTCGGTATGGTCACTATGAATTTGTAGTTATGTCTTTTGGACTAACAAATGCTCCTGCAGCTTTCATGGACTTAATGAATAGGGTGTTCAAACACTATTTAGATTTGTTCGTCATCGTCTTTATTGATGATATCCTCGTTTATTCTTGGAATCAGAAAGAGCATGCGACTCATCTAAGAGTGGTTCTGAAAACCCTAAAAAATCACCAGATATTCGCTAAGTTCAGCAAATGTGAATTCTGGTTACAATCGGTCACTTTCCTTGTTCAGTTTATATTATTCAGCTTAGTATCTATATCCTGCAAGCTCAGTACATTCAAAGTACTGACACATACTTTTGCGCTACATCGTTTCATGATGTAGGTTCAGGCGCTCAGCATCCAGACCACGCTTAGCTCGATTTCCATTTCGTACTCAGCAACTTCAGTGGTGAGTCCTCATAGTTCGAGGACATTTCTTTATGCTTTTAGTTTAGTCAACCTATTGTCAGTCTTTTAGTATTATTAGAGTTAGTTGGGGACTTGTCCCAACAGCTCATCATTTTTAGAGGCTTTCAGACATAGAGTCAGTATCCAGTATTTGGGTTGATCCCCATTGAACTCAGTTATATTTTTAGTTGAACTCTTTTAGATTCACTCAGCTTTCAGTTATGCTTCCGCTTACATAGAATTATTTTAGTATGCTTTTGATATGCCAGATTCAGGGTTGGCTTGGGGTCACTTGTGACACTAAGCATCGTGTTGTGCCTAGGGGGTAGTGTAACACCCTGAAAATTTCAACCAAAAATCAGACCTTAAAAATTTTTCTTCAAGCTAGGATCATGAAAGACATCTACGGCCCGTGCACTTTTCCACGGATCATAGATGGACTCGTGAGTCAAAGTTTAGAATTCAGTAAAGAGTATTGAGTTCTACGGACCATATGTACGGGCCGTATTACTTTGTACGGCTCGTAGACTTGATTCGTAGGTCAATTCCTAAAACCCATTCCTCAGTATTCTTTCTACGACCCTTCAGTACGACCCGTAGAAGGGTCTACGGACCGTATAAAGGATCCGTAGACCCCAACTTCAGAGACCCAGAAGTTCAACATGTTTTCTACGAGAGGGTCTATGGTCCGTAGACTTTTGTACGGACCATAGATGACATTCTGTAGATGACTTCAATTAGTTTTTAAGGGGGATTATTTTAATCTTTTTACACCCTTTCTAAACCTATACCCCAACATTTTTACACCTAATTAAGGTCACAAGAAACCCATAGCACAATGTTGAGTTGAAAGCTCCCTTACCGATCAAGTTTTGAGAAAAGATTTTACTTAGGTCAACTTCAAACGACCATTTCTCTCAGCTCATAAAGAATTAGGTGTCCCATGACTATAAAATTAAATTTCTATGAATCCTCTTTCCAACGCCACCAAGTTTGCCTTTTTTCGAGCACAGAGTAAAAAGTTATGCCCATTTTAGTGAAGCCCTCTCAGGCAGTCATAGAACTACCACTTGACCTACAAATGGTAGATTGTTTGACGAACCGTAGATTGATTTTTTTCAGAAACCTCCTGCACACGTCCTAGGGTTATTTTGGTCCTTTCCCAAGCTTTGTAACACTATTCTAAGTCCTTTTTGAGTGTTTTAACAATGTATATCATTCAAGTAACAAGTTTTCCTCTCAAAATCATTAATCTAAACTTCAAGTATCTAGGGTTTCTCTTAGAACTCACCTAGGGTTTCTCTTCTCCATTAAGAACCCTAAAACTTTCATGCCAAAAATTCAAGATACTAAGAGAATCCTTTCACCCAAGATTTTTCCAAGTTCTTCACTCTAGAAACTTCATAAAAGAATTACTTTTATCAAGATCAAGCACCAAGATTCCAATATCAAAGGTTTCCTTCAAGAAAGTTAATGTCCTTCCTCGAGCTCAAGGAAAATCAAGTCTCCATCAAAGTTTTTAGTCTAATAGCTTCGTAATCAGGTATGTAAGGCTATCATAGTGTTGGACCAGTTCGTCCACACGCCCTATGTATATCAGAATTTGAGAGAAAAGTAATCTAGGGTTTATTCCATGATTTTGAGTATTCTTGAGATAAGTTCATTGTTGAGTTCTATTCCAATTTTCTTGAGTTATTGTATATGCATTGTTGAGTATCCTTGAGTAGAATTGCTCATGCCTCTAATTCATCATGAACTCTATTATTTGAGTATCCTTGAGATGAGTAGTATCTATGAGTTCGGAGTTAATGAAATCTGAGTATTGAGTTTTCCATATTGTTATTGAGATCCTTGAACTGATTGTTTCATGTCTATATTTCAGCATGGGCCCTGTTTTGAATTGTAAAGTCTGAGAATCTTTTAGAGTCAACCTTTTTGTCCTTAAATGATTTTTTGTGAGAAAGCAAAGATGAGTTTTAAACAAGAGTTTAAAGAAGCTTTGAGTAAGAGTTTTAAAAGAAGCTTTGAGTAAGAATTTTACAGAAGTCTTGAGTAAAAGTTTTAAAGACGAGTTTTTGAGAAAAAGTAGAGGGAACTACGTAATTCCCAAAGAGTTCACTTTTTAAAGAAATTGAGAAGAGAAACTTTGTTTTCTAGATGAGTCAGTTATTGAGTAGTTAGATACTCTCGAAAAATAGTTACTTCTTTAAGAGGATTAGTTTGAGCAATTACGTCAAACCCAGAAAAGATAACGTTTATAAACATTGAGATGATCAAAGTAATAGATTTTGGGAGTAGTATTGAGTACCGATATGGGGGAGAGTTCAAACAACTCACAGCCTTCGTAAACCATGTAGCCAACATGGGTAAAGGATTCATACTTTTTAGATGATTTCCTTACATATAGTACTTAGTGGATCCACTTAGTAAGTTTGAGAGTTTTATATCTAGCAAGTATAGGACCGTTCTAGCAGCGTGGATGTTATGATGTATCATCACATAGCTCATAGTAATGGTTGTCGGTTAAAGAAACCCCCCAGAGTAAAGTATATTATTTTTCTTTCATATTACTTGAGAAGTTGAGTTTCAGAGATGAGTTAGCACTTGGGAAGTTTTAAATTGACTTTATTCATTTAATTCTTTACATTCAGTTTTGAGCCAAGGTAAAGTTAAAGTGTTTTCTACATACTTATGAGTTTTATGATATCAGAGTTGAGCAAGGGTATTTGTAAAGCTTTAATGGTTTTGTCCTTTATCTCTTTGCATTGAGTTGAGTTACCCATATCTTTATTTGTTTTCAGTACCTTCATTTTAGTTATTTACCTACTCACCTATATTACATACTCGTACATTCAATGTACTGATGTCATTCGACCTACATCTTTTAATGATGCAGATACAGGTACTTAGGATCCTCAACAAGAGTCTGTTGAGATCAATTTATCCGTTCGTCAGCTTTCGAGTGAGGTCTCCTTGCTTCTAGAGGACTCTAGTTTTATGAGTTGTTGGTATTAGTAGCATTTTGAGTAGTCGTGGGTCTTATCCCGACACTCGTCTATATATAGTAAAGGCTTCAAAGATAGACAGTTTTGGAGAGTCTTTCAATTTCAGATGTTATATTTAAAACATATGTTCATACTTAGTATATTTAGAGAGTTTTGAGATTTATAGAAACAGTTGATTTAGCATTTCTTTCAGTTTGATGCTTGTGTATGCTTGAGTTAGTTTTCCGCTTGTAGTCAATCAGGATGAGGATTCGCTTGGAAACCAGTAATGGTTCTCGAGTGGCGGCCACGTCCAGGGTGTAGGCTCGAGGCGTGACAAGTAGCCTCGGGGCGTGACAAAGACATAGGACTATATTTCTTTGCAAGTAAGAGAGAAAATTCAGCTTCTGCCTTATATATCTATCCGAAAAGGGATAAGGGTTGCAAAGTAGAAGTGCACCCTTTCCTTATTTACCCTTAGCCTTTTCAACTTCTACTTTGCAACCCTTAGCCCTTTTTCGGATATAGAAATATAAGAAAGAAGTTGAACTTTCTCTCTCACGTTCATAGAAATACGGTCCTATATCTTCTTTATCTAGACAATGATTGTTGAATAGACTCGCCCAGATATCTCCACGTCGAACTAGTTAAAATTTAAGAGTATGAGGCAACAACCCTGGAAACTCATACACCCTGCGTCTAAATTTGGAAGGAGGATGCGCCTGAATACAATTATTGAACATCCTAGGTACAAATCACGGAGCACCTGAGATGTCAAAACATCCCGTGAAATGCAAAGCGAAAGAGAAAGACTATTTACTATAGGGAAGAGAACCAACATTATGTTGTTAACTAAGAAGTATTATAAATTTATCCGTACTTACCAATAGGGAAATTACAAAGAAGAGGAGGTTAATCAGTAATTCGGTTTTCACTTTTATTTTAAAATTATTTTATCATATTTACCTTGATTTTTTTATTTTTATAAAATAGACCCATTTAAATAATATTTCATATTTTTTAAATAAATACATTCAAATCGTAAGCATTAACCGTAAAACGTATGGTCAAACACAACTCACAATTTCAACTTCAACTTTCAAAAATTTAAATAAAGTGAAAAAAATATTTTTTCATAATAAAATGTCTAATTAATAACAAATGACATATTATTGATAGACTTGTATGTGATTCGAGTTATCACACCAACGAAAGACTCTTCTTTTTAGGAAGACGATTCCCGGCCATTCTTCGAAGCTGATTTTAAAACAAAACATTCGTTCCGTGACGTGAGGCTCCAGCTTCAAACTTTGAAACTATACCAAATCATACTCGGCAACTGAAGCATGGAGGAGAAGAGCCGGAAAAAAACCCTCTTTTAAGAAATAAATTTAATTAATCAAGATAAATTAATCGTGACTATAACATTTTTTTGGGGAAAAAAGTGTAAGAGAAAAATACGTGAGAATTAACGATTTTTTTAATAGAATTTCACTTAAAATAGAGATAAAGAGCACATATGAAATGAACAACTAAAACATAGACATCATACCTTAAAAGTTGAAACTCTAATCTCAAAACACCCAAATCAAAGTGTATTATAATGAATTAAGTTCTCTTGAGATATAGGTATATATATAAGTGAAAGTATGTGTATTGTGTATAGAGAAAAAAGGATAAAAAGAGAAAATAGTAAATGTAGAGTCAAAAATTATAATCCAGAAAGTATAAGCAAATTATATAAAAAGAAACTAATTAATTGTAATATGTCGTCTAGCGGTGTACGGGTCAAACGGTCAAAGTCAAATTGAACCGAGAACTAAGTTTCACTACAAGCCAATTTTTTTCTTAAGTTTCACTTAGTTCTTGGTTAAATTTGACTTGACTGTTTGAACCGTACACCGCTAGACGACATATCACAATTAATTAGTTTCTTTTTATATAATCTATTTATACTTTCTGGATTATAATTTTTTACTCTACATTTACTATTTTCTCTTTTTATCCTTTTTTCTCTTTACACAATACACATACTTTCACTTATATATATACGTATATCTCAAGAGAAACTAATTCATTATAATATACTTTAATTTGGATGTTTTGAGATTAGAGCTTCAACTTTAAAGGTATGATGTCTATCTTTTTGCAGTTCATTTCGTATGTGCTCATTATCACTATTTTAAGAGAAATTCTATTTTAAAAAAACTCGTTAATTCATATGTATATTCTCTTACACTTTTTTTTTCCCAAAAAAATGTTATAGTCACGATTAATTTATCTTGCTTTATTAAATTTATTTCTTTGGTTGGTGTGATAACTCGAATCACATACAAATCTATCAAGAATATGTCATTTGTATTTAAGTAGGCATTTTATTATGAAAATATATTTTTTCACTTTATTTAAAATTTTCAAAGTTGAAGTTGAAATTGTGGGTTGTGTTTGACCATACATTTTACAATTAATGTTTACAATTTGAATGTATTTATTTTTAAAATATGAAATATTATTTAAATGGGTCTATTTTATAAAAATAAAAAATTTAGGGTAAATTTGATAAAATAATTTTAAAATAAAAGTGAAAACAAAATTTTGTGATCCTTCTCTAGCTCATTCTTGGAAGTAAGTACCCTTCATCATGTACATTTATTACTAATTCAAATTCAACGCATCTCTGTTTTTTGATGGCACATCTTTGCTAGTAGTCAGTTTACTGATTAAGCTCCTCTTCTTTGTAATTTCCCTATTGGTAAGTAAGGATACCTGTATTATACATTTTAGTTAACAACATAATGTGGGTCCCCGAAGAGATGACCTAGTGTTTAAGGTATAGGAGTAACACCTTTGATCGTTATACAGACTACATATATATATATATATATATATATATATATATATATATATATATATATATTGATGATCTTTCTTTTATTTGAGGAATTGGCAACATTCAATAGGAACAGTACTGGTTCTCTTCCCTATAATTAATAGTCTTTTTCTTTCTGTTTGCATTTCAGGGGATGTTTTGACATCTCAGGTTCTCCAGGATTTGTACCTGGGATGCCCAATAATTGTACTCAGGCGCATCCTCCTTCCAGAGTTAGACATAAGGTATATGAGTTCTCAGGGTTTTTGCCTCATACTCTTAAATTTGAACTAGTTCGCCGTAGAGATATTTGGGTGAGTCTATTCAACAATCATTGTACAGGTAAAGAAGATATAGGACTGATTTAGTGGGTGAAGCTGAACTTTCTCTCTTACTTGCAAAGAAATATAGTCCTACGTCTTCTTTACCCCGACAATGATTGTTTAATAAACTTTTCTAGATATCCCCATGTGGAACTAGTTCATATTCAAGAGTATCACACAATAGACCTGAGAACTCATACACCTTACATCTAACTCTGGAAGGAAGATGAGCCTAGATACAATTATTGAATATCCCAGGTGCAAGTTCCAGAGCACCTAATATGTCAAAACCTCCCCTAAAATGCAAAGAAGAGAAAGACTAATCACTATAAGGAGGAGAACATGTATTCTCGTTGAGTGGTGTAAATTCTTCAAGTAGAAAAAGATATTCTATATATATGTGGTCTGTAGAATACTCAAAGGCATAGGGAAACATAATGAAAAAGGCATATTCGAGTTTCCAGGACACAAAAAGATCGATAAAGTAATTTCTTAGACAAAAAAAACATAAAGAGAAAATTCCACATTGAGCTAAAAATTGATTTGCACTCTACATCTCATTAAGTTGCAGAATTGAAGTTTCTAAGTAAATAAACAATGTATGGTTCTCATAAAACCTTCTTACCTACAGTTTCTTGTTTCCCATACCTGAAATCATAAGATTGTCCATAATACAATGACATAGAGTGATGGTAACTTCAAGTCCACAAGGAATTTATCCATAATTATGTCACAACTTGCAACTATGTATGAGCAGAACTCTTTTATATTCTACGGTACCCTATTAATTCTTTTAGTGATACTAATGGTGTCCTGGAAGCTTGCATGCACCTCCAACTAATTCACTGGACAACCTGTCCATCCCACTAGGGGATTTCCTAAACTCATATGCAAAAGTCTAACTTGTTGGAATCAAAATAAGTCACAAATTTACTAGGCAACATCATGCTACAAGCGTGGAAAAAGAGCAAGTATTGGAGGCCATATCACATATTGACAAGGTAATTCTGCCCACCAAGGCTAAACCAGATGGGCACAACAGGTGTTTTAGCTGGGATTCAAACCTTGAATCTCCAAGTTGATACTCCTATGCCTTAGAAACTAGGCCACCCCCTCGAGAACAAACAATATGTTATAACTAAAAAGTATCATAAATGCTTCTTTATTAGCAAAGATGGGCCATCCTTAGAAAATGTGGTTTACAAAAGATGTTAGTATATCCTTAGAAAACTAAAATCTTGTGAACCTGGGGAAGTGAATTCTAACAACCTGGGAAGTGAATTCTAACATTTTTTTTTTAGAAGGTAGCAACTTGTATTCTATTTCAAAAAAAATCAAAAATCTGCCACAACAAGTTATAGGCTTCCTAATTACAATTGAGGTAGAGTATTCAAAAGATCTTCAACCCTTTAGCAAAAAACTACAAAGAGCTTACGATATCTATAATTGATTCTAGATCTTGCATATACTCCTGTTTACACCAAAAATAAAACAAACCTAAACAATGCATCTTCATCTTATGGATGTTGTTGCTCTTATTCTGATAGCACCTGAGGTTTCTTTCTGTCCAAGTAGCCCACCAGATGCAAGCTGATATAATTTCCTACCTATTCTTGTGGTCAGAAATGTTAGCATAGCTGCTCTAGATCTTCAGGGTCTGAGCTAATTTCCTTGGCATCACCCAGCTCAGACCCTTCATATTTAGGAAGATTTCCCACAGTTGAAAGGTAATCCTGCAGTGTATATATAGATGAGTTATTGTCTCAGCCTTTTCTTCACAAAAGAAGCACCTAGGGCTTAGATGGATCCCCCTCTTCATGAGATTTTCTTGAGTTAACACAGCTTATTTAGCCAAAAGCCAGGTAAAACATGAAACTTTATAAGGAATTTTAACTTTCCATATAATCTTCCAAGGCCAGTCGTCAATCTGATTATCATAAGGATTAAGCTTTTTGTAGGATTCTTTCACACTGAATCTACATTGACTGCGGTCCTACCACTCCAATCTATCTAGGTCATTTGAAGTTCCTTTGAAAGGCTCCAACTTGCTGTAGAACTCAACCAACCTCAGAATCTCTAGTCATTAAAAGGTCTTCTAAAACTCAAATTCCATCCCTGTTATGACCTAACTTCAGCCACAGTGGCCTTTTGTTGTTGATTTAGGATGTAAATGTCATTAAAGGTATCCTTTAGGGAACCTTGTTCAAGCTAGTTGTCTTCCTAGAAAGAAAAAAATCTTCCTTCCATTTTCTGTTCTTATACTGTAATTCTCTCTTAGCTTTGGCCATAGATTCCTGATGGACCTCCAAAGGTTGATTCCATAAGTGTCGGTGACTATTTTGGTGGTCCAATGATCTGCCATTTTATACTTCAACTGGATTACTTCTTTCCATAGTGCTAGTTCATTAGATGAGAGTCTCCAGAGCCACGTCATCATAAGGCATTGATTATGTGTTTTTAAGTTCCTCACCCACATACCCCCTTTTTGTTCACCCTCAATCAGAGCATCCCACTTTACCAAGTGGAATTTCTTGGTTTCATTGTTTCCTTCCTAGAGAAAATTTCTTTTCGAACATCCAATCTCTCAATGACCCCATCAGGGATAGGAAAAGGGACATCATCTATGTAGGCATTAAGTCCAAAATACTATTGATTAGTGATAGTCTTCCTCCTAAAGAGAGATAGTGACTTTTCCAGTTCACCAACCTTTTCTCACATTTCTCTACCACCCTATTTCATATATCTATAGACCTATTATGAGCTCCCAATGGCATGCCCAGATAAATAGTTGGTAAATCCCCAATACTTCCACCAAGAATCCAAGCCAATGAGGTTAAATTAGGAACCTTATTAATTGGATATAAAAACGCTGATTTCAGTGATGTGTAACCATGAGATTGCTTCAAAAAGAACAAAAATGACCCTGAGAGTCATGAGTTGGTTTCTATTAGCCTCACAAGAGATCAGTGTATCATCAACATACTGCGGATGAGTAATCTCCAAGTTAGAACCTCCCTTGTTTGAAGCTCTAAATCCCTTCAACCAACTATTTTCTTGGGCAATTTCCAACATATCATTAACACTCTCCATGGAAATGATGAAAAGGAAAGGAGATAGTGGGTTTTCTTGCCTTAAGCCTCTCTATGGGGAGAAGAATCTTGTAGGGGTACCATTGATAGGGACAGAGAATTTAACTGTGCTTATGCAAAACTTCATCAATCTTATCCATTTGCCTCCAAATCCTATTTTGGAGAGGGTCTCCAGCAAAAAAATCCAATCAAAGTGGTCATAGGCTTTCTGTATATCCAACTTACAAAGAATGCCATGTATATTGATTTTGACTCTAGAGTCCACTAGTTCATTTTCCATAAGGATGGCATCCATTATTTGCCTTCCTTTGATGAAAGACAATTGTTGGGTGTCCACCAATTTGTGTATGACCTTTTTGATCCTCTCAGTAAGCACCTTGGAAATGATATAGTAGACACTACTGATCAAACTAATAGGTCTGAAATGTGTGAGCTCTTTAGTAGCCATCTTTTTAGGAATCAAAGTTACATAGATAAAGTTGAAGTTTTTCTCAAAAACACATCTTTCATGAGAATTTCTGATTGTACTAATTACTCCCCCCCCCCCCCATTACTTCCTAGCAATGGACATAAAAGGCCATGGTATATCTATCAGGGCCAAGAGCTTTGTCACTAGCACAAAGTTTCACACATTTCCATATCTCCTATTCCTCAAATTCCTTTGGTAACATTTGGTTGTTTTCAAAAGTAACTTTGTGGTCTACCCTACATCCACCAGATGGTCTCCATGTCTTAGTCTCAGTATATATAATCTTTGGTAGAATTCCACAATCTCTTTCTTTATAGCTTCTGGATTTTTGGTTGCTTCCTCATCCAGCATTAGTTCATCAATATTGTTATATCTTCGATGACAATTTGCTGATCTATAGAAAAGCTTGGTGTTGTTGTCACTTTGTTTCAGCCAGTTAACCCTTGATCTTTTCCTCCAAGCTATTTTCTCAAATTTAGCTATGTTTACAAACTCTACAAGGAGTTCTGCCATTGAGTGTATCTCATCTTCTCTTAGTTCTCTTTGATCCTGAATTTCCTCTGATTCTGCCAATTTATCAAGGATGCTCTGTTTCTGGATTGCTAAATTCCCATGGGAAGTTTTACTCCACTCCTTTAATATACTTTTTAAAGCTCTTAACTTGAAAGCGAAGATAAAATATGGCCTCCCTTCACAAACTATAGAGTTCCACCACACCTTAACTCTATCCAGAAAACCTTCTGTTTGCAACCACCAATTTTTAAATTTGAAATTAGATCTTCTATGCTCCCAATTCCCACTTTGGAGCATTATGGGGGTGTGATCAGAGATCACCTTATGTAATGTTGTCTTTTTGATGTTCTTGAAGTCCTCATTCCATTCTTTAGAAAATAAGAACCTATCAAACCTGGCAGCAACATCATGTCTATCCCATTTCCTCCATATGTAATTGCCCTCTATCAAATGCGGATCTTGCAGACTCATATCCTCAGTGAAATTAGATAGATCATTCATTGCTCTTGTGATTCTAGAGCATTTTCTCTTTTCTGAAGGAAATCTAACTGTGTTAAAATCCCCATATACTACCCCAGGCCCATCAAACAGTCCTCTAGCTGAGCCTACTTCCCACAATACTTCTTCTCTTTCCACTCTTTTGTTTGGAGCATAGATACCTGTAAGAAACCAAGTGAGGTCTTGGTTCTTTCCGGTGAACTTACAGGTTAGAGAATAGGTCCCCAAACTACTTATTTCTCCTGTCCATATTTTCTCATCCCATAGAATTAGGATACCTCCCCCTTGTCCCACTAGCTTCTAGTTGATAGAATCTGAGCCCTCTGTTAGCCCACAATTCTTTACACAAATTCTTTATAACTCCTTGAATTTTTGTCGCCTGAAAGCAATAAACATCAGCTTTCCATTCATGAATTAGATTTTTAATGATACAGCTCTTACTTTCCTAATTTAGGCCCCTCACATTCCATGATACTATGGAGACTGTCATTGATCACAATTAATAGTGTAACCCCCGGCTTCTTGTGCCATTGCTTTTGAAATTACTTCCACATTCAAGGCTCTTCAATTCTTTGGATCCCTTTGCTGCTGAAGTCATTCTCCTATTCTTCACTTCCTTATTCATGTTTTTTTGTCTCATGTTATCTATCTTCATGAATAACATTTTTGCTTCCTCTTTGCACCCCTTGATATCGACACCAAATTCTTTGGCGAATTTGATGATGTTCTGATAAATCCATACAGGAATGTCAAAATCTGGATCTTCCCCTACCCATAGGCTATGTTGATTTAAAGGTACTGCATCTTTGATTGTTGTCAACCCGAAGATGTTATCTTCACTTCTCAACATAGCAGCAATTTGCATGGCACTATCTTCTAGGATTTGAGGGATTTCAGTTACCCTTACTTCCTCTTCTTTACTCTTTTCTAGAGTATCTTTTTCTTCAATTTCCTCCTGATCATGTTCTGCTTCTTCTCATTCTCCACATTCAATGCTATGGAGGAGTTGGAAATATTGGCTTCAAGTTCGGCTGAGATTGGGTCAATTAAAAGAGAGAAGGGATTACTTACTAGCCCAATTGAGATAAATTGGGCCAGTAAATCCGGGCACATATTTTTCTTTTTCATTGTAGGTCTATTTTTTTTTATCGTGGTGGGGAGTGGGGCCTCAGCCACACATGCAGAGACAACTAGCCAATTCAAAATATCTGGATCCCATGACGATCCCATGTGCCCTAACACCTCCATAAAGCCTAAAAGGCTTTCATCTTGTAGACCATAAGTCCCTTCATCAAATCGTTGGGTCTTTGAGGGTTTTTTGCTTCGAGCATCAGCGACCACCCTCACCGACGTCTCCACCAAGATTGGAACTTTGAAGGTTAAACCTTCATGGACGAGTTCAACTGACTTTAGAACTGAGTCACCGTCCCCTCTCACCTTCAACCTAGCCCATTTAAGGTGGTTTCGCAGCTCTGTTTCTTCTTTCGTTCTGATCTAGCCACCGCATAAGTTTCTGATTTCACGAAAAACTTTTTGTGACCAAAGTTGAAGGGGTAAGCCTACTACTCTGATCCAGACCTGGTCCAACCTATCGTGAGTAGAGGTTGATGTCGACGACCATCATTGCATATTGAATTTGTGGGATTTCCAGAACCACTTTTCTCTTACAATGTGGTATGCCGTTGTTTTGTTGGGAAACTCAAAGAGGAAATGATTATGACCCAAATCGTAGATGTTTATACCATGCTTGTGTTTCCATGTGCTTGCCACCCACAATCGAATATCTGAGAGAGAGGCATCTAAAATCTCCTCTAGAAGACTACCCATCATGCTTTTTTCTAGTATTTCATTTTGATTTGTTGTTGTTGCATTTGTAATAATGAGCTTTTTCCCTTTTTGTTGAATCTTAGCAACATTCATTTCTCTTGTAGACCATTTATTGTTTCTGACATTATCCGAATATAAAAGACCCTCCTTTGTTTCTCTGTGCATCGTCTTAACTGCCTTCCGTGCCTTAGCATTTATGAATCTCATTATTTTGGTGGCTATGTCTAACCAGCCAAAATTTAACGACCACTAAGGTATAATGATGACGGCTCTTCTTTTACCCTGCATATTTAGAATTAACATAACGATCAAATTTGTTGTAATTCCATGAACAAAAGAATTCTGTGAACTTGTCCCGGAACTTCCATCTGCGTACAGAGTTCCCCTTTCTTTCGATGCTCCTTTAAGAGTGAAAGCGCTAATACTCATCCTGGTCATCATGTTATGACCTCGTTCTACCTAGTCATACCATGTTTCTGCCCTAGAAACTACTTTGGTGATATCTAAAGATTTGAATCCTACAGCAAAATAAATGGTATTTTCCCTCATGGTTGTGACAATGAAAGAAAGGTTGAAAAAGAAAGGGGCTGAAGGACCATCTAGTGATGGAAGATTGCCGGAAAAGGGATTTCTAAGGCCCAGAAGGGGCATATAAAAGTTAACCTCCATAAGTGTGCCTGAGAGCATTATGCAGATTGCCCATGTCACAAGGTAAATATTTTTCTACCAAATATGCCCATGTCACAAGGTAAATACTGCGCTTCCCATTTCCAAAAATAATCATGGAATATGACCTGTCAAAATTCAAGCAATTTTCAACTTTTTAAGAAAAATAGTAAAACAATTTCCTTAAAACCAGATTGCACTAATTAATTATATATAGAGAGAGAGAGAACCCTCAGCCCGGTGACATGGCGCCACCAGAAGCAAGGATTCTCTTTTTATTTATTTATTTCTAAAACTGTCCTTCTCCTCTGCAATAGGAATGCTGCTTCAGCCTTCAACAAACACTTTTTCGGTTCATTGTTTCACCACTCTTGCCGTTCTTCATAAATTGTGCCTGTTTGCAATAGCTAACCGGCCTATGTGATGCCCTCATAGATCAGGATTCTTATTTAACCCTTTTTTAAAAGTCACAACTCTTTAGAAAATTCAGAACTCTTCATAAAAGTAACAACTTTTTACAAAACTTACAACTTTTCACAAAAGTCACAACTTTTCACAAAAGTCACAACTTTTAATAAAAGTCACAACTTTTCACAAAAGTCACAACTTTTCACAAAAGTCACGACTCTTCATTTTTTATTCATACCTTTTAAAACTCAACACTTAATTCTAAGGCACCAAAAGAAGAAAGAATAAACAAAGAAAATTGATTTTAATTGCAATGCGACATTACTACTCTTAAACCTCTCAGTCCACAAATCATAATTCTACTGGAATGGTTAAATTCATTACATTTGGTTCTTTAGTAAACAAAACTTCTATTACTGACATGATTATTTGTAGGTTTTTTTCCGCTATAGGGGAGTCAAATTCAAATACATTAATTAAGCTTCTTATTAAGTGTGTTCTATTCCTCAAAGTTTTCTTCCTCATATTTCATGAAGCTTAATCTTTTACTGTAAGCCATAGTGATTCATGTAACTATTGCAATTTATTTTTGTTATTTTGGTGACTTTTTTTTTAACTCTGTTAAAAATTCAGTAAGGATGATTGAAAATTGATCTTCTTTTTTGACACTCTGACAGAAAAAAGGTTGAGAAGAACTACAAGGCAAAGAAGCGTCTAGTCTGTGGAACTGGTGCCGATGAGTATAATAGAATCTCAGCATGTGAATCATCCAAGGAAATTTGGGAATGTCTGCAAACAGCACATGATGGTACAGTCCAAGTAAAGGAATCAAAAGTTGACATGCTCACCACTCAATATGAAAACTTTTGCATGAAAGAAGGAGAAATCATCCATGAGATGTATACCAGATTTACCTCCATCACTAATGAGCTCAGATGTCTTGGTGAACCTATTCATCCAAGAAAATAGGTTCAGAAGATTCTTCGAGTCCTTCCAAGGTCATGGGAAAGCAAAGTAAATGTTATTACTAAAGCTAGGGACCTGAAAGCCATCACCATGGATGAGCTGATTGGGAATCTTCAAACCTATGAGCTAAATAAACAACAAGATCAATCCAAGAAGGAGGGAAAGAATGACAAGTCCTTGGCACTGAAAGCTCCTCCTAGTGACTTGTCAGAAGACGACGAAGAAATGGCTTACCTAACCAGAAGATTTCAAAAAATAATCAAAAGGCATGGAGGATTTCAGAGGAAGGGAAACTCTAGTCGATCAGAAAATGCTAATGATATGTGCCACAAGTGTGGGAAGCCTAGACACTTCATGAGACACTTTCCAATGCATAAGCTAGAATATAAGGATTACACCAAAACTGGAGGAGACAGAGAGAAGCACAGGGACCAGGTCTCTGACAAAATCAGGAGAAAGGCAAATGCTGACCAAATGGTGGAGAAAGCTCTCACTGTATGGGGAAACTCATCCAGTGATTCTGAAGAAGCAGAACAACCTGAAGATGTTTCCATGATGGTGGTCAAAGATGATGAAGATGTCTTTGAATCACTTTTCTCTTTGATGGAAAAATAAGATGATGAAGACAGCAAGAAAGAGGTAACAATTCTTGACCTTAAAAGTAATATAAGTACTTACTCTGTTAAAAGGTTAAGAAAGCTTGTTGTAGTACTGATTGACTCAATAGATGAATTAACTGATGAAGAGAATGCTCTGAATGAGAATCTTGATTTCTGTCAAGATGAAAAAACAGCCTTAATGTCTCAGATGTCTGAAATGAATGAAATAATGATTGCTCTAGAAGATGAATACTTGCAACTAAAAAGAAAAACTGAAGCTACCTTAAATGGGAAGAATAAGATAAGTAGCTTTGAGTCTAAACTAGAAGAAAAGTTGAAGAACTCTGAGTTAAAACTAGCCGGTGCACTAGAAAGAAATTCTCAGCTAGAAAAATATCTCAGTCAATTTAAGGATGAATTAAACAAATCCATAAGGTGGACTAACTCTTCTAAGATTCTTGCAAGTTTGACCAGTCAGAAATACAACAAATGAAAGTGTCTGGGCTGTAAGAAAATAGATCCTCCTTACAACCCTCATAGTAAGTACGTCACCATTGCTGATAATTTGTTGTGTACTCACTGTGGTAGAAACGGTCATCTAAAAAAGGACTGTGAATCACTAAGGAAGACAAAAGAGAATTTTGAAAATATTTCTGATCTAAAAGGAAAAGTGAATGAACTTGATCCCATCTCAAGTGGGTTCCTAAATCTAAGAAGTAATTCTTCATTTGTAGAAGTCAGGTTCATGGATAGCGGTTGTTCAAAACACATGACTGGAGAAACTCACAACTTCCTCTCTCTGGAGGCATACCAAGGCGGTGGTGTGTCATTTGGAAATGGAAAGAAGGGCTACATTCTTGGTATCGGAAAAATTAGGCAGCTAGTGGAGCAGTCCATAGAAGATGTGTATTATGTAAATGGGCTAAAGTTCAATCTACTCAGTGTTTATCAGATCTGTGATAAGGGAAATGAAGTTAGATTCTTGTCAAACAAGTGTATTGTCACCAACCTTGCTTATCAAGAAGTAATTTTGATTGCAAAAAGGGTCCAAAATATGTACGTTGCTGACTTGGATTCAATATGAGGAGTTAATCTTACATGTCTTAGTGCTCAGAATGACAATACTGATCTGTGGCATAGAAGACTTGGGCATGTGAGTGCCTCACTTTTGAACAAGCTCGTGTCAGGGGACCTAGTCAACGGTCTACCTAAGCTGAAATTTGCGAACAACAAAATATGTGATGCTTGTGTCAAAGGAAATCAAACCAGGTCCTCAATTAAACAGAAGAAAGGAGTAAGCACAACCAGACCACTGGAACTTCTTCATATGGATTTGTGTGGTCCTGTGAGAATTCAGAGTAGAGGAGGAAAAACGTACATTCTTGTGATAGTTGATGACTACGAAAGGTTCACCTGGACAATGTTTTTAAGAAACAAAGATGAGACAGCAGGAATTGTGATCGTTTTTGCAAAAAGGGTCCAAACAAAGCTAGGCTGCAAGATTGTAGGGATCAGGTCGGACCATGGCACCGAATTTGAAAACTCTCAGATTGAAGAGTTTTGTGCAAAATTTGGAATCAGTCATAATTTTTCTGCTCCCCGAACTCCTCAGTAGAATGGAGTAGTCGAAAGGAAAAATAGAACTCTGGTGGACATTGCTAGGACTATGCTGATTGATTCAAATCTTGCAAAAAAATTCTGGGCAGAGGCAATCAAAACAGCTTGCAATGTTACTAACAGGTGTCTTATCAGGTCTGTTCTCAAGAAGACACCCTATGAGTTGTTGAACAAAAGAAAGCCTAAACTCGACTATCTTAGGGCTTTTGGTTATAAATGTTTTGTACTCAACAATGGTAAAGATGATTTGGGAAATTTTGATCCTAAGAGTGATGAAGGAATTTTCATGGGGTACTCCTCAACGAGTAAGGCATAAAGAGTCTTCAACAAAAGAACTCTATGTATCAAAAAAAGTGTTCACATTATCTTTGATGAGTCAGGTGAAGGGGATAGTGAGAGAAACAGAGATGAAACAGAGATTGAAGAACTCCTGCAGATTCAGAGAGATAGCCTACCTTCAGAAGCTATCAATAATGAAATGCATCAACTGACAGAAAAGTCGAATGCCGAACAGGGACCTGGTCAGAAGGATAAGTCAGACACCACAGAGCAAGTTAAATGTGAAGAAGCAGACTCTATGGAGGATGAAGTAGTAGAACCAATAGCTGAGTCTTCAAAGAGGTCATCTTGGAAACACCAGTCATCTCACCAAATGGACAATCTTGTGTCTCCATTGGACTCAGGAGTCAGCCACACTCTCATTTAGTCGATCTTGATAGTTCGAATACGAGAAGAAAGAGTACCAGAGCAGAGAAAATGAAAAAGCTTTTTTTCAGGCCCATAGAAAAAAAGGGAATAGGCCGCGCCTAAAATCATCCCAAGCACTGCTAATGTGGCTACTAAGCTAGGAAAGTAGCATTGATGGAATGGGGGATCGCACCTTCAGCGAAGAAATAAGGTGACCAGCTGGAAGTTTTTGAAATCCCAACAATATTTTCTATATAAAAAGAATCTGAATTCACACTAGGTCTCAAACCAAAAATCTCATGGCAGTTACTACATTCATCTCCACCTTTGAATCAAAGAACATAAAAGAAGCACTAAAGGATGCAGATTGGATTAACACAATGCAAGAGGAGCTCCATCAATTTGCAAGAAATCGAGTGTGGCACCTTGTCCGCAAACTATTGGATAGAACTGTAATAGGGACCAGGTGGGTGTTCAGAAACAAATTGGATGAAGAATGCACAATCACCAGGAACAAGCCTCGACTTGTTCCTGGCAGGGTTTCAATCAAAAAGAAGGAATTGACTATGATGAGACTTTTGCCCCAGTCGCAAGGATGGAAGCCATCAGAATTCTGATTGCTTTTGCTTCATACGTGGAGTTTAAACTCTTCCAAATGGATGTAAAAAGTGACTTCTTGAATGGGTATTTGAAGGAAGATGTCTATGTCAAACAGCCCCCTAGTTTTGAAGATGTTGATCTACCTAACCATGTACTAAAACTAGACAAAGCTCTATATGGTTTAAAGCAGGCTCCAAGAGCATGGTATGAGAGGCTGTCAAAGTTTCTTCTTGAAAATGGCTTCAAGAGAGGAAGAATTGATAGTACTCTCTTCTTGAAATCAAGAGGAAAGGAACTTCTTATTATGCAAGTTTATGTTGATGATATAATTTTCAGAGCCACCTCAGAATCGTTGTGCAAGGATTTTGCAGCCTTGATGGGTAGTGATTTCGAGATGAGTATGATGGGAGAACTCAACTTCTTCTTGGGTCTACAGATCAAGCAGCTAACTCATGGTACCTCCATCTGTCAAGAAAAATACATCAAGGAGCTACATACAAAGTTCAACATGCATGAAGCTAAGACCATTGACACTCCCATGGGAACAAGCTCCGACCTTAATATTGATGAAGTAGGGACTAAAGTAAATGAAACAATGCCTAGAGGAATCATTGGATCTCCTCTCTATCTCACTGCCAGCAGGCTGGACATTCTGTTTAGTGTGGGATTTTGTGCGAGATTTCAGGCATGCCCCAAAGAATCTCATATGAAGGCAGCCAGCGTATCCTAAGATATTTGAAGGGAACTCAGGACCTGGTCCTATTTTATCCTTCTGGAGATTCATTTAATCTAATTGGTTACGCTGATGCAGATTATGCAGGGTACCTGGTTGATAGAAAAAGTACCTCTGGAATGGCACACTTTCTTGGATCCTCCTTAATCTCATGGAGAACAAAAAAGCAAAACTCAGTGGCTTTGTCTACAGCTGAAGCGGAGTATGTTGATGCCGCCTCATGTTGTGCTCAACTGTTGTGGATCAAAAAACAGTTGAAAGATTTTTGAATACTTTCAGACACTATTCCTCTCATGTGTGATAACACAAGTGCTCTAAACATGGCCAAGAACCCGATTCAACATGAGCGGACCAAACATATTGATGTTCGACATCACTTTCTAAGAGATAATGTTGAGAAAGGAAATGTTGTCATGAAGTTCTGCAAAACTGAGGATCAAATTGCTGACATCTTCACCAAACCCATGAGCAGAGAACAGTTTATCAAAAACAAGCTAATATTGGGGATGCTTAAACTGAGATGATCTCCTTAACATCATTACTTTTGATCTCTTCATTCACTATGATTAGGGAGCAGGTATCTATGCTTTATGTATTGTAATTGTATTTGAATCCGTCTAAGTACCTTTTTGTACGTATACACTCATGGGGCTCTAGACAAAAGGAAGTTTAAGACATGCTAAACAGAACAAAATGTGTCAAAACTGCAAAGTTGGACCTGGTCCTAGCTGAAAGGTTAGAATCACCTAACTATGTTGAAGTATTTACTGCAAATGGTCACTTTCCATGTGTCAGTCTCTCCTTTATCCTCCTTAAAAGTTACGTCTTTTCACTTTTGAGACCCAAATGTCATCTCTGATAAAGGACCCGATTCAAGCCTTTAAAAATGTTTTTTCTAAAGAAAGCATTTTCATTCCAAAATTTTCAAAAATCCTCTCCTTAAAACTTGTCTTCTTCTGTAACAAGTTCCTTTTTCCCTTCTTGAGTCCATATGTCGAAGTCTTCTTCTCCTACCAAGGTTTGAGCCACATCAGATGTTGAACCTACCAGTTCATTTCACTTTTCTCCCCTTGCTCATCCTAAAATCCCTCTCCGTCTACTCCATTGTGTGGTATGGGTAAAACTGGTGAATCGGCCACTCCCTTGGTGAGTCCCTCTCTCTCAGAATGTGGATCCTCCGTGTTCTCCTACTCTAGTCATCTCTCCTTCCCACAGTAAATCTCTGGATGTTCAGTCTGAAGCCCAGTCCATTGTCAAGCCTCTCACTATTCCCATCCCTTCAGACTTGGAAGTATCTTCTCATCCAGGTCTTGTGTCTTCTACCATGTCTGAAAGGTTGTTCGATAGGGATCTACCCATCGAGAAAGGAATGGAATCCAACATTCTCGCAGCAAGTGATGATTGGGTGGCATAAAGTTTAACTGACATGCGGAGAGACATTCAACCGCTGTTCTTGGAGATTGAATATAAATCCCCTGATCCAGTATCAAGACCCACTAAACCTGTTTTTGACCAGACGCCTGAGGAAGTATTGCCTGTGGACCACCTCCGGGAAAATCTGGATGAAGAAAAGGATCTTACACCTCTATCTTGCAAACGAAGAGGTCGACGAGGTGCAAATGCTCCAAAAGACTCTCACACTGATGAGCTTGTAACAACTGACCCAGTGGCACAACCTCCTGCGAGCTCAAAATCAAAAGGAGGGAAACAGATTGATAAAGGCAAAGGCAAAATGGTTGGTGTTTCTTCTCATAAAGTTACTCAAAATTATGCTACTCGTGGTTCACAAAAGAATTTGTTGAGTGATGCCATGGTAGAAAATAAGGCTCAAACTATTCGCAACGAAAGAAAGAGGAGACGTGTTGTTTCTGATGAGAAGCATGTTCCCTCAGATGAAATTGTTAATGTATCTAAAGACCTAAACCTGAGTGGAACTGAGTCTGACGACATTGCAACAACAGTTGCTCAGAGGAGACGAGAGATAGAAGGAAATGGGGCCAAGGCTATTGGAAAAAACTCTCACAATCCAATTCCACAGAGCAAGCCCTTCAAGAAAAGTCATGGACCAAGTTTTCTGAATACGAAAGGCAAGGGAAACAAGGAGTTAACTAGAGAGGAGTGAATCGATGTTCTCAGAAAGCAAAAAGTGTTGAATGGGAGAGTGTTTGATCCGGAGGCTGTGGATAAACCTAGTATGCGATGCCTGGTTGATTGTGTGTCACTGCAAGAATGGGAGCATTTGTTTGAGTGGCATGTATCGCATCTGCACGAGCCAGAGGTTCGTGAGTTCTATTATCATATGTATCTACTAGAGGATGGAGGTGTGTCTACCAAGGTTCACGACGTGGACATTCTTCTGAGTGAAAATGTTCTGGGTAAGATTCTGAGTGTTCCATGCTCTGGGATCAGTTTAGTAGTTGGATGTGTACCCTCTGAGGAATACATCCAAAGGGCAGCAAAGGTGTAGGGTCTCAAGTGTTCAAGGGCTCCTAAGAAATATCTGAAAGGGGATCATCAATTGTTTGTTGAGTTCGTCAACAAAGTGATTCTTCCTCGCACTGAGAAGAGGACTGTTGCATCATCTTCAGATCTTTTTCTAATGGAGGCACTTGACAAGTACGAAGCCATCAAACTCCCCAGTTTGATGTTAGAACACATGCGCAGGATCATGACAGTTAAACATGGGAAGTATGGTATGGCTTATGGTTTCTTGCTGAACTGGGTGTTTGATCATTTTCATGTTCCTCTGAGCAAAGGTGTCGCTGGCACAATCAAGCAAACTTTCTCTGTCTCCACTCTCATTGAGTGTGAGTGTATGAAAGGGAAGGTAAAATCCAACTCTCAGGTCTCCGAACTTCTGGCACAATAGGAGTTACTGAAACGTGAAATGGAAGACCTCACTATGGACCTTGCCGCAAAAGATCTGGAAATCACTAGACTTAAGGGTTTTATTCAAAAGGAAAAGTCTCTGGAACCAGGTCCTAGTGCTGATTTGCAGCAGGAGGTAGAAACTTTAAGGACGCAAAATGCTAGCCTGGTCAGATCAAATGGTTCATTGAGCGAGGAAGTCAAATCCCTTACGAAGCAGCTCCTGCAGGTCCACTCTGAGGAACACTAGCATGGATGCTCTTTTGCGATCCTTTGCCCCTCCTCCCCATTCATCCTAAATGTCCTTCTTCCTGTTCCTTCTTTTTATCTCTTCCTTAGCGTGGTCTGTGACTTTTGCCTGTATCTATTTTAATAGCCAGCTTGTGTGATGCTTCTTTTATTTTATAAACATTGCTCTATTTTAGTATGTTTTTCTTCCTTGTTTGGCTCCCTCGTCTGTGTTGCCGTTTGGCTATGGATTCATCATACTCTTGCTTTCCATATTGCATATGTTTACTGCTATTACTTTTTTATGATGTCAAAAGGGGGAATTCACTGTAATTGATGTGCGAGGGATCACTGAAGAGGGGGAACTACTTGTCGACTTTGGGGGAAGGTGTTGTCATGTGTTTGTTTGTCATCATCAAAAAGGAGGAAAATGTTACAACATCAATATTTTGATGATCATAACAAACACTGGGACTGGGTCCCAAAAGTGAATATCCTGATTCGAAGGTGCATGGTAAACAGCTGTAAAGTTGTCACCTCTGACGGGTTGGTGAGCAATCAGAGTACTCCACCAATCAGAATGCACTAGGTTATTTTGTCCAGGGATAATACTCCCTCACTTGACATGAAATAATCTAGTCAACATGTGAAGAGCAGATACATAAAAAAAGATCTTGAGAGTGAAGTGGGCATGTAGCACAAGTGAGAGAAAACATAAGTATTACAAGAGCTTCCAAAGGACCTGATAGAGTTGTCATCTGCATTGCTAAGTCTTATAATACTTGTTTGTAATCCATTTATATGATTTGTTTCTAGTCTATAAAGAAATTAATCTTGTCAAAAACATTGAGATGTATGCATATCACGCTTAGTCAGAGCTAACTAGGTTGTTTGTTCTAGAAGTCTAGATCAACTAGAGTTAATTGGTTTAGTAGGCAATAGAGGTATTGATTTGGCTCATTCTCTGTAATAGAGGTATTACGGGTGGTGGGAATAAGAGTTTAATCCATGCATGTGCATTGTAATCTGTATGTCACTTGTTGCTTGAAGATAGTGAATGCAGTTCTGAATCCTGTCAAACAGGTCATGGTTTTACTCCCTTGAGCAAGGAGGTTTCCACGTAAAACTCCTTGCCTTTTTACCTTGTGCATTACTATTTGTTCTGTTGTTGAACTGAATGTTTAACTTGGTACTTCTATACACTACGGACTCGTGCGATTTGACAATCGAAAATATGAATATTACCGAATAATCATCTGTAAGCTTGATAAAATAGTTCATTCCCGTGCTAAGCACGGGTAGTTTACCTAGTTTATTTATAATTTAGACCCTAACTTACGATGTTTCTTAATTAGACTACATTAACAATTCTTGTTTGGCATCTACAAAAGCCAGACATCTCTTCAAGTTTTATATATTCTACTCCAAAAGAAAGTGTTTCTTTATGTTTGAGTATCAAATATGGCTACAAAAAAGACTTAGGGATACTAGGAACTATAGTGAAAATGTGAGGAACTCCATCCTAGATAGAAGAGCAATAAGTTTGTTTAAGAAAGCAGAAGAGTTTTCTATTCTGTATGATGTAGAAGTCGCCATAATTATTTTTAGGCCAGGGAGTAGCCAACCCATTGCTTGGAAATTTGCAAATCTGGCTCAGGATGTCTTAACGAGGTATTTAAGTGTAAAGCGTACAGAAGGATTAAAAAGTTTGTCAAACATGAAACCTATTTTCTACGGAAAGCGGATAAGAAAGATAAACAAATTAGCAAATTAGAGAAAATGAATGAGCAGAAGGAAATGGAACTCCTGTTCAACCAACTAGTGGAGGGAAAGAGTATTAATGAACTTGATGCAAGAGAGATGAAAGGTTTGTTAAAGGTGTGTGCTGCTAAAATGGCTAAAATAAATGAAAGAAAGTAACTACTGACACAACCTCCAAACCCTCCATCCAACAACGAAAATGTTACCCTATCATCAAGTCCAATGGGAGATTTATTCAATGGCTTGTGGTTTATTGAGACTATGGCTACATCAGGGGAAGGAAGCGGTACAGAGCCTGCACCAACAAAAGGCAATGACATCAATGTTGAAGGTAATGGGCATTTCAAGGACCTCGATTGAGAATATAATAATTATGTTGTTCTATTATTGTTTTTTCATAGTGTGTGTCTTAATTTGTTGCATTTTTCTATCCATTTCGTGTTATCGCACTTTTTATTTCAATTATTTATGAATGTTATTCTATTTTGTTGAAAAATAAACTAATGTTATTCAATCAACAACCTATTTGTGTCAAACTTTTGGACAAAGTTGAATCTTTATTTTTAGTCGTATATATTGATTTCTCTTCAGTTTAGCAACTTATGTTATTTGATACAAAAGGTATTTCATGTGCATGTTAAAATTTAGGAATCTATACCCTACATGTAGCAGCCTATTTAAATCCATCAAAGAAAAGCTTCAATCTTTATGAATTTCCCAAAATAAATATTCTAGTCTCAACATTCACCATTTTTAGCCAATTCTCTCTCTCTCTCTCTCTCCTCATTCTTTATAAACTTCCTGAAATAAATATTCTAGTCTCAACATTCACCATTCTTAGCCAATTCTCTCTCTCTCTCTCTCTCTCTCTCATTTCTCTTCTTCTATGATCGTCCTCTATTCTCCTCCCTGTCTTCTCTTCTTCTTTGCCCTTCCTCTATTCTTCTCCGTTGGCCCCCTACATCTCCTCCACCACTACATCTCTTCGAATGATTTTGTGTTTGAAGTTGTTGATAAAGGTTGTCAAAATCTGAAGTTGTTACCGAAGAGCTTTATTTGAGATGGTGAAAATCATGTGGAGTTTGTGGATTTGAGGTGTTTGAAGAAGGAGCTTTGACTATGGTTTCACCAAGTGGAATTTTGTATGTATGGATTTGCGATGATGGATGGTGTTTCATAGAAAATAGAAAGTTGTAAGTGCTCACATTGGAAACGTGGTGGTTGCTCTAACCTTGGTAACAATTTCAAGCAATTGTTAGTTGCTTCTGAACTTGAAATTTCCAAACGAAACCAGAGAAAGAATAGAAAAAGCTTCACAGAACATTCGAACTAGCATTTGACGGGGATAAGGCCGAAGGATTTAAAGCCCATTATTTGTATTTTAACGTGATTTAGGACCTTAAGGATATGACATCCAATGTAATCAGAAACAAAAAAAATAGCTTCATGTGTGGACATGCTTACATTTTACTGTAGTTTCTTTGTTTTTCTATAAGGCATTTTATTGTCGTTTCATACCGAAAATTCTCTCTCCAAAATTAAAATATATTTAAAAGTGAAAGATGATATGTATGTCACTAAGCCGAATGTTTTTTTGTACATACTTTTTCTATTCTACCTCGAGATATAACCTAAACAAAAAGACAGTATAGATCTAGTGGTGTTCCTTCCACAAGAGGGATCCTATAATAAGCAGGACTTCCAACGCAAGAACTTTTTGCATTTGGCACAAATGACTCTCCTTGTTACACAAATGTGTACATTATGTACACCAACCTGCTTGACCTCAAAGACAGAAAAACAAGCAGGTTGGTGTACATAATGACATAGTTGTTGCAGTTATGAACTATGAATCACAAGGACTTCCAACATTGCTTGGCTTAAACATGCTGGATATGGCTAAGAGTGTCAGCTTCACTTGTTAACCAAATATCGGTTGCTTAAAACACCAAGCAAACTGGCCAACAAAAGGTAAGCTATTCTATAGGTATGAATCCTAGGGAAGAAATCAACAAATAATCGCCTTTTGCAGCAGAAGTTTAGCAGAACACTTTTATATGAAACATCCAACAAGTTCAGTGGAATCGAAAATGTAAAAAGATTTCAATTGTATAAACTTATATATTTAAATATATGTGTGTGGTCTTTAGATATAAAAATTGTGATGTCTATTCTCAGTGGGTTTAACCAAACTACGAAACTCTCTCCCTCTTAATAGGTTCTAACAAAACTTCAGAACCTCTGGCAGGTAGAACAACATTCCATTACTCAAAATTGAACATATTTAGATCTTCTTATGCCATTGATACCAAATCTTATTGAGTTAGCTTCCCAGACCTGTATCACCAACTTACTTATGCCACAGCAACACCACCGGAAAACTGCATTGTACCAGAGCGAGGGGAGGCAGAGAACTCGGGTGATTTCATGGCTACAGAACCACACTTCTCTTTATGTTCATCGATTGAGATTTGCTTCAAACGGCACTCTGAGCTACAAAATGCCTTCTCTCCTCTGCATGAGCATCACATAAGAAAAGAGGTGATATCAGTAAACCTGTACTTCATTCCCCAAGCTTGACAAGACAGGGATAAGAGATATTTTCCCTCCAAAATATATATATGTCCTACTCTAACTCTATACTTAAAATTCTCCAAATCAAAAGCACACACCACAGTGCTTATACAACAAGATATACTGCAATATCTGGAGGAAACAGCCAAAATTTTACGAACAAATGAAAACCATTTGGTACTTTCCTACCTAAAGCCCCTTAGGTCATAAACTTCAATATTATACTGATGAAGAAAGACTGAGTTATTTCCAACTAGAAAACTTAATATTGCAGCAAAAACAAGAAATGTCTAAGAAGAATGACTGAAATTAAAAGCAGAGAAATAGGAGATATTAACTGACAATGCCAAAATATCAATATCTGCCACAAGCCACACAAAAACTACAGTTCTTGATGAGTTCTGAAATTAAGAAATACAACCTTCATGGATCTGAAAATTAAAATTAAGAATCACCACAGAGAATTGAATAATAACTCTGCCAATGTTCCCAAGAAAGCGAATTAAAGAAATCACGTTTATATTAAAATCCTAATGGACTTGGTTTGTATGCATGATTTCTATAACAAAGTCATACAGGCCAACATCAACAGTTTACTTGAGAAGATTCCGAGCGACTGACAACAAAGAAAACTAACCGTATAAATTAAGCACAATATATTAATCTAACATTTGTCAAAGCCCTTGCTTCAGGATATGCATGTTAAACAAGTAAAATATGAGAAGTACCAGTTCAGTATTATGTGCAAGTTGGAACAAGATACCAAAAGCCTAAGTCAGATGATAATTATAAAAAACAAGAACATTTAATAACGCAAAAGCAGAATGCAAAAGGAGGAGGAGAAACTACTTGTTAAGCATTCAAGGTTACTGCACCCTACATGGACATGACTATAACATGGAATTTGGAGAAACTGGTTAGTCACACTGACAGCAAACAAAATATTTGATCGTGCGATGCTAAGATAATTGAGCTTGCTGCGCAGTTTCCAATAATGACCTGGGTCCTTTAAAGGCTTCCCTCTTTCCGAGGACAATCTATTGCTCAGGTCTATAAGAGTATCAACAATTTGCAATAAAATGAAGATAGAGCATTGCTACCCAACTGACTAAGAGCATCTCTGTTTGCAAACTTTCTAAATCCAGATGGGAATAACATTTTCCTCAACCAATAGAACCAAGCCGATAGAAAATTTGGACATCCACAAATTTCAAATCAGATTCACGTAGACAGTAGATCGCAGCTTAAAGAACTGATGGATTTGCATCAACATGTTCCCATTTGCAACACATGCTTCATATTAAGAAATTAAAAAAGAAAGTAAATGTCAAAGGATTATCATTATTCTCTAAGGAAAAAAAGAGCCAACAAACACAAAAGTTATAGGGGCCACAGACAGTTATATTTTAAAATTCAGAAATATGAATTGAATGAGTAAGTCTCAGACCATAGTTCTCAACCACCACCACAACAATAACATTCATTCAGATTTCACGTTAACTGCTGCAATTTCAACCGAACAGATAAAAGAATATGAATTACATTTTGAAAGTAAACAAAAATACCATCCACATTGAATAACCAACCAAATATGATCGACATCATTACTGATAGGACTCTAGGACACTCTCTCTTATTGGGCTAAGCAAACTACTTCACGATGATCTACCCATACTAATGAGATTCAATCGATTAAAAACGTTATCAAATGAAATTTCATTTCAATTGAAACAATACAAAAGGAAATAAAAGTATTGCATGCTCTAAGGTTGACTTGAATTCAAAGCTTCTTTCTTTTGATGACAAGGATGACTCGTAGCTGCTACCCAAAGGGTATTTGGGTAGCGCAACACTAGACAAGCCCCCTGCGACAAGCTTGACCCAGAAGGCCAACCCCCTGTAGTCGTAGGCAAGGGGTTTTGAACTTGAGACCTCCATTATGAAAGCCCCGAGCCAAACCATTTGAGCCACCCCCAAAGGATTGAATATAAACTAGTTTCTCAAGGATAATCAAAGAACAAAACTATGATGTTGGAGCATTACAAATTTCATAAAATGGAAATCTAATAAAAACGTTAACCCACAGTTAAAATCCTTCAAATAACAGAATCAAGAATAGGCTAAGACAATTGAGACAGATTATATAGAACAATGACAAAAAAAAATACACAAAAATGAACAGTTGCAATGAACCTGTAAATGAAAATATCCAACCCCTCAAGCTGCTTATGACATAAAGAACAAATATTGAGGAAATCCGCGGACCTAAAAGCTTCAGGAGGCGCAGAAGCAGCAGGATTAGCAGTTTTATGATACCCATTTCCCAGAAATTGATCATCATAATATTCCATTTTCTTAACCAAATTGGTACCCACATGAGAAATCACACGAGTAAACTCTTCACACATCTCCATTTCCTCAATAGTAGGTTTTTTCTTTATCTTATTATAAAAACTATTACTCAAAATTGGTATTGGTGTGGAAGTTGATCTTGGCGAAATAATCAGAATTTGAGGTTTATTAACTTTCTGATTATTGGACATGGCTGCCACAATTCCAAGGCCAACAACACCATTTGGGTCTTCAAATTTGTTAGGAGATTTGTTGGATTTAGGTGAGATAATGTTATCAGTGGGGGCAAAAACGAAAAGATTGATGGATAATATCTTCTTGCGGCCTCTCACTTCCGCCATTTTTTTTGGAAAAGGAACAAAGAGAGACGCATATGGGTCTCTCTCTGTTGTTGAATTTGGAATTGAGGTTTTTGTTTTTGCAGATTGAAAGGAGAGAAAGATGGGTAGGGAAGAAAAGGAAGAGTTTTCTCCTCTATTGGATTATATCTAAAAGAGGAACTTCTCTGGTTTTCAGGAGAATGGAGAATATAAAACTGTCACGTAAAATACATTGTACAACTTTGTTTCGAATTATTTTCATGCTAGGTTCCCCCCCACATCACCTACACCCCCCCCCCCCCACCCGGCCTCCCCCTCCAAATATTTGATAGAAAATTGAAGCAATTTTTTTAAATTTGATTTGATTTTAAATTTTTAAAAATTGATAATATTTGATTCGGTTTTTGATTTAATAGAAATATTGAAAAAAATATCAAACTGAACTGGCAATATAAATATTATATAATTATTTTTAAAAGTTTTTTACATATCTTCCTACTAATTAAGAGTTTCTTACCATATATTGAGGAAGATACACTTAGATACATGTATTATTGCTACCAAATACACTAAAATAGGGAGAGAGGCGAGAGATATGGAGAGGGAAGCGAGCGAGATTCGTTATGTATTCCAGATACATGTGAATCATGTATCTATATGTATCTAGTGTGATTCGCATGTATCTGAGATGTCAGATACATAAGAGAGTGGTGAGCGAGATGGGAGAGAGGCGAGAGAGGTGAGCGGGATTTGTTATGTATCTCAGATATATGCGAATCCACATTGATACAATGTACCTAGAACAAATTACACATAATTTTGATACATATTTGAATAAATCTTGATGCTCCAAAATCGGGTAAGATACGTAATATTGCAAAATAGAGTGTATCTAAGTAATTAGCTACCAAACTAGTGGAATTTATGTAAGTTTTCCATAAAACAATCCAATTTAAAAGACGAGGTCCAACGGGGACCAATCCAAAATTTAAAAAAATAAAAGGATACATATACAAGTGTATGTAACTTTGAAGAGAGTATCTCATAGTCTTCTTGAATCTTCGCCCCTTCTGAATGAAAATGTTGTCGGTTCCTCTAGGTCATCTTCGTGCTTGTGTCATGGATCAATTGCCTGGAGCTCTGTCTATCTCCTTTACTGTTATCAGGTATGTAACTCATTGTTCTCTTGTTGTCCCACCGGATCCCTTGTAAGCAAATATCTTGACATGTTTTCTCAGATCATTGAGGTTTATCCCTAAGGGACTAGAGAAAAACATCTCTCTCTGCTAGATTTGGAGACTTTGGTAAGTTTAGTCTTGATCCCTTCTTCTCGCTTCTAATCTTCCTGCATCTCGTTTATGTTATATGTCAGTTTTATATTAGTTTGTATTTAAGTTTATATCAGTTGTATTTAGGGGTATTAGAGTCTTCTGTCCAGAATAGATTAGGGATAATTAAGTCAATTTGTATTTTCAGCAGTTACTACATACAGTTATAGGTTTATATATCCAATTTGATGTACTTATCTGGATATAGATGAATTTGAATGAATTACTTTTCCCCCTCTTACTTTAAGTTATTATTGCACATTTCTGTTCAGAGATTGTTCTTCTTCTCAATCTCTTAGGAGGTGTAAAGTTATTGAATCCGAGACATTGCAATTTGGTATCAAAGCCAGCTATCCTCAGCAATGGCGGAAGGAACTCGATTCACTGAATTGCGTCGTGAAGTTGATGGTTTGAAGGTGCAGATTGTAGCGATGAACGAAAAGCAAGATTTGTCCATGAATGAGATTCGTCAGATGTTTGCAACTATGAATGGAGAGAGTCAATCATCACCAGCGGTTGAATGATCTACTAATAGGAATACTGGACAGACGAGGGACAATGTCAACTCGCAATATCAAGTTCATTCGAGGTATTCGTGGATTGATTTTCCAAAATTCAATGGTGATGATGTGCAAGGATGGCTTTATAGGTGCGGATAATTTTTTGAAATTGATGGAACTCCCCTGGATATGAGAGTCAAATTGGAAGCGGTTAATTTGGAAGGAAGAGCGCTATAATGGCACCAAATGTATTCTCAAGTCCAAATTCTCTCATGAATTACCTTTTTGGGGTGATTACGTTCGTGCGATATCTCATAGGTTTGGATTTGCTACCTATGATGATCCTACGGCAGAATTGATGGGTCTAAGACAACAAGGAATTGTTCAAGACTTCTTGGATCAATTTGATGAACTCTTGAATTGTGTGGAATTATCTGACGAGTATTCGATCAGTTGTTTTTTATCAGGTCTTAAACCTGAAATAGCAGTGCAAGTGAGATTGTTAGCGCCTCGAACTTTGATGAAGGCATACAGCTAGGAGTGGCAAACGAGCGAGTAGAGTCGAATATGAGTCGATCGAAAACGAGTTAAATAAAAACGGATAAAGTATTTGACTCGACTCACATTTTAAATGGATAAAAACGAGTTACCCAATGAATAATATGGGTAAATATGGGTACCCATATTATATAGACATCTTATTAAAAGCTTTAAAAACAAAATCTTTTTAAAGTTTTTTTTATCACTCCATCCCCCTACCAGCGCCCCCCCCCCCCTGCATGCCCCCTTATCCCAATAAAAATTAAAAGTCTTTTTTAACACTCCACCCCATCTCAAAAAAAAAGTAAAAAAAATTTAATTTTTTTTATTTTAAAAAAATTTACCACACCACCCACTCCCCGCCCCGCCCCCCCCCCACACACCCCCCCCCCAAAAAAAATGTAAAAGAAATTTATATTTTTTTTATAGAAAAAAATAATATATTTTTAAAAAGTTTTTTTTTACAACCCCACCCCTTACCACTTTTCTTTTTTTTATGAATGAACATCTTTAACCCATTTTATCCATTTAATTACCCACTTTTAAATGGGTAATATGGGTATTATTCATTTTTACCCATTTTAAAATGAGTTGGGTACCCAACCCATTTAAAATGGATAAATATGAGTGAATACCCATATAAACTACCTATTTTGCCACTCCTACATACAGCCAAGCAAAGTTGGTTGAGAAGTCACTAGATTTGAACAATTCCAGAGGCTTTCTTCAGGGTCTAAAGTAGGTGGTTCAACATTCTCAACTTCTCAATCCGTTAATACCTTTAAGCCTCTACTTCCTACTCAAGGGGTGGACATTTTAATAAATTTGGGTCTATGGGTCAAAGAACTACAGGTAAACATACTAGGATGTTGACTAATAATGAGTTGAATGAAAAAAGAATGAAGGGACTTTGCTTCTGGTGTGATGAAAAGTATGTTCCTAGCATAATTGTAGAAAGGGGAAGCAATTATCTATATATATATATAATAGGAGAGGTGAAAAGCGCCACGTGTGAGCACCACAAAAAACATATTTTTTAAATAATTAAAACCAATTACATGTAATAGGGTTAAATAATAAATTACTATTTTATTTTAAATATTGTGATGTAACGTGTGTGTGTGTGATTCCCTTTCTTTGTGGAAAAATATTTGTAACTATTTTTCCACAACTTCCTTATTTATTTCAAAACAAATGCAGATGATGATAATAATAATAATTATAATAATAATAATAGAAATCTATATCTATCTATATATAATAGGAGAGGTGATAGCGTTTATGTGTCAATACCACAAAAATCAGAAATTATTTTTACATTTTGGAAAAAAAAAAAAAAGAGATAAAAAGATTAACATTAAAGAAAAAGAAAAAGATTGAACATATATATAAAGAAATAAAAAGGATGGAATGAAGAAATGAGTGGGAGTTTGAATTTTTTTTCCAAAGAAACTGTAGAGTTCACGTGTCATCATTTTAAATTTTAAAAATAAAATAATAAAAAAATATTTCCATCTATATATATATATACTATTAAATTTAATTTTATAATTACTTAAATTAATTTTATATAATCATATTAACTAAAATTCAAATACAATTAACAAATTTAAAAGAGTCATTTTTAATCAATATTTAAAAATGGACGGTTTCAAAGAAACTGTAGAGTTCACGTGTCATCATTTTAAATTTTAAAAATAAAATAATAAAAAAAATATTTCCATCTATATATATATACACTCTTAAATTTAATTTTATAATTACTTAAATTAATTTTATATAATCATATTAACTAAAATTCAAATACAATTAACAAATTTAAAAGAGTCATTTTTAATCAATATTTAAAAATGAACTGTAGAGTTCACGTGTCATCATTTTAAATTTTAAAAATAAAATAATAAAAAAAATATTTCCATCTATATATATATACACTCTTAAATTTAATTTTATAATTACTTTAAATTAATTTTATATAATCATATTAACTAAAATTCAAATACAATTAACAAATTTAAAAGAGTCATTTTTAATCAATATTTAAAAATGGACGGTTTCACATTCTCCACCAAAAAAGTGGTTACCAGTTTTAAAACTCTCCGCACAAAAGTAGTGAAAGTAGATATACGTTCAATTCCTTTTCCGTTATAGTTTCAATTTAGTTTGGTCTGCAAAATAATAGGAGAGGTAGAAATATATTTATATAAAATGAATCTGGATATTATCTACCCTTACTAAATTGCACATTAAAAAAATTAAAAAGAAAAAAAATTTCTAACTGCACACGTCAACTTCCCACTTCTAAAATAATTTTAAAAGGTGTTATAATAAAGTTTATTAAAATTAGTTTATAAATAACTAAAAATTAAAAAATTTGAAATTTCAATTTAAAATTATAAAAAATAAAATAACAAAGAAGAAATTAAAATTTTAAAAATATATGTAAACTAACTCATAACCATCACAGAAGTTCAAAAATAAAATAAAAAGAAACTGCCCAATCCCTCGCCCCAACACAATATATATACGCACGCACGCGTTATCTCAGGCACATTCAAAAAGGGGAAGAGCTTCTGGAGTGAGCAATTGAGAAAAATAATTTATTTCACTACATTGTTTATACAAAAATATTAAGATACGTTCATATTTTTACTCTTAGATTGAATTGTATCATTTGAAGCTTTTATGTGAATTAGTTTTCTCTGATTCAAATCGAAAATGTTGTAAGTAATATTGTTTTTCTTTTTCCCTCTTTTTTAGTTGTTTATTTTGAAATAAAATTATAAATATATAGCATTTGTTTTGTAATAGTATTATTGTATGAAATTATTGATCATTTTATTGTTCCTGCGTTTGAGATTATTAGCAAAGACTCAATACCAAACAAATTATTATATCGAAAGTTCATCTTCGAGTCTATCAAAGGTATGTTTTAATTCTCTTTTAATTATGCGATATATCTCAAAAGGTGGTAATAATAGTATGCTTTTTAATTTCTTTGATTTAGTAATAGTTAAATATTTATTTATGTGATATATCTCAAAAGGTAGTAAAAATCGTATGCTTCGTAATTCTTTAATTTAGTAATAGTTAAATATTTCAATGAGATATTGTCTTTGATTTTTCAGTTTTGATAATGTTATGATGGCCTAATTAGTCATTAAGAAACTGACCAATAAAGATAAATAAAAAAATTGAGAAAAATAATTATTATTTTAACTTAACTTTTGCTCATTCAAGTTCATATTTATATTCAATTTCATAATAGTTGTATAAATGGTATTTGTAACTTTGAATGGTTATTGCGGGCATCAAAGGAGTCTAACATGATTGATGCAAAATGTTGTAGAGTATTACAAAAACAGTTACTGCATGCTAGAGATTTATATTATTATTTGCTAATTTGTACAGAAATGAGTTTTTGAATAATTATCTTATGGACGTTAATAAGAGAAATCATTTCCTAAGATTTACATATGTGTAATTATATTTCTTAATGGCAAAGAATGTGAGAACTAATAAACTTTTTGTGTCTTATGAAAACTTTTAGTAAAACGTGAATATTATTGCTTTAAGTCTATATGAGTACTATACTTTTATCTTGTATATTTTTAATCCTTTTTGCATTGAATTATTTTATACGTAATTGTTCCAATTGAGGTTTTTAGTGAGTGATTAAATCTATGGAGTGATTAGTTATTTATATTTTATTTGAGCATTAAATACAATAAAACAAATCATACTAAAATAAATTCACTATTCAATATATATGTTTGTTTTATTGAGACACAATTACTTTCTCTTATCGACAAAGAAAATAATAGTGCAACGATAATGCTTATTAACATTTGAGATGAGTAAGTTTTTGAATTTGATTAAAAGAATCACACTATTATAATAGTAGAACATTTAACTTAATCATCTCTATATATACAATAGTAGCGGTGATGGCACTACATATCTGCATCACAAAAAAATATTTTTTTTAAATTTTTAAAAATTAAAAAATTAAAATCTTTTAAATATCAAAATTTGTTTAAATGATAAGGATACTTTTTATTTACTTTTTAAAAAGAGAAGAAGATAAATTCAAAAAAGGAACAAGAAAATAAGTATTAACTAATTATAAATATGTGGCTGAAATAATTGCTCCATGAATGATGGAGTTTTTTAAAAACTAAATTTATATTGAATTAACAAAATTAATTTTAAAAAATTCGACAATTTAAGTTTTAAAAAATAAAATTTTTAAATCTAATAATATGGATAACAATGAATTTGAAATGCAAATTAGTTGTTTGCACGAAAATATAGCCAACAAATCACATGTTAAAAAACATACTTAATTTTTGAACTTACATAATGGATATACAATTTTTGAACTCAAATTAATTTTTTATAATTGAAATATAAAATTTTATAGTATAGCCTACAGTTTTGAAGGTTGCTAGGACAATTCAATTTTATCATATATTTTATGCTTTTTAAATTTAAATATACATTTATGTGACAAAATATATATAATATTTAATATTTTAAAATTAGGTATTTTTACGTGTGACTTTTTTTTTCATATTTTAATTTTAGAGTCTACCCACCTATTCTTTTAATTAATGCATTCTTATTTATTTTTAATCATGATATACTTTTGAAATGTTTGTATAAGAAATATATAATTATAATAATCATAATATAATTAAAAAATATATTTAATATTTAATATTTTAAAATTAGGTATTTTTACGTGTGACTTTTTTTTCCGTAGAGTTAACTAATTAGAGGAGTAGAAGAGTAGAAACTTGATCAATTTTGAAATGAATCAAGAATTGTGATGTATTTTTGTACTTAGCTTTTTAATTGACCATTAACATAAGGAATTTATTATTAAGATAAATGTTTTAAAATTATTATGAGAAAAATTTAAAAATGAATAAATTATTCAGTTTAAACAAAATTTCTCCATTGAAACAAAAAATAATAAATAATTTTTTTTCATATTTTAATTTTAGAGAGTCTACCCACCTATTCTTTTAATTAATGCATTCTTATTTATTTTTAATCATGATATATTTTTGAAATGTTTGTATAAGAAATATATAATTATAATATTTATTCTTATCAAAAATGTTATTTGGTGATCGTGCACGTGCATTTATATGATTTGTTCCTTTGGTTATATGCAATTTATATTATTAAGTACATTGCATTGAAAATAAGATGATAATTATATTTTTTATAAAATCAAAACGATGTAATGTATTCAAACAATTAAATTAAATATTTTTTAATAATCTCCGCGCAACGCGCGGACATGTATACTAGCATTTGTTAGAAGTGAAAGAGGATGAAAAGTTGGGGGATACTGACGGCGTTGTGGAAGAAACGACAGAGGAATGTGTTCAAGAAGTTGGGGAAGATGCGACAATAAATATTCCTCAATTGTCCATGCAGGCGATTACCGGAATTTATGACTATAGATCTATGAGGGTAACCGGTTCTGTTAAGAGAAAATCAGTGCATATCCTTACAGATTCCGGGAGTACTCATAGCTTCCTAGATTTTGAAGCAGCAAAAAGGTTGGGATGCACACTAACAAGTTGTCCGTCCTTCTCAGTTGCAGTGGCAAATAGAGGTTGAATTCAGAGTTCTTTTTTGTGTGAGCAAATGAAGTGGAAATGCAAGGAATTGAATGTCTCTGATATGCTGGTCTTGGCAGTGGGAAATTGTGATATGATATTGGGAGTGCAGTGATTGGTGACACTAGGAGATAATAAATGGAATTTTGCTAAGCTAAGGATGGAATTCATGGTGGGATCTAAGAAAGTTTTGTTAAAAGGAAGTCAGCCTGCACAATGCAAACTTATTGGGCAACATCAGATGCAAAAATTAATACAAAGATCAGCTCAGTTGGCTATGATGTCGGTCACATTTATTTAGGACCAACCAACCTTGCAAGAAGTGAAGGTGGAGCAAAAACAGGAGAGTCTTTCTATCGATCTGCAGCAGCTCTTATATAAATACTCTCCTCTTTTTGATACACAATCTAGATTACCTCCTGCAAGAAAGCAAGATCATAGAATCATTCTTAAGGAAGGAAGTGGTCCGATTTATGTGAGACCTTATAGGTATCTAGCATTACAGAAGAATGAAATTGAGAAACAAATTCAAGAAATGCTTGATTCAGGGGTTATCAGATCCAGTAGTAGCTCTTATTCTTCTCTTATCGTGTTGGTGAAAAAGAAGGATTGCTCTTGGAGAATGTGTATTGACTAGAGAGAACTTAACAAGCATACTGTTAAAAATAAATTTCCCATTCTTGTTATTGAAGAATTGTTGGATGAATTGGGTGGAGCTCAGTTCTTTTCTAAATTGGACTTAAGGTCGGGTTATCATCAGATTAGAATGGTGGAGGAGGATATTGAGAAAACAACATTTCGTTCGCACCATGGTCACTACGAATTTGTCGTTATGCCTTTTGATCTCACGAATGCACCATCCACTTTTCAGAGCTTAATGAATCATATTTTCCAGCCTTATTTGAGAAAGTTTATACTTGATTTCTTTGATGATATCCTTATATATAGTCCTACATGGTCTAGTCACTTGATTCACTTGGAGAAAGCTCAGAAGATTTTACAGTTCTATAACTTGTTTATCAAGAGGAGTAAATGTTCATTTGCTGAAAGAGGAGTGGAATACTTGGGTTTTGTAATTAGTGAATCATGAGTTTCTACTGATCCTACGAAAATCATTGCTATCAAGAGTTGGCATGTACCTAAGAATGTAAAAGAACTTAGGGGATTCCTCGGACTTACCGGGTATTATAGAAGATTCATTAGAAATTATGGTATGATTGCTAGACCTCTAACTGAATTACTGAAGAAAAGAAGTTTTGCATGGAATAATCAAGCAGAGGAAGCTTTATGTAAGTTGAAGGACGCCATGATGTCACCACCGGTGTTAGCTTTACCTGATTTTTCTCAAGAGTTCACTATAGAGGCTGATGCATTTAGTGAAGGACTAGGGGTTGTTTTAATGCAAAAAGGTCGACCTTTAGCTTTTTTCAGCAAGGCTTTAGGTTCTAAACACCAAGGTATGTCCATATATGAGAAAGAAATGCTTGCTATTGTGACTGCAATACAAAAATGGAGACCTTACTTGATTAGGAGGTAGTTCACAATAAAGACGGATCATCAGAGTTTGAAATATCTTTTAGGAAAAAAGATTTCTACTCCTAACCAACAAAAGTGGGCAGCCAAGTTGATGGGATATGACTACACTATTGTCTATAAAAAGGGGAAAGAAAATTTAGTTGCTGATGCACTTTCTAGAATTGCAAAGGGGAACAAGGAGCTTAATTCTCTTTCAGTTATCACAAGACAATTGCTGCAACAAGTGGAAGATTCTTATTCACAAGATACTAAGTTAATAGCTATTATTAAATCTTTGAGTAAGGATGCTGGTTCTAGGCCAAATTATACATGGCTTGATGGACTCCTGTATAGGAAAGGCAAGGTAGTAGTTGGGAAGAATGATGCTTTCAGACAAATTTTGCTTCAAATTTGTCATGACAGTGCTTTGGGAGGTCATTCCGGGATGGCTGCAAGCCTACAAAGACTCAAGCAAACTTTTTATTGGAAAAAGATGAAGTCGGATGTTTACGAACATGTAAGACAATGTGATATTTGCTAGAGAAATAAAAGAGAACATGTAGCTTCCCCGGGTCTTTTGCAACCTATTCCTATCCTTGAGAGAGTTTGGCAAGATATTAGTATGGATTTTGTGGAAGGGTTGCCTACATCTCATGGTAAATCTCTCATTTTAGTTGTAGTAGATAGACTCAGCAAGTATGCTCACTTCATCAGACAGAACCATCCTTACACTGCTGCAACTGTAGCTCAATTATTCATGGATAATATCTACAAGCTTCATGGGTTGCCTCAGACTATTGACACCGATAGGGATACTATTTTCCGCAGTAAATTCTGGCAAGAGTTGTTCAGTTTACAGGGAGTAGCTTTGCACCATTCAACCGCATATCATCCTCAAAGTGATGGTCAAACAAAGGCTGTCAACAAATGTATGGAAGGCTATTTGAGGTGTATGTGTGGAGAGAGACCTAAGGATTAGGCTATTTGGTTGTCTCTAGAGGAATGGTGGTATAACACTAATTTTTATTCATCCACAAGAACTACTCCTTATGAGATTCTTTATGGGCAATCACCACCATTGCATATTCCTTATCTTCCACAAACCTCTATGATAGAGCTTGTTGACAGGAGTTTACAAGCAAGAGAATCTACCCTCAGGCTTCTGAAACATCATTTGCAAATGGCTCAATGTAGAATGAAATTGCACGCTGATAAGAAGAGGTCAGAGAGGGTGTTGCAGGTTGGAGATTTGGTATTTGTCAAGTTGCAACCTTACAGACAACTATCATTGAAGAAAACATCCTATACTAAGCTGAGTCCTAAGTATTTCGGTCCTTTCCAGGTGTTGAAACAAGTTGGCAAGGTGGCCTATCAATTGGATCCTCCAGCTCATGCCAAGATTCACCATACATTCCATGTCTCTCAACTGAAACAGAAGATTGGAACTAAGCAGGCCACTCCTTATCTCCCTTTCTCATTGTCCAATCATGGATACATTCTTTTGGAGCCTGAAGTTGTGGTGGACAGAAGGATTGTCAAAAAACACAATAGGCCAATCACTCAGTGATTGATCAAGTGGTTTAATTCTTCTTCTGAAGACAATACTTTGGTGGATTTGCAGACACTTAAAGCTCAATTTCCTCATTTTAATCCTTGAGGACAAGGATTGTTTGAAGACGGGAGTTGTTGTTATATGTCAGTTTTATATTAGTTTGTATTTAAGTTTATATTAGTTGTATTTAGGGGTATTAGAGTCTTCTGTCAGAATAGATTAGGGATAATTAAGTCAATTTGTATTTTCAGCAGTTACTAGATGCAATTATAGGTTTATATAACCAATTGGATGTACTTATCTGGATATAGATGAATTTGAATGAATTACTTTTCCCCCTCTTACTTTCGGTTATTCTTGCACATTTCTATTCAGAGATTGTTTTTTTTTGCACACCTCAGGCAAGACCCAACTACCCCTCCTTTTTGGTGAAGGTTTTTTTATAGCTAGAACAAGTGAAGCTATCTAGTTTAGTCACAACCTTAATGTCTTCTCTTAGGCATACATTGTTAAAATTCCTGTTGTGTATGCTATTTTCTTGCAAAGTTGTCGCCTTGTACCTATTTGTGCATGTTTTGTGATGCATGTTGCTTTCCAATCTGACTGTCTTTATGTTTCTCAATGGAATCCTTCTTGATTTGGAATACTTATCTTGCGAGTTCTCATCCTTATATTAGGAATTTATGTTTTGTCCATGTTGAGAACACCCTTTATTTTTACTGGTAAGTCATGAAAAACATGATACTCTTGTGTGTTTTCTAATTCAATCACCTTATTTGCTAGATAATCTACAACACAATTACCTTTTCTGAATATGTGTGATCTGGAAACTGGTATGTTGGTACTTACTCTTGATGTCCTCTATTCTTTCCACAATCTCCCATGGCAGGCATCCCTCATTGCTTTTGTATGATCTTTTTGAGACTGAGTGTGTCTGTCTCAATGATAATCCCATCCAATTCTTTTCCTGACAATATAGTAGCTTCACAGATTCTCTACTTTTGTGTTAGTTGTCATGGATCTTCCTTTGGATTTTGCATAAATTAGGTCTCCCTTGTCATTTCTTATGCAAAAATCATAGGAACTTAGTCCTGGCTTTTCCCTATAAGTTTCAATTGTGTTACACTTTAGTTTGAGATTATTGAGGGGTTTCCAAGTAACATTGCAATAATGTAACTCTGGCTTATAGTTTCTAATTAACCTCTCAGTTATTTCCTGTCATGACCATGTTGCCAATTTTACCCATGTATATGAGAACTTTACAATTTTTTCACCGTATCTGCAGTCTTCCTCACTATATTTGTAAAAGTGATGTTCCTCTTGATGCTTCCTCTTATTTCTCCTCTTTCATAAAGTCCACATGATTATGATTGGCATGGATCAATATATCACATGTAGTTTTGTTGGGGCCTCAAGCTTCCACCAAGTGATTATGAATTGTTGTAAATGCATTCCCTCCTTGTTAATACCTATACAATTGGCAAATTTCTTCCAAAGCCTAGCAGTTATGGGGATTGTTAGAAAAAGGTGTGACATGATTTTCATATTATATCTCTCACAACACCAACATCTAGACACAATGTGGATTTTCATTTGCTTTAAATTATCATTAATGACAATTCTCTTTTTCCACACTCTCCACAAAAAGATCAATCATGAAGAAGAACCCATAAGAAATTGAAATTCAACAAGAACCCATAAGAAATCATGAAATCCTAGAATTTGGATAATCCATAGATATGAGAAATTGAGGTTTCTTTTGGACTCAATGAGTGAAAAATAACCTATTGATGAAGTTCCCACATATCTTGATGAAATCCTAACTTTAATCCTCCAATTGTGACTTGAAATCTTTGAGCCCTAGATTGCTTGAGGGAGAAGACTTGAGAGAGGGGAAGTTGGATTTTGGGAGAATGACAATGAATGGGGTGGTTAAGGGTCTTAGAAATCAGTTATACCCACTTAGAATAGGCCAAAACGACATAGTATAGGAATTAAAAGAGTGGAAAAAGACTAAAAAGTCTCTAACTTAAAAACTACCGGAACACCTTCCACGGACCGTACAATCCTTTACGGTCTGTGAAGGTTCCCGTACACTTGAGGGATATTTGGGGTCCTAAGGGGTTGACTTCTATAGATCGGTCCACGATTTGTGTATCCTTCCACGAACCATATAGGCGTCCGTGAAGGATATGGTTTTTGGGTCCTTGCGGTCTGAGTTCACGAACAAGTCAATAGGTCGTGAACCCTTCCATGGTCCGTGAACCCACCCGTAGAACTCACCTTTAAGAATTTCCAACTCTAGGTTCAACTCCACGGATCCCTTCACGGCCTATGGTTCCTTTATCGGTCCATGAATGGGTTTATACAAGTCCATTTTTCTACATTTTCCAACTTTATTTGAGTTAGGCACTTCTATGTGTTACAACAAGTCTCCATCTCTGCTAATTTAGGCTATATTTCTCTGAACTTTCATCTTCATACCATGGATGTTTCCTTTTTATTTCTCCACAACTCTTGCTTATTATTTGGTGTTTTACCTATCATTTTCCCCTCTATTGAAATATTTATGTTGTTGTCTCCATAATTAGCTTCACCTTGTATTGCCTCAAGTGGATTGGCAAGTTGTTGAGACATCTCTGTTATTGTTATTATAACTGGCTTACATGTGTGCAATTCTTTTGAGTAGTTGTTATATGAGCTTTTAAATTGCTCATAATGTTTTTTTGAATTCTTTGAACTGTAATTATCAGGTGTATTATTCCCTTCTTGTATTCTTTCTGACAATTGTCTCTCTCTTTGTTCCTCTTTCTGAACATTGTTCATTTCTTCACCTTTGCTCTCTTCTCTGTGCTCCATTTTTAAAGCCCAAAACTTATTATTTGTATATACATCTTGCTTCTTGTTTTGTTGTTGCATGGAGTTTCATACTTGTTCTTTACCCTTGTAAAATTGTCTTCCCCTTATGTTCTAGTTTCTTCTCCTTTGTTGCTGGATTATTTTCTGCTGAGTTTCTTTTCTGTCCTCTCATTATGTTTTGTTCTCTTCTTTGACCGCATTATGCATTCCTTTTTCCTTCCCCTCTTTCCTCTCTTTCTTTTGTTTTTCACCTTCACCTTTTTTCTTCTTAGAGTATAGCTTTGGGTGAATGATAAAATCTTTTTTTCATTGTGGTCTGCCATTTGCATGTCTTGCAATATTTTGGTACATAGATATAATTAATGTTGATCGAATTTTTTAAAATTTCTTTCAATTTTTTCTCAGTGCAACAATTATTCTTTTTGGGATTCACCTAGAAGGTCCACCTCTATTTTGATTCTAACACAACTTGATCTGGTATTTTTTTGTGTCACTATATCTACTTGAAGGGGTTTCTCAGTGTTAGAAAACAATCTCTTTTCCAAAAAAGTTTGGTGGGAGTAAAGGAAACAAGATTCATGCAGTAACTGTTGTTATTTTTTCCTTCGAATAAAAAAAAGGGTCTTATTTAAGAGTCTGCATGGGATATGACTAATGATGGTAAGTGATGTGAAATTGGGATTTAGAGAGAAGATTTACATAACCTTCAGGTAAAGACGTCTGGACTAGTATATACATATTGCTCAGTAACCCAATGTTTACTTCTCCTTTCATATCACATTATTTTGGTACGAGTCTCCACAGATCTTGAATCTCCAACCACTAAGAAAACTTTCCTATTACTACATATTATATAATTTTATAACTATATATATACACAATATATTGACTTTTATGAATAATTTTTAATATCTTATATTTTTCATCAAGCATTTTTGTTTTGCCTTATAATTATACTATTAATTCTGGAGTGAAACATGTCTAATTTGTATTTAAGCATATTTGACTTTTTTGTATTGATAATTATTCTAGTTTTCTTGAACATCTACAAGTTTCATTGGCCTGTTTATTCTGGACTCTAACTTATCTGTAACTTTTTAAAGTATATCGAAATTATCATGAAATTCATGAAGATTAATAACATTTTTTTCTCTCATAAGGATTAGCCATGCCATAAGGATGATAAAGTTTCAAAAATGTTTAGCTTTATAGTATTCTAGCTTACACACAATTATTATAGACTTGGTACATTCACATTAAAAGCCTCCAATTTTAATTAAGACACTTGATAATTAAATATATTTAACTTGTTATGAGTATATTTGAATAAAATGACGTATATTTACCTAGTATAAAATTTTTGTCACTTTATTTGTTTGCTTAGTGTCAAGAAATAATAGTAGAAAAAAGAGAAAAGAGTATATATTTACGTATGGTTAAAAATCGAACAATCGAAGCAAATAAAACCAAAATTGATGACAATCAAATCGATAAATATCTAATATAAATGATTTTAATAATTTAAAAAGCGACTAAATTAGCTTAATTTTAATTTTAATCAAAAATCGACCCCTGTTTGAACCGTCAACACCCCTAATTTTTTGTTACAAGCTCCCAACAAATATAAACATAGAATAATTAATCGAAAGACATGTATCTATACTTGTTAAAAATACTTGCACTCGGCAAAACAAAGGGAAAAGGAATAGAATGCCCATGAACTTATCCCGAAAAGTCAAATACACACTTAAATTATTGTGACGGTATATTACACACCTAACTTTGTTTAAAGTGACATTAATACCTCCTTCGCAAGACTGTCCCAATTCTTTTTGTGGAGTGATGTTATACATGCGTTTTGACACGTATATAGTATTATTTTAATATTTAAAACCTTTTATTCCTAATATTTCCTCCTTTTTCAAAACACTTTTCTTCTTCTTGGGATCTTCCTCCTCCACCATAACATATCTTCCTCTTTTAAATTCCTTTCTTCTTCCTTCTCCCTTCTCCATCACTGATAAATTGGAGAAAAATAAAAGAAAAAAACGTAGAAATAAGGAACAGTAAGCCAACTATGAAGTATGCAGATGTAGGTGCTGGAGTGTCGATAGGCGGTGGTAACACCATTATTGTCGATGAAGCAAATGAATACTTTCAGATCTGTAAACATAAAAGGCCACGAGTCACTCCTATTTTCTTTCATGACTTCGGGCCATGAGTTTCTTTCCTTGAAACTTCCAAAAGCTCTTCGGTTGATCCAGTATCATAGCAAAAGCATTCATATTCCGGACACACAATGATTTTGGTTATTACTCCGGTGACTCCTCAAAGAAAGCTTTCTCCGATGACTCTACTTTAACGTAATGGGTGGGTTGAATTTAAATTGGACATATTAAAATAGATTGAAATAAAAATTGGGTTAGATCTTGACCCGCCCAAGTTTCCTTTGGGCTCAAATGGGTTGGACTTAAATGGGCTAAAAACGGGTTGGGTCTTGACCCACTCAATTTGATCCACTTAATGTTAATAATTCTAACACATTGATATTTAACTTTTATAACCACAATTTGAATTTCAACTCAAGATTTTTTTTTTAAAAGTTATAAATTGATAGATAAATCCTAAAAGATATTAAATAGAGAATAATTCATACCTTCAATATAAGAACATACATTATATCAATGCAAATAAAGAGTCTTGAAAGGGATTGAAATTGGAGATTGAATTGGGCTCAATTGAGGATTCTCTTAAAATGGATTAAGGCATGAATGAGTTGAGATTGAACCCAATTCAAATTATCTTGAATCCACTGTAGAGGCGGAGCCAAGATTAGGAGCTTAGGGGTTCTATTTTTTTTTTTTAAAAAAAAGAGAAACTTTTTGTTGATAGAGGAGTTTAAACCCACAACTCAAGCTCGGAAAGCATTTCCCAAGACCCTTTCTTACTACTGAATCGTCAATCAATTTTGTTAGGGGTTCACAAGTTAATATACATATATATTTATTTAATTTATAGTACAAATATAGAATCTACGGAAAAGCTACTGGGTTCGTCCGAACCCACGAACCCCCACCTAGCTCCGCATCTGTGTTCAAGATGTGTTACCTCATACAAAGTTGTAGTATATATATAGCCACAAATCCTATTTTTAACAAACAATAAAGCATATAGAAATGGATTGTCATTTTGAAAAAGATAATACAACATGATGTACTGATCAACTCTTTATCACATTTCAACATTTGATTAAGCCTCTCACAAGGGTGAAGGATGGTGGTATACTTGGAAATTTGGCAATGAATTCTTCACCTCCAACTTGAGGGGGTAATTAAGATTAATTTTTATTTATTACTTGTTGAAGGACATTGGACCGGGTCATTCATGTGAGTCAATCTAGATCCATGTAAAGAGAAATTAGATATATACAGTTATGTATTATATATTAATAAGTATAGGGAAAGAGGGATAACTATTTGAATAGGCATGTCCCTTTAGAATAATAAAAGAGCTTTCATAGGAAAAATCAATGTATCTTTTCATTCTCTACAAGTTCAAAAGAACAGACAAAATTTCTCTGTCTCTCTCTCCAATTCCGGTAAAGTTCATATAAAGATTCTTTGAAGATTTCTTCATCGAAAAGTGAACAATTTTAATAGGTACGCGATTGTAGACTGTGACTTTATATGGTATAGTTCATCTTTTTAAGTGATTACATTTTCTGACTAGTGAAACAAATTCAATGATTTTGCAAACTAAGTGTTTGATTAGATTCTTCACTTGTAATGATCACTAGTTGAGTTAATTAGTTTGCGGTAGTCATGTTATTAGTTGAGTTACGTAGATTATTAATGAGTGCATTTCATTCTCGCGACAATATTTCTCTGTGGCCACCCAGAATATAGGGCGCTGGTCTCTAGAAGCTTTTGAAATGTTCAATTTGTATGGCCTCGGTGATGAGAATATTTTGTGTGCCATTTTTTATAATGCATGATATATGTGTATCAAACTCACAGAATGAGGTAACTTTCATTTCCCCCAAAATTGATTCTGCAATGATTCCAAGAATTTTTTATCTGTCCCTTTATAGATCTCATAATCGTCTCCATCCTAGAGCTCAATTTACTCCATTAATAGAGGATTGAGTTTCTCCTATCTCTCAGAATCAAGGTTTCGACACATACACAACAACAATAACAAACACCCAATGTGATTAAGGATGAAACTGTTCCAAGTGTTCTTCGAAATTTTTGCTTCCATTGAACCATTGTATCTATATGCATCAAGATCCCGATTCACTGCACCCAACAAAAAAGGAAAGTACATCAATTTCTTAACATTTGATAATTATAATGCATGATATATGTGTATCAAACTCACAGAATGAGGTAACTTTCATTTCCCCCAAAATTGATTCTGCAATGATTCCAAGAATTTTTTATCTGTCCCTTTATAGATCTCATAATCGTCTCCATCCTAGAGCTCAATTTACTCCATTAATAGAGGATTGAGTTTCTCCTATCTCTCAGAATCAAGGTTTCGACACATACACAACAACAATAACAAACACCCAATGTGATTAAGGATGAAACTATTAGAGTTATTTAATTTATTCTGTACACATATTGTCATTTACTTATTCTTGTGTACCACTTATGTAATACTTATGTAATATTTGTCAATATATAATATTCCCTACCTCCACATTAGGGGTTAGGTTTTCCTCTCTAACATGGTATCAGCCTAATTCCTTCAATTTCTCTCTTCCTGGTTACCTCCTCTCCTCCTCTTCTTCTTCTTTCGATTATACCCTCTCCCATCCCCCACGATTCTGATTTTTTTTTTCGTTTCTCGTATCTACTTTCTCCACACTGATCATGGCTGCCTCCTCCAACAGTGCCGATACCCTTCCAATTGCCACTATTTTGCACATGCTCACGATTAAGCTCTCTTCCACCAATTATCTCTATTGGAAAAATCAGATGTTCCCACTACTTTCTTATCAACGCTTATTGGATCATGTTGATGGGTCCTCCATGGCTCCTCCAGCGTTGCTTCTTGCGGATGACAAAGAGGTTCCAATCCTCTTTACGCTGCCTGGCTTGCCTCTGATCAGCGTGCTGTCATCATCCTTCATTCTTCTCTCACGGAAGAGGCAGTCTCTGAAATTTTGGGTCTCACTACAGCCCGTCAAAACTGGGTTGCTCTTGAATTGCTTATAACAATTCTTCCGTTGAACGCGTTCATAATCTGCGGGATCAACTTCGTCAAACTGTCAAAGGTACCTTCTCCGTTGCTGATTATGGCCGTAAATTTAAATCCATCTGTGATCAGTTGGCTGCCATCGGTCAGCCTGTTGATGATATCGATAAACTACATTGGTTTTTATGCGGCTTAGGTGCCTCCTTTGAGACTTTTTCGACTGCTATTCGTGCCACCAAACCAGCGCCTACCTTTCGTGACTTACTATCACAGGCTGAGAGTCATGAACTCTTCCTCAAGTCGCTGCATGGTGCATCACCATCACCGACTGCTGCCTTCACGGCTCAGTCGAATCGGCCACCCTCTACCAACAGTGGTCGTGGTTGATTTAATAGGGGCAGTGGATCGGGTAGTCGTGGTCGTGGTCGCAGGCCACCCCACTGCCAGTTATGTCGAACCGATGGCCATTATGCCAGTGCTTGTCCCACTCTTGCTACCTATGCCACTCAAGCTGCTTCTCGTGATGCAAACTTGGCTCAAGCGTTTAATGCCCAATGTCATGTCACTACTTCTGCCCCTGATTGGTATGTTGATTCCGGAGCCACTGATCACATGACTTTGTCTTCAACAAGTGTTCATCATACTTCTCCATATTCGGGCACTGCTAACGTGACATTTGGAAATGGTACTGCTCTTTCTATCACTCATACGGGCTCCTCTACTGTTTCTAAAAATTTACATTTGCGTGATGTTTTGGTTATTCCACATCTTGCCAAGAATCTTTTGTCCATTAGTAAATTAACAAGTGATAATCCGGTGGATGTTTTGTTCTCTCAATCGTTTTTCCAGATTCAGGACAGAAACACGAATCAGGTTCTGGCTCGAGGCAAATGTGAGAATGGGCTATATGTTTTGCATAATGAGCATCAAGCTTTGGCGGCTATTACAAATTCAAGTTTGAAGGCATCTTATGAACTTTGGCATAGTCGGTTAGGGCATGTTGCCTTTGATAATGTTTTAATTTTGCATAAGTTGGGATGTTTGTCTGTTACTTCTATTTTACCCAAACCGGTCATTTGCTCTTCTTGTCAACTATCTAAAGGACACCGTTTGTCGTTTGATTTAAATACTAAACGATCTTTGCATCCTTTGGACTTGATACATTGTGATTTGTGGGGCCCTGCGCCTATTACATCTACTGATTCTTATAGGTATTATGTGGCTTTTGTTGATGACTACTCTCGCTTCACTTGGTTTTATCCTCTCCAAACCAAGTCTGGGTTTGCATCTGTTTTGTCTGTTTTCATGAAGTTTGTGCAAACTCAGTTCTCTCGAAAAATTAAGGTTTTTCAAAGTGATGGAGGCACAGAGTTTGTTAATCACACTGTTCGCCGATTATTTGAAGACAATGGCACTTTCCATAGGTTATCTTGCCCGTATACGCCACAGCAAAACGGCAGAGTTGAAAGAAAACACCGTCATATAGTGGAAACTGGTTTGGCTATGCTGTTCAATGCAAATGTTCCTACCTCTTATTGGGTAGATGCGTTCAGTTCAGCCGTTTACATCATCAATCGTCTACCTACAAAGGTGTTGGACAACAAGTCTCCTTTTGAACTTCTGTTTTCTGAGAGGCCAAATTATCATAACTTCAAAGTCTATGGCTGCCTAGTATTTCCATATCTTCGTGACTATGCGGATCACAAGTTATCTCCTAGAAGTCTTCCGTGCATTTTTATCGGTTATAGCTCTCAATACAAAGGTTATAGGTGTCTTGATCCGGCAACATCTCGAATCTATGTCACTCGCCATGCTCGTTTTGATGAGCATTCTTTGCCTTTTTCGGGAGCTACTTCATCTAAGGATCTAAACTCCTTGCAACTCGCAACCTTTTTGGAGCCTTTTTCCATGCCTCAAGAATCATCAACACTCACTGGTCCTTCTCCTCTGTCGGCCTCACCGAACTTACCTTCTCTGTGTTCTCCTTGTTTTGATGATTATCATGGTGATATACCAACTCCACCGCAGCCCTTACATGCTGATCCGTCTGCTGTTTCAATCATTGAGGAGCAGCCAGTCCGTGTTACTTCCTCACCTTGCCGGGTTGAAGTCCCATCCCAGCGATCTGCTGTCTCGTCTCAGCAGCTTCTGCCGGACAATCTGGGTGATTCTTTGGCTCCAACTCAGCTCTCTGAATCAATGTCCTCTCCAACAGTTCACCCCATGGCAACCCGGTCCAAAGCAGTTATTTTTAAACCTTCCACTCGTCATCAAGCCAACTTAGCTCATCTTGAAACTCATCGCCTTTTTATAGCTTTATTCGCTTCCTCTGAACCAAGAGGGTTTAAGTCGGCTGCTAAGAACCCACAGTGGATGGCGGCAATGAATGAGGAAATGACGGCTCTTACTCAAAATGCTACGTGGACCTTGATGCCTCGTCCACAAACTAGCAATGTTGTTGGTTCCAAATGGGTTTTTCGCACCAAGTACAACTCATATGGGTCTGTTGAACGTCTCAAAGCGAGACTTGTGGCTCAGGGATTCACTCAAATTCCCGGCTTAGATTATTCCCACACTTTCAGCCCGGTGGTTAAGGCCTCTACGGTACGAATTGTTTTATCTCTTGCTGTCATTAACAATTGGAAACTTCATCAGCTTGATGTCAAGAATGCATTCTTGCATGGTCATCTGAATGAAACTGTTCATATGGAACAACCACCTGGTTTTGCAGACTCCCGATTTCCTGATCATGTGTGTCGTTTGAACAAAGCCTTGTATGGCCTCAAGCAAGCACCACGTGCTTGGTTTCAGCGATTAAGTTCCTTTCTTCTCATCAATGGCTTTACGTACAGTCGATCAGATACCTCTCTGTTTGTTTTCAAACGTGCCTCCTGCATTTTGTACCTGCTCGTATATGTTGATGATTTAATCCTAACTGGCAACCGAACAGACATCATGGCTGCTTTTATCTCTCGTTTAAACCAGGAGTTTGCAATTAAAGATCTTGGAGATCTCAATTATTTTCTTGGTCTTGAAGTGACCTACACTGATAATGGTTTATTTCTCAGCCAGTCCAAGTATGCTCGTGATATCCTTGAACGAGCAAATTTACTTGATTCTAAGCATGTGCACACTCCCTTAGCTCCTCATGAGTCATTCCTCACCAATGGTGATCCCTTTCAAGATCCAACACAGTATCGTTCTCTAGTTGGTGCATTGCAGTATCTCACAATTACTCGCCCGGATCTTTCATATGCAGTGAATCAGGTTAGTCAGTTCTTACAGACACCAACTGTTTCTCATTTCCAGTGTGTCAACCGCATACTTCGGTATGTTAAAGGCACACTTGCCTATGGCCTGCTGTTCACCAAGCCGAAAGATGTCTCCATCATTGGTTACTCGGATGCTGATTGGGCTAGATGTCTAGAAACTCGCTGCTCTACTTATGGATACTCCATTTTTCTTGGTGGAAACTTAGTATCCTGGAGTGCCAAGAAACAACCAACTGTCTCTCGTTCAAGTTGTGAATCGGAGTATCGAGCCATGGCAAATATTGCGGCTGAAATTGTTTGGATAACTCACTTACTTCGAGAACTTCATGCTTTGCCTCCTAATCGTCCCACGTTGTTATGTGACAATCGTAGTGCGCTCTTCCTCACACAGAATCATGTGTCTCATAAAAGGGCAAAACACATTGACCTGGATTCTCTAGTTGGTGCATTGCAGTATCTCACAATTACTCGCCCGGATCTTTCATATGCAGTGAATCAGGTTAGTCAGTTCTTACAGACACCAACTGTTTCTCATTTCCAGTGTGTCAACCGCATACTTCGGTATGTTAAAGGCACACTTGCCTATGGCCTGCTGTTCACCAAGCCGAAAGATGTCTCCATCATTGGTTACTCGGATGCTGATTGGGCTAGATGTCTAGAAACTCGCTGCTCTACTTATGGATACTCCATTTTTCTTGGTGGAAACTTAGTATCCTGGAGTGCCAAGAAACAACCAACTGTCTCTCGTTCAAGTTGTGAATCGGAGTATCGAGCCATGGCAAATATTGCGGCTGAAATTGTTTGGATAACTCACTTACTTCGAGAACTTCATGCTTTGCCTCCTAATCGTCCCACGTTGTTATGTGACAATCGTAGTGCGCTCTTCCTCACACAGAATCATGTGTCTCATAAAAGGGCAAAACACATTGACCTGGATTCTCTAGTTGGTGCATTGCAGTATCTCACAATTACTCGCCCGGATCTTTCATATGCAGTGAATCAGGTTAGTCAGTTCTTACAGACACCAACTGTTTCTCATTTCCAGTGTGTCAACCGCATACTTCGGTATGTTAAAGGCACACTTGCCTATGGCCTGCTGTTCACCAAGCCGAAAGATGTCTCCATCATTGGTTACTCGGATGCTGATTGGGCTAGATGTCTAGAAACTCGCTGCTCTACTTATGGATACTCCATTTTTCTTGGTGGAAACTTAGTATCCTGGAGTGCCAAGAAACAACCAACTGTCTCTCGTTCAAGTTGTGAATCGGAGTATCGAGCCATGGCAAATATTGCGGCTGAAATTGTTTGGATAACTCACTTACTTCGAGAACTTCATGCTTTGCCTCCTAATCGTCCCACGTTGTTATGTGACAATCGTAGTGCGCTCTTCCTCACACAGAATCATGTGTCTCATAAAAGGGCAAAACACATTGACCTGGATTCTCTAGTTGGTGCATTGCAGTATCTCACAATTACTCGCCCGGATCTTTCATATGCAGTGAATCAGGTTAGTCAGTTCTTACAGACACCAACTGTTTCTCATTTCCAGTGTGTCAACCGCATACTTCGGTATGTTAAAGGCACACTTGCCTATGGCCTGCTGTTCACCAAGCCGAAAGATGTCTCCATCATTGGTTACTCGGATGCTGATTGGGCTAGATGTCTAGAAACTCGCTGCTCTACTTATGGATACTCCATTTTTCTTGGTGGAAACTTAGTATCCTGGAGTGCCAAGAAACAACCAACTGTCTCTCGTTCAAGTTGTGAATCGGAGTATCGAGCCATGGCAAATATTGCGGCTGAAATTGTTTGGATAACTCACTTACTTCGAGAACTTCATGCTTTGCCTCCTAATCGTCCCACGTTGTTATGTGACAATCGTAGTGCGCTCTTCCTCACACAGAATCATGTGTCTCATAAAAGGGCAAAACACATTGACCTGGATTATCACTTCATTCGGGAGCTTGTGTCGTCTGGTAAACTATACACTAAATTTGTCCCGACCACGCTTCAGGTGGCTGACATCTTCACTAAGAGTCTTCCTAGGCCTCAGTTTGAGTATTTCTGAGCAATGCTTCGTCTTAGTCCACCACCGTTTCGCTTGAAGGGGGGTATTAGAGTTATTTAATTTATTCTGTACACATATTGTCATTTACTTATTCTTGTGTACCACTTATGTAATACTTATGTAATATTTGTCAATATATAATATTCCCTACCTCCACATTAGGGGTTAGGTTTTCCTCTTTAACAGAAACTGTTCCAAGTGTTCTTCGAAATTTTTGCTTCCATTGAACCATTGTATCTATATGCATCAAGATCCCGATTCACTGCACCCAACAAAAAAGGAAAGTACATCAATTTCTTAACATTTGATAAATATAAGAAAAAATAGAGAAAATGGGACTAGTTTCTTACTCATTGATGACAATATCAACAACCAGGTCAAATAATCGATTAGTAGTATGCCTGAGATTGCCTGAAGAACTTCCTTCACATATCCTTCACATTTTCTTCTCTACTCACTCAAGGGTCATCTCAACTCAAAGAAATAAAGGTAGAAAATTATCAAAACCACTAGTATCCTAAGTAAACTTTGATACTTTATGGCCTTTTGGGAATGAACTAAGGACTTTATACTAGACTTCTTGGCCTCAATTTTTTTAAGCGCTTTTCTTTCAGAACGCTTTCTCTTTTGTGCCTCTCTTTCAGCCTTTCTTTGAGTGGCTTTCGCCTCTTCCTTTGATGCCATTCTTAATTCTTTCTCCTTCGCAACACGAGCCAATGCCTCTTCCTTTTCTAGTCTCGCTTCTTCTAGTTTCTTGACATCTTCCTTCCTCAAATTTTCAAGTTCTTTCAACTAAATACCATAAAAAAGAAGTTAAAACACATCGAAGACTATTTTACCATAAACGGATGTACAAATGATGTTGAAAAACTAGAAATATACTTAGACAATGAGTGGCAACAATATTAGCTAAAAGCATATATTATATGGGATTTACAACTAAAAATGTATGACTATGGTACAAACATAAGGAAATGTGTGCACTAAATGTACAAATGACATTACTAATAAGAAAAAGAGATTTGATTCATGGGCAAAGTCAAAAGTATGATTTTGCCATTTGCATGACTTTGATAAGTAACTTTAATCACTCTTTTACATTGTGCTATTGTTTCCTAGCAAAAAGCTACAGTAATGGACAAGTATGATGCTTAAATTGTTTAAAATTATTGGTGAATATATCACAAAAATGATAAACAAATACTAAGGTTAAGGCGCAAATATTTCACTCTTTTTAAGGAGATTGAAGATCATTACGGTATAATCCTCACTGATCAAGCAGTATAACTCTTGATTTGTCCCGTCCAGGATACAACAATCCAACAATGTCGTATAACTCAAATAACTCCGGATTAATTAAAGAATCCAAAACTTCACCAAAAGAACACATTTCTTCAATTCATTACGTACCTTTTGCTTCTCTCGTAGTGCTTCTTTGCAGGCTGCATGGTACATTTCCATAGTTTGAATTGTTTGTAACTCTAGTCTTCTCAGCTTTTCTTCCATTTCTTTCTGAAAAAAATCTAACATGTCAAATATTAAGATTCCTCAAGCAAACAAATAATGTCAATTAATTTGATATATATACACACACACATACATAGTAATTTTAGGAAAAAAGCTTTTTTATGATGTTATTAAATGTGTCAAAAATATGTTATTGAATGTTCAATTGATTTAAGCTACTGAAAATAGTTTCCTTAAGAAATAAATATCAGATGAATAGTCATACTGGGATTGGGACTGGGACATAGCCCGAATTCTCACGGGATAAGTAGTGACGATTATTGGATAGGCGAAAGCTCGATCCAACAATATCGCAGGCGTGACTCACAAAATAGAGTTATTATTTATCTATAAGCTTCACAACAATAACAACTACTTAAGGCTAGACCGATCAAAAGGACAGAAAACTAATGAAAGAATAACAACCATAAGCATTACAGGATTCGGACATAATGTCGTATACCATTTCACAAGAGTCACTGGGATGATAGCCAACATAGACAAAACAAATATGTTCATTGCTGGAACTGATGAGTAGAATAAGGACCTCCTCTTAAGCATCACCCATTTCCTATTAGATATATATTTGGGACTGCCACCATCTTCTAAGAAATGGAGAAAATTGGAATGTCAACAACTCATTGCTATAAAATCACTCATAGGATCAAGAATGACTATGCTAAGATGCTATCATACGCTGGTAGATTATAAATTATTACTGTAGTTTTATTCTCCATTCATAGCTTCTGGGGAGCTGTTCATTCTTCCTCAAAGTGTTCTAAAAGAGGTTGATAGACTATGTAAAGAGTATTTGTGGGGAAACAACCAGGATAAGAGGAGTATAGCCCTGATAGGCTGATCTCTTGGAAAAAGTTGTGTATCCCAAAGCAATATGGTTGCGTAAACATTAAAGGATGCAGAATCTGAAACATTGCCTCTATGGGCAAACTCTTGTGGCAATTTCAACTAAACAGGACTCATTGTGGATTCGTGGATTGTATATGAAGTCAGAGATTAACATGTAGGTGCATAGATCCCCTAATGATTGTAGTTGGTACTGGAAAAAGCTCAATTCTCTAAAGAATGACATGATAAATTGGTATAGGAATGATAGGTATATTCTAACTACTAGTGGAAACTATTCTATAACGAGAAGTTATAATTCACTTATTGGCACTCACATCAAATGGAGAATAGATGACCTAGCAGATTCATTCTCTGTCTAGATGTACAGGGGAGTCCACTTACTAAAGCAAGACTTAGACGCTTGAACATACCCATCGACACTAATGATCGTTGCTTATGCAATATGAAGGCTACCGAAACATCACTACATTTATTTGCAGATTGTGTTTGGACCAAACAGTTAATAATTAATCTATCAAATGGGCTGGGAAAACAACTTCAAACTGGTGAAGTGATCTGTTCTGGAGCGAACTAGAAGGAAGCATTGGAAGCAGTTCAAAAAGGAGATTGTGGCAGCCACCGAGAGAGCAATTGTTATTTGTTACTACACTTGGAAGGTAGGAACTGGACTACATTCAAGCACTTGAGTGTACAGACTGAAACAGTTGTGATACAGATTAAGACGGATATTGTGGAAACATTAGATCTTTTAAAAACTGGGAGGAAAACTCGTAGTTGCAGAAGTTTGATTTATAGGCTTATTTGTAACTAGCTTTATTCTGGAGGCCTAATTTTCCTCATAGCACCCTTCTTCTGGTTGTGAGATTAGGTGCTCCTTTAGATGTATTTGTTATTTGTGCGTGTTGGTTATGGTAATATTCACATTAGTTGCAAAAAAAAAACATAATCCTCCGTCTTCATGCATGAAATTCGTTAGGATTTAATATGAACTCACACTTAGAGGTATAATTTATGCTATTTTTTTGGGTCTATTTCTAGAGTCTGGTGCAACTTATAAATTGAAATTTTCGCTACTATTTTTTATATAATTCTGGTGTCTGGTGTAGTTTTTGGTGGTGTGGTTCATGGGATTATATTTGACGGAGTTTCTAATTAATATTTTATCTTTCATAGTTTTCGTGAAATCTAACAATCAGAGTTGGTTAAAATACTTGACAGTGACCAAAAGTGCTAACTTTTGGCAAAGTGAAGAGGTGAAAGAAGTTTGAAGCTTACAATTTTATCGGAGGACAATGAGTTTTCTTCACATTTCTGTTGGGATAGTAGCAAGTCATTTGAGGAATGCAGATGATCAACCAACCTTGTAGGATTAAAACCAGACAACCTCGTAGGCTCTCCAACGTTTTTGCTGTCGATGAAATTCATAGATATTGAGGGACGACGAGGATGAACTTCACATCCTAAATTATCATAACAATCCAGGAACACAGTACTATCCATGCTCATTCTATCAGAACCTGAAAATGAATGATCTACTTTTGCCATATAAAACTCATCTGATGTCTTGTTCGTTGATGTACTCACCCTCGGAAACTGAGACCTATTCCATACATATGAGAAATGTCATGTATCAAACTTCTTGTTGTACTAGTACGTACTAAGCTCAAATGTATAATCTACACTTACATTGAATTAGTTGCATCAAAGTTGGAATTGCGTTGTGGTGGGATTCGTATGCTAGGATTTGAGGATCTCCGTTTCAATGGGTGAGAAGCCATTCTTGTAGAACTGATTTTCCCTTTGGAAACTACGTAAATATTGCAAAAGCTTGGTGCCTTCTTCAGTACAGTATTTGCAACATCACTTTTAGTGAAAAGTCTGTCATTATACAGTGAAATTTTAGTATTTCTAACATACTTTTGCATAAATATTACAACAACATATCCAGTATAGTCCCACAAAGTGAGGTCCAAAGAGGGTAGAGTGTACGCAGACCTAACCTGTACCTCACAGGTAGAACAACTGTTTCGATAGACTTTTGCATAGATATTCAAAATAAAAAATAAAAAGTACCTTGAAATCCCATTCTTTGATGGACAACCAAGTATCAAATTTTGAACTCTATAAAGTGAAACATAGTCAATAAGAGACTTTGCAATGTCTTGACCTTCAAGTATGATTAGGTCATAAGCTACCTGAAAAAATTGTGTAAATGAACAATGTAATAATATTTTTTTTCATTTTTTCTTAAAAAATCTTTTTGTCGTTGAGATTTAACATTAAGATGCGAAATAAATTGGTTTTCTCACTTCTTTGAAAGAACAAAAGACGCGAAAAGGAAGGAACAAATCTGTACATTGGCTATTTGAATCTTGTCCAATTGATGGATCATTGCCTCCTACTGCATAAGAAAAGAAAATTCAGAAAAACAAGAACACATTATGATATAAAATAAAATTGATTACAAAATCGATTATGAAATAAAAAAATTTTAATGTATACCATTGTTAGATGATGTTGGAGATTGTGGTGCTGATGTAGTTTGAGTTTGAGGAACATGAAGTAATGTAACCTTTTGGCCTTTCGTAAGTACATTTTCAGTAGCCCATCTAAGTGCATATTGGCTTCCTTTATTTTTATCAATGGCCACAGCTACCAATCTTTCTTCATGCAATCCTTGAGGGCTCACCATATTCAAAAAACAAGAAGATTATATATATTTGAGTAAAAATGAGCAACATGAATTGTAGGTTGATCAAAGTTATCAAGATTTAAAGAGGGGAATAATGTTCCCAACATCAATTTGGAAGAAAAAAATTGACCCTAGTTGTTGTCTTTTGTTTGTCTTTCTATTTCTGGTCAAAATCAATAATGAAAACATAATGGCCATCAAGAATTCTCTAAACCTTTGCCTGATTAGAAGGATGACCATTCTTGAATGATTTGAAATGTTGAGTTTTTGGGCAACATTATCTCTTATTTTCTTGGGTTGACTTATTTTTGTCCTTTAAATATAATTTTTTAAAGTCTCTTAGGCTAAAGTGCTCAAATTTGATCTTACATAAATTGACCAAAAACTATCATGAGTATCACATGTCACTCATGTGTCATTCTTAAAATTTTTTAAAAGAACAATCATAAAAACTACTCTTTTTTTTTTACTTATTTCCCATCCGGTGTTTAGAGTGTCTGCATTGAAGCTCAGACTAAATCTGAATTGCAATTCGAACCCGAGACCACTAATTAAGGATGAAGCAGTTTCACCATCACACCATTGTTAGTCATAAAAACTACACTCGTTCCTAATTTCTCCCAAGTTCTACAACAGCCTGGAATTCTAGGGGGAAAACTTCTATGCTAAAAAAAATAAAATTGAAACTTATTATCTCATCGAATGGATCGAAAAAAGACTATGATATGTTCGGTTTGATTGAAAAGCAAATTCATTCAAGGTTCTAATATAGGTGTATATTATGTCGTTTAGCGAAACTTTTGCTATTTACATAACATCGTCATTTTTTTAATTGGAATTCTAGCACAATTGTATCACATATACTATTCATGTTGCCATTAAATACACAACTCCTTAACTGACGCGAGTAATTTACGCAACAATGTGACCAATTACATTAATTTACAGAATTTATGTTATTGATTTGTTGTAGAATTGTAAACGAGATACCAGTAACAATCTATTAAAAAAAAATTCAAAAATAAAATCTGACAATTTTTATTTACTCCATTTGCTTCGTTTTCTTTTTGTTTATTGAGGGTTGTAGATGGAAGTATCAAAGTTAGTCTATTGTTGTGGTGTATCAACTATATCAATCATTCAAGTTCTGATATGACATTCCAGAATTTGGAACGTAGAGAACAATTGCTTAGATTATGTAATTGATGGTATCATGATACCTTTTCGATATATGATGTATCATGATACATTTTCGATATATTACATCATGATACATCTTTGATACATATGTATCATGACACCTTTCCAATACATTATATAATGATACATTTTCAATACATGATGTATCATGATATCTTTTTGATACATTACATAATGACACCTTTTCGAAACATGATGTATCATGATACATTTATGATACATTACATAATGATACATTTTTTATACATGGTGTATCATGATACCTCTTTTTATACACGATGTATCATGATACCTTTCTGATACACTATGTACCATTATATAGTGAATACGTTAAAGAAATGGGAAAAGACATGAATTTCTCCCTAAACTTATCCCGAAAAGTCAGTTTTACGCTTAAACTATCATTTTGACTTATTACACACCTTTACTACTAAAAAATGAATTTAATATCACCCTCAAACGTACATAGCCAATCGCACAATCCAATGTAATTTACATATGCCTGCCAATGTCAGGTATTTACAAGCTTACATGCGTAATTTTTTATTTATTTTCTTTTTTTCTCAATTATTTTTACCTTTATTTTTTCTCTCTATTCTTACCTAAGTAACTCCATTTTTGTTTTCAAAAAATTCACTAGCAATGTCATCTTCTTCTTCCTCCCTTAATGATACAAATATTAGTAAAATCAAGCAATAACTTCATCCAGTTTAATCTTCTTTTCTAACCACCATCAAGCCCACCACCGTTAAAAAAATTCAACACCATCACTGCCACCAAAAATCACCATACCTAACCATCAATTTCACCAATCGACACCCAAAGAACAATTATCAATATTTATTTTAAGAAGATCATAATTAGACAATTGAAAAATTAGTGCTCGATTTACTATTACTAATTTCGAAGAAAATCTAGGGAGGATTTTTCTAAAAAAGAAAAAAGATCTATGAAAATACATTAAAAGATTGAATTTTGTGCAAAACCCAGAAACTTTTTACATAGAAAAAGAAAGATCTACAAATTTTCTTATTTCATATGCTTACAATTAATAAAAAATAAATTGAATAATCAATGTTCGACTTGATGAATTTGATGGTGGGAGTTGTAAGGGTTGATCAACTTTAGATGTCTCATCGGAAATTTTTTCGAGCAGTGAACCTAATTAATTGAGCAACTTCGCTAATCTTTGCAATGGATTCTATCCCAGCCCTCAACCTTGTTTTCTATTTTTCTCTCAAAAAATTACCATGAAAAAAATTATTTTTTTCATTAGTCAAAGCAAAAAGAATCTTGGTGATAAGAAAAAATGGAGGAGAAGAAAGATATGGTGGCGTGAAGGAGAAGGGTGAGGGTAGGGAAAATTGGCTTTATTTTGACTTAAACGCACCTATTTTATTTTGTATTTAATTTTATTTCCACGTCAGCTTCGAAAGTGCTATTAAATTCACTTTTGAGTAGTATAGGTATGTAATGGATCTCCCCAATAATTTACGCGTGTAACTGACTTTTCCCTTAAAGAAATCACATACCTTTTAGATATTTTATGTTTGGTCGACTTTCCTTTAGCAACAATTTTGCCATTAGAAGAGGAAATACATAAATACACTTACCATTAATTAAAATCTTTATCTGATATGAATAATAAAAAAAGATGCAAATTTAGGAATCTCTTATTTGAACTTGAAGAAATTAAAAGCAAATCATGCTAAATTGGTGGAGTCACGACATGTGAGAGAAATACGGGTAGTACAGTTGAGAAAAAGGTGGAAGAAAAAAATTTAGTCAAATACAATTTTTAATTATGTGTGAAATTGGGATTGGTCATATATCGGTATAAATTTACTATTAAAATAATATTGTAGCTATGTTAGGTACTTATTTTAAAATAAAATTTTAAGGAGTAAATATAAGGCTTATGTTACCTAGTTATGTAGATTTTCCTTTGATTAAATATATTGTCATTGAAGGTATCTTTGATGGATAGATAATCAAGAAAAGCATATTGGTGTTATAAAATATTAATAAGAAATAATGAAAAGAAAATGAAAAGCAAAAGAAGAAAGAGAGAAGGAAACAGAAAGTATAGGGAGAGTAATAGAAAGAGAAAGTAATGAAAAAGGACAGATCAGCAACAAGAAGTGAAGGAAAGTATAGTTTTGCCTTTTTTCTTCACTATTTTGGTGTGTCTTGTATTGCTGAGGAAATGCCTTTTTTATAGGCATAGTATGACTTGGAGAAGTCATACTTCTACAGTAGCAAAAGAGGGCTCCATCACATGGCATCCACAAAATATACTATTTACAACACTCTCCCTTGGATATCCATGTATAAAGAAAAATAAAAAATATTAAAAATGTACATAATTATTTGCAGTACGCCTTGTTTGTTGCCTCATTGCAAAATGTTTGAAAGAAGTTACTTGCAATCCGATTGTAGGAACCTACTTGCAGAGCTACTTCTAAGCTGCTTATAAGAACCTGCTTATGTAAGCTGCTTAGAGAAACCTGTTTGCGGAGATGCTTGTAAGTTGCTTATAGGAACCTGCTTGCGGAGCTCCTTGTAAGTTGGCTTCTTGATATCAAGCTTATCCAAAAAATTCTTTAATGGACATCCACAATGTGATGTATTTACTATTCATTAGAGTTCATCAATAGATAATGTGCCTCGTTAAACCTTACTAGAAAAAATCCTGTGGGAAAAAGCCATAGTGAAGGAAAAAGAGTACACACATCCAGTAATACGCATTGAGAGTTGTCTCATTAAAAACCTTACCAGAAAAATCCAGTGGGACAAAACCTTGATTAAGGGAAAAAGAGTGCAGCATGTATTATACTCCCCCTGATTAAAACATCACTTAATCCTTGTAAAGAATGCCTCTCAATCTTATTCTTCTTTCCAAATATGAGTATTGTTTGTGTCTTTGGATGTTGCATTCTTGAGCTTATCATGATATATCATTTTCTTATTTTCTTGTTTCTTGGATATATTGAGTCTTTGAGCTCAACCAAATATATTCTGGACAATCACTCGGTTCGTGACCTCATTGGCATAGATGAATTATTCTTTTGACTTGTTCGTAGCAATAACCAAGTGACAGACACTCTCATTTGCATGATAATAAATTTGACTGTCTTGTGGAATAATATGATATGACAGTATATTCCCTCATGAAACAAATAATTTTCTTGAGATCAAACTCATATAAATCAAATGATTTCCTGCAGTTTGATAATCAATAAACCTTGACAAGATAGGTTAGAACAAACAAATTTATAAATCAATATTTGATTCACTTTGATATCTCTATCGATAAGAGTAATATTATATCTTGCGTGCACACAAATAAAATTATTATACCATGAATAATAATAACAGAATACAAAAGTGCACCAAGTTGCACTATGTCATGGTACTTTCTAACCATTTTAATGAGATTGAACTTGATCTTTCTGTTAAGCGATCTCACAACCATTGGGGTATATTCAATGGGATCACTTTAAAACCTTTTAAATCATTCATGAATTTTCATATAATATGTACTGTCTAGCTAGATATGATAATCATTCATTATACGTATTCAAGTTTTTCACATTTTGTCAGACTGAAAGATACCTCATTGCATCCACCATAGGAGAATACATCTCCATACAATAATGGCAGGACTTTTGTGAAAAAATTTTATTTTCTAATGCACAAGCCATATTTTATATTTTACGATTTTACTTATCACATAATAATTCATTTGTACCCACTGACATTATATCTTGGTATATGAACAAAATAAGTCAAGAACATCACTTTTTCAAGTGAAATAAAATATACTTGAATTATATTTTCTTTGGCGTCAATCATTTATCTGTCAACTCTCTTTGACAGATTTAATATCAAGATCCTCGTCACCACTTATAATTTTGAGCGCTATATTATATCAAAGATACCGTCGACGGTCATTTAATATCGGTTTCAATGTGGCATAACTTATCAATATTTTTCATCATTTCCAGGTACCTGAACCTTTATCAAGGTTTTATGAAGTGTTATGCCTTGGTGCTATCTTTAAAGCACCTGCCTCATTATTATAACCATCATGAACATTTGCTCTTTTTCTTTTTCAAGAAGTTTTATCTTTCGAACCGATTAATATATCATACTTCAGGCATGCCATAAATTATGTCCTTCAAAGACCTTTCATTAGAGCATTTATCACTGGATAACATAGGGTCAGCAAATGTGTCTAACAGTTGACTTAAATTATCTTTTCAACGATGGTCATATCAATGATAATTTATTATGTATAACTTAATTTCCAGTTGCTTATCTCCCCCTAATGTTAGAGAATCTAACATTCACCCAACCTTATTTGGGAACTCATCTTTGTGCATTACGTAATGGTGGAGCAATTGAATAATATATTGTACATTTAAATTTCTAGATGAGAATTATTTGGTTCCTGACCCTCAACCAATATTAATAGGGGAACCTTATTGGCTTGATACGTAAAAGTGTTGCTATACTTTAAATAACACATTTCATATCAAATTTCTTTTGGGAGTTCTGTTCTCATAATCAATGGTTTAGCTATAATTGGAGGCATATGATTTTTGCTTAAACCACTTGGGTATAAACCAACATCATCAATATAATTTTATAATTTGAAATGTGCTCTTGATTTAACAATTCGAGAACAACTTTTGCAAAAATCAAATTACAAGTTGATAATAAAGCACATGTGACCATATCATAGATGCATCTATAAAATCATATAATAGTTAATGGTCCACCTGGCAGGTGAACGGGGTCATATTCACCTTTTTATGCATTTCAAAATTTTAGGAGATACAATCTCAACGTTAGCTGGTACAACAATAATTTTTATCATGAGAACAAACAACACAAGAGAATTCTTGAAAAATTTATTATTTCTTCAATATATATACCACATGAATTCTCAGTTATTTTCGTATCATATTTGAACCGGGATGGTCACCGGCCATGCCAACTGATATTTATATTTATTTCAATAAACTTCTAGTTTATTTTTGCATATGATTCCATCATCATGCTCATATTTATGTACCACAAACAATATGAAAAATGGGTAATCTTTCACATAAATATTATTAATCCACTTTGATTGTAGTAATATGAAGATCTTAAATCTTTTCATATTTTATAGTCTCAAAATAATTTTTTTTTCTCTTTGACAATTTCTTTGAAACTGGAAAAGTTTCTTTTGAGACTTACTACAATTCCAATAACATGAGCAATTTTATTTCTTTGGGTAGTAGCACATTAGCTCACCAAAGCTCACAATTAATATTGGATTCTACCACATATTTCGTAACATTGTTTGTGTGGTGAACATCTCTTTGAAGGAGAAATTTATATTATCATTATTGTCATGGTCAAAATCATTACAAGCAAAACTTGTTTCTTGATTTACTTTTGTCACTAGTATCTCCTCCCTTTTATTTAATTTCTGACAAAATATTTTTGACGTACAGAGATACATAACCAATGACAATTTTTTGTGGCCAAGAATTATTTCCTTCTTTTGCCCTTTCAGTTGTTCATAATAAAACATACCATAATATTTATGATGTACTAAAAGTACTTGACCAATGACCATTTATACCAAAATAAAATTTCTTTATTTCTCTCTAACCTCCCATAGGGGTGAGTTGTGGTATTTATTAAATCATACATGAGTATGCCCTTATTTATAATTTTCATCATCTCTTGACACATTCACTTTCAAGAATTGTCCACTTTTCATGATACTTATCATAAGTCACATTCTCTTCAAGGAATTGACTATAATCATATATACATGCTTCATAATGATTTTTTTTCATTTGAAGTTCATTGTCATGCTTTGAAATTTATCATATTCATATGACATACCTCAACATCACCTTTGAAAGGTCTAGTGCACCTTCACTTTATATTTCTTTATTTTGATGGGGGATTTATAAAATCAAATTAGTTTCCACTGTAATCGCATGCCCAATATCTTTCATATCAAATTTGATAACAAAAATTACCTTCACTCTTGGAAGGAACATTTTGAGAACTCATAATGTTCTTTCTTTTATAATTATCACAATGATGATGTTTTGTCCTTTGGCACACTCATATTCATTTATACAATCACAATAGTGATTTTGTCATCTTTCAGACTTATCATGTACTGCTACCACATTCATTTTAGAGAATGGAGCAAAATTATGTGTTTCATAATTTTTCTTCAAGAGCGCATTAGTTTGCTCATTCATCATTATCATCAATATATTATATTGGAATTTGAACCGAATGCCTTTTCTATAAGAAGGCAGCTTGTTGGCCATATTTAATGGGACTTGAACCCAAAATCTTATCATCATGGTGCATCGAGACTTTAATCGACATCTTGCCCGTTTGGTGCGATGAAACTTGAATCCACCGTCTCACCCTCAAGTAATGACATTATATATAGTCCAAAATAAAATGAAATTCATCCTTGAGCCTTTAAAATATTAATAGGACAAATAAATTTAGTCATAATAACACTTTCAAAGATCATATATAGATTATTACCTTTGCTTAATGAAGCAAAGTTGGTCTTCACATGTGGCTCTGAGTATCATTTTTAAACTTAAAAGTTTTATATATAATTTACTCATCAAAAGACCAATAATTAATTTTCAACATTAACTTTACTTAAAAAGAAACTTTGAAGTAGAATATAATCAAAAATTTAGAATTCACTTATGTGAATTAGCAAGTAATGCCCCTACAGAAAGATAATACCAACACAATTTCCAACAATTATACAGTAATATTTTCTAAAAAGAATAATAGATATTACACTTCAAAAAAACTTTGGTCAAGAAAATTACTTTCTTCCTTAGTGAAGGAAAACTATTTTCATGATATACTGTGTTAGCTGTTTTAAGTCTTATACATAATTCTACCTTAATCAAATTTCATTAGTTTAATAAAGTGACTGCACTTCTCTTAAATTATGAAAAACATAGAAAAATAAACATGTGGCTACTACAAAAGAATGTATTTTATTTTATATTTTATAAAATAAAAGAGAATTTCTATAACTAAGTAAATATCCTTAATTCCAAGTAAATATTTGGCTTACCAACATGAATCACTAATGATTATGTACAACAAAGACAATGATAAGGTAAAAGGGTCTAAACATTCCAATTACCTTTGGTGATACAGGAAGGCAACAAAATGTAACCATTAATTAAAGACAATTACATACCTCTTGATTTTGGCACTCAACCATCATCTTATATTATAGTTATTTTTGTGTGTAGGCGTTAGTATAACTAGATACTTATTGGAAGATCTCTCCAATTTTGCTACTCATCTCATGTATATCTTTGGAATAAGTTAGAGACTCCTGTTGATAACGTGTTATAAAATATTAATAATAATTAATGAAAAGAAAATGAAAAGCAAAAGAAGAAAGAGAGAAGGAAACAGAAAGTATAGGGAGAGTAATAGAAAGAGAAAGTAATGAAAAAGGAGAGATCAGTAACAAGAAGTGAAGGAAAGTATAGTTTTGCCTTTCTTCTTCACTATTTTGGTGTCTTGTATTGCTGTGGAAATGCCTTATTTATAGGCATAGTATGACTTGGAGAAGTCATACTTCTACATTAGCAAAAGTGGGCCCCATCACATGGCATCCACAAAATATATTATTTACAGCAATTGGGCCTTTGTGAATGGGGTGAATATTTATGAGAAACGACATATAAATACCAGTGGCATAGCCACATAGGTGTCAGGGTGTCCAATTGAACACCCTTCGTCGAAAAAAAATATCGTATATACAAGTAAAATAATGAACGAAATGATTAAATAACATATTTTGGACACCCTTAACATAACAAATTGTTATAGCCTAGTGGTTTCAAACGCTTGGAATGAGGCAGTGCTTGTGTGTTTGAATTTCACTAGCGACAAATATTTTTTCCACTTTCTATTTCTGGACACCCTTTGTGAAATTCTTGGCTCCTCTACTGATAAATACCCCTTGAATTATGATCGAAATCTTAGAGACACACTGTCATAACCCTAATATAGGGAAGACACGACTGGCATTCGATACCGTATTCGATCGATTTAGTCACTTAAGCATACTAGCTAACTAAACTATGGGCCTAACAGGTCGGGCAACAACATCTAAAATACTAAGCCTGGACCGTTAAGGCCATGACCTGAATAACAATAAGTCATATAAACAAAGGTAGATAAGCCAAACTAATGAAGTACTAGCTAACTGATGAGGCCGCATCTAAAGACATACATACACATATATATATATACATGCCAATCCTATAGGCTAGAGACTAAAAGTTGTAGAAAGAAATCCAGAACCATGTGTCCACAATAGCCTCTATGAGTGTCATAAGCACCGTCGAGACAAGGCTCCAACTATACCCAAAATGTACAATAAAAGTAAACATCCTCTAATAGCCCCAGAAAAAGACGGAGCTTACCAACTCAAAGTTGAACCCCAAATTATAGCGGAGGGGCCGATCAGAATCCCTGCCTGGACTTATTCACACGAATCAAAAAAAAGTTGTGTCTCCGAGGTAACGGGACGTCAATACAAATAAAAATGTACTAATATAAAAGGCGAAAAGTAGAATCATAAATAGCTGCTGCAAAAAGGGTAATAGAAATACACTTGATACTGAAACTCCACTAACCTTCATGACCGACATCTGATTTTCTAGTAATTAAATATGCATGGTATGCTCGTATTTGTATGTCGTGAATATATATATATATATGGAGGTTAATGGGTCGAAATGGTATATTTACAAAGATATTTAAATCTTTTACGGGGTAATAAGACGCCCGTAAAGTTAAGGTGTCTTTTTGAAAATTCGAGACAACTTTAGTGGTGACTTTATGTATTTTCTCGAAAAAGTTACTCATGCAACACACATATTTCAAAAAAGAGCCTAAAATGCCCTTGAGCTATTGAAAATGGTACAAAATTTAACCATCCGCCCAAAATGTGGGATCATATTACTTTTGATGGCACATTGATTGTTTATCAATAAGTTATAGTTATCAAATAAAACCTATGTATTTGTTCATCCAGTAAGCTTTGCATAGTTGACTTTCTCATTGTTCTCTCCATATTTATTCAAATTGGTGCGCTCAGTGTTTTCTCCGTACCGATTCATTTTTATTTTTCAACAAATGAGTTAAGAATTCTCCAACTGATGATGAAGATGTGTTGTATAAATGTGCCATCTTGAGTAAAAAACTTTGGATTGATTGTATTAGTATCTGTAAACAGAGGAGAAATTGATGGAAGAAATAATTTTGAGCAATAATTGAAAGCAATAAAATGCAAAAAAAAAAAAAAAAAAAACTTGAATAAAAATGGAATGATGTAAAAAAGTTTTCTAAGTGCGCGAAAAGAAATAAAGAAGGAAACCAATAACTTGATTTTCGTAGGAGAAAGAAGAGCAATGACGAATGACGTTGGAGAACAACAAGCCGCACTTGAAAAGAGATGGATAATGTGTAAGTTAGCTTAAATTGGGGGATGGGTTAAATTAATTTGGGGTGGGTCAATTTGATGTGAGGAATGGTGAGTTATTAATTAGTTTAGATTAATTATAAGACAATTAATAGATTAGTGCCACGTCATTAATGAATTTATTAGTTGGATTTAAATTGGAGGCTATTAAAAATAAGGTAATATAGGACATAAAGGTAGACGTCAGGGGTATTTGAGAGATAATAGGTGAACGAATGATAGTTTTGTACCATTTCCAATAGTTGAAGGCTATTTTAGGTCCTTTTCCGTACATATTTTGATGTTAGATATTTACTCTAATAAATTTAGAATAAAAGTTAACTTAGATGCATGGTATATTGATAATTTGAGTCACGTGAATATCATTATCATTATCATTATCTCTAGGACCCTATTCATTAATTCGATCATATATTAGTTAGACATTACGAGTTAGTACATATTATTAGAGGTAGTAAAATTAAATTTAAACTGTTTAAGTTGGTCAACACATTTCAGTCCATTAAAAATAGAGTTGATATGTATCCAAATTAACTCATGAGAAATCTTGTCAAATATTTTTAAAAAGACAATTTTTTTAATTGATATGCTATATATAGCTATAATAAGAAAAAAATTATTAGGTACTAAAAATTTATAAAAGAACAAAATAAAATAATCAAAACTTAGTAAGAATAAGACGGATTGGGTTATGACTGTCGAGATATTCTCGTAGTTATCAGAAGTAAATTTAGTTATCAATAGCTATCAGTTTGTTAGAAGTAGATTTAGTTTAAATACTTGAATCTAAGCCTATCAATAAGTTGTTAGAGTAGTTCCTTAGAATTAGTAAGTTATTAGAGTAGTTCCTTAGAATTAGTCAAAGTTAGTTACATTTACTTGTATTTAAGTTGATGTTACGATTGAATAAAGATCATTCAAGTTTGCTTTAATTTTCAATCTCTTTATGGTATCAGAGCTTCATATTCCAGATCAATGGCATTCTTCCATTCAATGTGCTTAACAGCTTGCATAAATGTATTTGGTGTGGGAGAAAGGTGAGCCAAGAAGCTAATTTTTTTTTGATTTGAAGATATATATTATTTTTGGACCTTGAGACCACACTAGAGGGTGGAGGAGCATTGGTGGTTGTCATAGTGTTTGGGGGATTTGGTGGCTGTTGGATCAATAATGATGGTTGAGGATTAGAAGCGGGTGATGGAGTAGAGGTGGTATTTGAAGGATTATTAAATAGAGAAGGAGACGGGGAACTGATATGAATAATACCTGGAGAACTGGAGGCTGCTGGTAGTTGCCCTTCAATCATGGACTCTTGAGTGTTGAGAGATAAATGCAAATCTTTTAAAGAATTGGAAGAAGAGGGAACGGTTAGGGGGATAGAGATAGGTGGCGGAAGAGTTGGGATGAGATTGGAGTCCAAGTTGTGTTGGACCTCTGGATGATGTTCCTTAGAAACGTGGGACTCTATGATTTCCCAATTTAACTTGGAAAATTTATTTTTCAAGTGTGAGAACATTTGAGTAAAAGGAAAAACTTGACTAATTCTAAGGAACTACTCTAAAAACTTACTAACTCTAAGGAACTACTCTAACAACTTATAGATAGACTTATATTCAAATATTTAAACTAAATTTACTTCTAACAAACTGATGACTATTGATAACTGTAACGACCCAAGGTACCCCCCCTAGACGTGACATGGCGTACAAGACCCCGAAAGGCCTCATACAAGCCACTTAGCATACATACATACAAGATCATAGAGATTTAAGAGTTCAAAAGAGAACTACATATCAAAGCTTTTAAGAAAAGAATAGCGGAAGTCTACATCAATGTCTCAAGCCAATCTAACATAAGAATGAGAAATAACGTTTGGGACGTAACCCAATACAATGTCGAAATGAAGAATATAAAAGTAAGAACAACTAGGCTATATCCTCGAATGGATGAGGACTCACCAAGTCTTCAATAAATCCTTCAACTAAGCTCTAGCCACGAATAGATGGAGAATCTCCAAGCCCTACATTAGCAAGTCAATGTAGGCAAGAGTATGCGTTAGTACAATCAAGTATCAAGTTTGATAGCAATGCACATAAATCATTTAAAACATGCTAAAAAGGAGCATTTTCATAACATGCAATGACCAAGCTAAAATATGATAAAGGTTAGAAAATATAAGTCATAAACCATGGTCAAGCAAGCTAAACATCTTTACATTACTTTGAGAAATATCTTAAGAAACACTTTAGTTCATTATTGTGGGAAGTAGCCTTAACCGACATGTAAGACCATGTGAGATATCAACATGGAATCTGGTGTCTAACCCCACACCGATAGGGCCATCCTACTTGCCAAGGTAGGACCCTTTACTTAACATATAGCTTACGTGGATCCACTAGCTAGTGTCTAACATAGACCATCATCCTATGGGGGCACATAGGTAAGGGATAAGGAGATTGCTACTAGAAACCCGGCCTCTACTAACGGGAGAGCTTCCATCTCCAAATCCTCTCGGTGCTAAGCATAAATCTCACAGAATAGTTATAATTCTTATTCATCTTATTATCCATGGAAAGGTACACTAGAGTTACCAATCCAAGCTAAAGTTCATAGAATAGCTCCTTAAACCTTTGATTCAACTTTAGTTGAGAAAACCTTTCAACAAGTTATGAATCCTTTATGTGAGTAAAATCCTTTCACATTCATAGATTGAGTAATTTGTGAGAAAACCCTTTCACAACCAAAAATATCTTCAATTAAGCTTCAATCTTAAGCAATTCATAAATCATCATAATTTCCATAATTGAACATGCATACTTCATAAAACTCATTTTTCATCATTCATCATTTTCATCATGAATCATAGCTTTTGAAATCATTAAAACATGCATGAGTTCACATAACTTTATAAATTCCATCTTCTTCATAATTCAACCCATCATCAATGTATAAATATCAAAAATTGGGAAATTCATGTGGGTTCATGGGGATTCATCTTAAAGCATGTAATTCAACTCAATTCATACTTAGAAAACCATAGTTGAAAGTAATTTGATCATAATTGAAAGAACCCACATCATAGAAGAAAACCCTTAAATCAAATTGGAGATTTGATACTTTGAAAATTGGAGATTTTAGGGATTCCATGGAGGAAAGGACTCCATGGATGAACACTATCATACCTCAACGCAAGAACCTTGAAATCAATGGAGGATTAGGAGACTTGACTTGAAAACCCTAGCTCTTGCTTCTTCTTCTTCAAGCTTTCTAGAGAGAGAAACATTTGGGAGAGGAGTGTTTTGGGAATGATTAGGAATGGGTAGAATTAGGCTTAAAAGGTTTATATAGGGTCTAGGTTAAGGGCCAAACCGACTTAGATTAGGAGTTAAACATTTAGGGAAAAGACCAAAAAGCCTTTTAAAAATAAATGTCGGACCCCTATCTACGGTTGGACCTACGGTCCGTAAGTCAACCTACAGACCATCCTGTCCTAGCGTAGATAGATTCAGAGACTGCCAACCTTAGACCCTGCAACGATGGATCCTATATATGGCTCGTGGGTCAATCGACGGACCGTACATGGCAACCGTAGGTCTGAACTTATGGCTTAAGAATTTAACTAAGTCTGGAGAAGACCTACGAGACCCATCTACGACTCGTTGAAAGATCGACGGGCCGTCCTGGCGAACCGTCATTAAGGTTCTGGAACTTGACATTTTGAAAACTTGGGCCTGCCACCTACTGTTCCCACCTACAGCCCGTAAGTACACCTACGATCCATAGATGGCTCCCGTAGGAACTGGCACCAAATGAAAATCTGAAAAAAAAATCTCCTTCTTTTGAAATCCGAGGTGTTACAATAACTAAATTTACTCATGATAACTATGAGAATATCTCAATATATCCCCTCAAGTTAGGTGTTGTTAAGTTAGCTGTGGTGCAACAACACCTAACTTGGATAAACAAAAAAGAAAGGCAGGCTTAGGCAGTGGCTTAGTGAGAGTGTCTGTAACTTGATCCACGAAGGAAAGATATTTGACAATCACTCTGCCTGATTGCACAATGTTGCGGAGGTAATAAAAGTCTAGTGCAATGTGCTTCATCTTAGTGTGGAAGACTGGATTTTTGCTGAGATGTGAAACATCAATGTTATCATAAAAAATGCTTGGCGTTTATGAGACTTGGTACGTAGTTCATTCAACAGGTTGTGGATCCAAGTAATCTTAGAGAGTGCATTAGCTACCAATTTGTGTATGCCGTCTCAAAAAGGCCATTTATGGCCTAAAATAAGTTTCGTGTGCCTGGTATGAGGCTCTCAAGTCTCATTTGACTAATATTGGATTTGTTAAGTCTGAATCAGATGCCTCTAAGTTTATCCTTACATCTGAAGCTGTCAATATTTATATTCTGGTGTATGTTGATGATATTCTCATTATTGGGAATTACCCAAACCTTACCGAACATGTCATCAACTCTCTGGCTGACAGGTTCTCCCTAAAGAATCTTGGTGAACTCAATTATCTTTTGGGGATCGAAGTTAAGCATGTTCCCAATGAGATTGTCTTATCACAGTCCAGATACATTCTTGAGATTCTCTTAGATGTGGATATGGAAGACTGCAAAGGAGTTGCAACACCCATGTGCTCGAGTTCACCACCCAGAGCAGGCGATGGTTCACCTCCTGCTGATGCAATTTTGTAGCGAGGCACTCTGGATAAGTTGCAATACTTATCATTCACACATCCTGATATTACATTTGCAATAAATAAATTATCTCAGTTTATGCAATCTTCGAGTTTGGACCACTGGAAGACCGTAAAAATAGTTCTTCGATATCTCAAGTCATCAGCAATATCCTGCCTGCAAATCTTTCGTCATTCTAATAGGAATCTGTATATGTATGCCAATGTTGATTGGAGGGACGATCCCAGTAAGAGAATCTCTACATCAGGTTATATACTCTTCTTGGGACCAAATCCTATCAGTTGATCCTCTAGGAAGCAACAATCAGTTGCTTGGTCTTCCACTGAAGCAGAATACAAATCAGTACCTAAGGCACTCTCTGAGATTACTTGGGTCCACAACCTGTTGAATAAACTACGATACCAAGTCTCACAAATGCCAAGCATTTTTTGTGATAATACTGGTGTTTCATATCTCGATAAAACCCACTCTTCCATATTAAAATGAAGCACATTGTAGTGGACTTTCATTACCTCCACAATAGTGTGCAATCAGGCAGAGTGATATCTTCTCTCCGTGGATCAAGTTGCAGACACTCTCACTAAGTCATTGCCCAAGCCTGCTTTTCTTTGTTGTTTATCCAAGTTAGGTGTTGTTGCACCACACCTAACTTGAGGGGGTGTGTTGAGATATTCTCGTAGCTATCAAGCGTAAATTTATTTATCAGTTTGTTAGAAGTAGATTTAATTTAAATATTTCAATCTAAGTCTATCTATAAGTTGTTAGAGTAGTTCTTTAAAATTACTAAGTTGTTAGTTCAGTTCCTTAGAATTAGTCAAGTTAGTTACATTTACTTGTATTTAAGTTGATATTACGATTGAATAAATATCATTCAAGTTTGTTTTAATTCTCAATCTCTTTAATGACCTGCATTTTAACCAATTTCAACCAAGTACATTTCAGTCTAAATAGTTTTCGTATGGGTCAATAACCTGCTCATTTGTTAACTGGCCCTATTTTGACCTGTCCAAATTCAGTCAACTCGTTCATTTAACACTTCTTTTTTTCCATCCAATGTCTGGTGCCCACATTGGAGCCTAACTAAATTCGACTTCACACAGGAAAGTCTCACATTTGAGAATAAAGATTTGACATCTTTGCATATTATCAAAACTAGAAATTAAATTGTATTAATTCTATTTGGTATAAAGAAAGGTCTAGAGGCAACATATAATTTAATACTTCACTAAAATTTAGTAATAAATACCATAAAAAATAATCTCTATCACTATCAGATTTTATATATATATATATATATATTACTAAAAGTGGGAACCAAAAAAAGTTGAAAGTTGAAATACCAAAATAACCTATAAAGTTAAGTTACTTCAATAATGCCATTAAAAAAAGAAATAAATTGTTTACTTTATAAACTCTTAAAACTAAATTATATCTAATTAATTAAATATTAAATACTAATCATATCAAATCATATTATGTTAACTAAATATTAAATATTATATCATATTATACTAAATATTAAATAGTAATCATATCATATTACAAAGAAAAAAATCTATGTTAACAATACCTATAAGTTGGATTATAATTTTTCCCTATAATAAATCAAATATTTTATTAAATTAAATAGTATTATTTTGCCCTTTAAATTAAAAAAAATTATTAAATAATTTTTTCAGTTATATGAATTGATGGTGATTTGGGAATGAAGAAGTGGCACTTTAATGCTCACACAAATGACATTCATATTATACAAAATTAATTGCTTTAAATTCATAGATTATGTATCACTTCATAACTTCTATAATTCGTACTTATTTATCTTTTGGTTTTCTTAACTAATTGGCTTTTTAAATTCTAAAACTTTTAAATCAGTAACCTATTTGTTAAATACAAAGATTAGTAGAATTTGAATAGTTCATTAATTAATTAAATGTTGGTTGATTTAATCTAATAAATACATATGTTAAAAGGAATTCCAAAGAACAACATCAAGAAACACTATATAAAGGTAACAAATGATTTTCATTTCCCTCAAGTTTTTCTTTGGGTTGAGCAGATTTTAAAAAAAAAAAAAATTGACCTTCCTTTTCATTTCTTTTTTTTCCCCTTAAGAAAAAACTACAAGAACTAAAAGAAAATGGGAGATGAGAAGCATAATAAGAGTTGATAAATGTCGGAATTGAATAATTGCTAGATTCAACTCACCTTCAACCTTAACGGAATGATATATGAAGGCCACTATCTCCATTTTGTAGCAGTAACAGAGATTCAAAAGCTATGAAAAAGAGGAGATTGATTTCTTTGGAAGGATGATTTAGAATTTTCATTAATTGATTCATTTTTGTAGTATATTGGGATTATAATTATTGTAGATGAAGAGAGTACAATATATACGATTCAACATGTAACTCTTTATGTGATGTTATTTGTGTATTTGGAGGAAGTATAATGATATCTAGGAGTACTTTATTATAAACTGCAAAAATTAAAGCTTTGCATTTCTACCATTTATCTTAATTTGTTTGTTATTGTTGATACAATAATTAGATATCCATGATTTCATGAGATCGATATTAAAAAAATTATTTTATCATTTTTTGTACTTTGTAATTGTCTTCAGATGTGACTTCTACAATACTGTTAAAAATATGAGTTGGTGTTTCATATTTTTGATGGTTTGAGTTCTCTGTCGGGGGTAAATGATCTTCATATTTGAATTTACCAATTCATTCTACGAAAAGAATTATGAGTATCCTCCATGTATAAATATAGTATCAAACTTCAAAGAAATTTTTTTATTTTACTTTGATACAATAATTGAATAAAAATTGTCTTAATTACCAAAAAAATGTAGAGATCTTCACATAAATAGTCTGGCTGATTTATTGTTTACTTTTTCTAGCCGGTATACATTCATTATATATTGATTATACATGAAATATACATATATTTTATATCCATCAGCTATTCTAAGTTTAATCAATTGGGTGGACAACTATTTATGTTAACTCTTTAAAAATTATATTATGAGAAGTTGCAAACTTTTGCTTCTTTTATTTTCAAAACTGTGCTAAACTTGATCAGGAGACAAACGTGCAACACACATTCCCAGAAACTAATATATATATCAAATAATCAATTAATCATATCACTATTTATAGATGGGAACCCAATAATTAGATAGCTTACAACAACAACCAACAAAAAGAATGTATAACAATAGAACTTTTATATATAACATTACTCCATGTGTCATCTCCAACCATATGATAGTAATTCTTAAAGAGGCAAAAGGTCATTTCTAGCTAGACAAGAGTCAAACTACAATTTAGGTGGTGATTCACTCTTTTTTTAAAACAAAAAAAATGTATGCTCCTCCCCCTAGATTCCACTACTATACAAACATCTTTCAAAGTTGAAGCAAGGAGAGAGGCATAATGGATTACTACTATTCACTTGTGTTTGGATCAATTTTTGCATTGATTTTTCTCTATACTATTCTAACCAAAATTATCTACCAAAAAACTTCCACCATGTCCATCACCATGGCTAATTATTGGTAATATTCACTTGTTAGGTGCAAAACCCCATGTATCACTAACCAATCTTGCAAAAATCTATGGTCCAATTATGAGTTTAAAATTAGAACAAATAACTACAATAGTAATTTCTTCATCATCTATGGCAAAACAAGTCCTTAAAATCAAGATCAAGCCTTTTCTTCTAGATTTATCCCTAATGCAATTCAAGTACACAACTATTACAAATTCTTTGTGGCATGGCTTCCTGTTTGTCCTCAATGGAGAACACTTAGAAGAATCTTGAATATAAATATCTTGTCTCCCAATAGTCTTGATGCAAATCAACATCTAAGGTCTCAAAAGGTGAAAGAATTGATTACTTATTGTGAAAAATGTAGTCAAGAAAGACAACCTTTAGATATAGGTCATGTTACTTTCAAGACAAATCTCAATTTGTTGTCCAACACCCTTTTCTCTAAGGACTTGGCTGACCTTTTTTCAGATTCAAAGGTAGAGTTAAAAGGAAGTTATATGGGGTATCTTGACTGAGGTAGGGAAGCCTAACCTAGTGGATTTTTTTCCCATTCTTGAAAAGATTGATCTTCAAGGAATAAGGCGTCGCACATCAAAAAGTTTAAACAGTTTCTCAATATTACTGGAAAAAAACCCTGAAGAGATGAATCATAATCACATCAAGTCCATGTTCTTGGTAATTCATTTTCTCTTCTAATTAATTAATAATTAGTTTTAAGTTAATATACATAGTTTATTTTTACTCTTCATCATTTATTGACTTTTTAAAATATAATTTACGTCTTAAGGAGGCGTGATCCTTTTATATTATCATCAAAGGGATATATAAAAAATGGAGGTAAAATAGATATATGGCTATTTTACCCTCTAAAAGTCACAAAGGGCGATAATTTAGAGGTAAAATAGATATATGGCTAGCTAAGTGATCTTGTGAGTGATATAGACATACTTAAGTGATTTTCTGTTACAAATAAAAGAAATATAACTTAACTAGATAATTTCAAATAGTTGAGGGACCGTTTGAATAATGGTGCATTAAACATTAACTCTTTCATAATATAAACAATTTGGGCTTGTTACATTCAATGGTTGGATTAACTATGATCTTTAATTTGTTTATTGATTTTGGACATTATTTTACCATGTAGGAAGATGTATTCATCGGGTAAGAGAACATGATATATTTTGTTCAAGATGATTTAACTAATTTATTGTTTAAGTTTGTTAGCTTATTTGTTATGGTGAATTTTGAATCGATATATTATAGTTTCTTTTAATTACAGTAATTTATAGGTATTTATGGGTTGACCTACAAAATATGTAGGACTTATTTACGGCGTCTACAAATACAACTACAAGTACATTAGCATGGGCAATGACAGAGATACTTAAACAGCCTGGGATTATGAAAATAAACTCTAGTTGAATTGGCAGAAATCATTGGAATAGGAAAACTAATTGAAGAAGCTGATGTTTCTCGTCTCCCTTACTTACAATGCATTATTAAAGAAACCTTAAGAATGCATTCACCAGTTCCATTTTTAGTCTCGCGCAGCATGGAGCAAGATGTTGAATTGTGTAATTACATCATCCCAAAGGGCTCACAGATATGGATGGCAATGAAAGTTAATTGATGAAAATATGATTTTTCTAATCCGTTCAAGTTTGAATGGTTGAGTTGAGCATATTCTCACGATGGGTCAATTTGGACACAACTCAAGTCAATCCATTTAAAAATTGGGCTAATTTAAGCTAAATAGATATAATACTTCAAATTGATTCATAAAAAAAATTTCAAAAAAAAACCTCTAATTTTTTTTTGTTTGGTAGGTTAGTTTTTTCCATAATAAATAAAATAAAGTTTTATTGGGTAATTAAAAAATAAGAAATTAAAACTTAGTTAGATTTAAGCTGCTTAGGCTATATATGACTAATTGCTTCTCTAGCTTAGAATAAATAATATGTGGAGGGTTAATGACTTAGCTATTTATTGATTAGCCTTTTTGATCCATCCAAATATAATCTAACTCACATATATGATGTCCTTCCTCATGGGTATTAGTTAATGTGTGGGCGATTGGTCTAGATTTTACTTTTTGGGACGATCCTTTAGTATTTAAACCTGAGAGGTTTTGGAGTTCAGATTTGGACATGCGAGGACAAGATTTCGAGTTGACTCCATTTGGTGTTGGTCGGAGAATATGCCCTGGCTTTCCACTAGCATTGAGAATGGTTCCAGTAATATTGGGCACACTCTTAAATTCCTTCAACTGGAAGCTTGAGGCAGACATAGGACCAAAAGATTTAGACATGGAGGATGTAACACCCCGGAAATTTCTAAGTTATGACCAAAACCATTCTTGAATTTTGCGTATAAGGTCATACCGAGTGATTCTTAATTGTTCTTAGGTGTTAAGGTCAACTCTTTAGTGTGGGAATGATTTTGGATATGACTTAAGGTCACAAGAACCCCCTAGCACAAAGTTGAGTTGAAAACTTCATTATCGATTAAGTTTTGACATAAGATTCTACTTAGGTCAACTTCAAACGACCATATCTCTCCGCTCATAATGAATTAGGTGGCCCATGACCACTACAAGAAACTGAACTATTAGTGGCGACCAAAGTCGCCACAAAATCCCATAATATCGCCACTAAAGGTTTTCAGTGGCGACTTCCATGCCGTGGTTAGTACTTCCATAACTAAAGGTTATTTGTGACGACTATTTTGTGTCGCCACAAAAAATACAAATCTATAGCGACTGTTGTCGCCACTAAAGGTAACTAGAGTTTTCTAATGAAACAATGTCATATTAATAGGGTCGCTGCTATAGATTTCTTTTTAGAGGTGACTTTACCCGCCAGAAAAATCATTATTTCTTTAGCAGCAACTCTTGTCGCTACTGACTTTTAGTGGCAGCTACGTCGCCACAAAATATTATTCCTATAGCAGCAGTTCCTATCGCTGCAATAGCCAAAGATTTTTTTATGGTAACTAAATGTCGCCACTAAAAGCTATTTTTACAACAAAAGCAAAATGGTAATTGATTTTCCGTCACAAACTTATTATTTAAAATCAATATGCAAGTGCTATCAATATTAAAAACATCCAATATTTTTGCGAAAAGCGTCAAAATTACTTCTCAATTCAAATATCATTGTTCCGCCAGTTAAAAGTCAATAAAATATTCTCTTCTACTACAGAATTCATTATGGTACATTTGATGCATTTACATACGACATAAAAGGAAAACATATAGTGTCTTGAAACTCCTCCTTGATTAACGTCATTTATGATATTTTAAAAATAATGTCCCTGCAATGAAGAAAAAACACAAAATTATTCTTATAATATAATGCTAATAGAAAACGGGGTGAACACAAGAATATTGAAGCAAGAGAATGCAAAACACATTTTAAAAAGTAAAAATGGTGCATGAAGCATTCAAATATACAATAAAGGTGACCTTATTATCAATCTAAAGATATCGTTAAGTACTTATCATTCATAGCTAAGAATTTGCTCAACAAAACACCACTCTAAGAGATCATATGTCTTCTGCATATTCACCTTTATCATGCACTTAGGGAATATTTGGATCCTTTCCTTTGATAACCCTTAATAAGTTTATGGCTCTACAAAATATTGTCTATAATCACCCTGTCTGTTATAAAGACAGTTTGACATGTATCGACCAATGCCCCTATTACTCCTTGAACCCTCTTTGTTAAGATCCTAGAAATGAACTTATACAAGATCGTGCAACATATTATTGGTCTAAAACCTTTAACAATAGATGGATATTTCACCTCAAGTACTAATGTTATTGATGCACAATTAATAGACTTACTACTGAAGAAGTCTAGAACATCCTTAGTGACCTCCTGCCTCATAACATACAAAGTTTTCTTATAGGACAAGGAATTAAAGCCATTACAACTTGGAGCTTTGTTGTACTGTATGTCATGTACTGTAACAAGTACTTTCTCAATAGAAACAAGTCTAATGAACTGCATTTGTTCCTCTCTAGAAAGGACTTGTCCAGATCTCATAATATGTGGGAGTACTACTGGCAATTGAGATGTTGTTGATCCAGTAGTTATTTATAGAATCCGAGTATTTCATCATGTTAACCCCCATCATGTTGAATACATAGATCACCCTTCAATGAGTTCACTTAGCTAAGGAACTTGCGTCATGTTGTAAGCATTCAAACATACAAGAAAGGTGCAAATAGGCCCAGCCGTAGGAGGCAATGTTTTCAATCAATATTGCCTATTAATATTCACGTACGGTAGACTCTAGTTCTAAACCTTCACACAATGTGCATTTTGTGTGCAACAAGTAATAAATTTTCTTTGTTTCTTCAGGAAGGAACAATAAAGGAAATTAATAACACTACCTGCAAAGCTGGGGCTTTGTGAGGTTAGCACTACCATTTTCATAAACTTGAGTACAACTGTTCACCATAGTCTATAGATACTAGACATTTACAAGTTACACAATTGTGGTATCATTCTCATAACCATCCAAATATATTAAGTTTACTGGTTGTTGAGATACTAGACAAAATCCATCAGCTTTGTAAAGAATCATTCAATACCAATTCTCTAGCTTTTTTACATGAAACACATCTGGAAGAACCAATATTCAGCACAACCATACAATTATTTTTATATGTAACACAAACTATATTTACCATCATAAAACTTCCCATTTTAAATTATGCATGAGCAGAACTTTGGTAAACTTTTGAAGGAATTAAGGACTTATTTGAACTGGAGAGCAAGAAAAAAAATTTTCATGAGTTTCACATGGTAGTGATTTCTTTGTTTAAATATTTTTAAGTGATCTGTTTGTGTAAATATTTTTTACACTTGTAGTGCATAGAAGTTGAACTCTTGATTTTATAAAGATATGTTGTGTGCTGAACTTTGAGAAGCTCTCGGAAGAAACTCTGAAGGAAGTACTGCAATGTATATAGCAGTTTTTGAAGAGCAATACATGTAAGGTGTTTCTTGACTATTCCTCAATTAATTTAAGGTGTTTGACTAAATATGAAATAAAAGAAAGACATTGAAAGTTATCTAAGTATGAAATTTTTATCTTTTGTATTTGCCTTTGTCAAATATTGGAGCCAGAGAAATTGATTAATTTATTTAATGAATGTTTCTAAAGAAAAATTACAAAGAGTACTAAGCTAAGACTTTTCCTAATACAGAATCTCCAAGCGATCAATGCTACTTGTTCACGCCTTTCAAATCTATCTTACTCAGAGAAAACAAAAGGAAAATTACAATAATTTCACTTCGATTGGTAAATGACAACATATTTTTACTAAGTGAAGTGAAAATCAGTTTGATTGATCTCAAAAATTAACTATGGATGACATACTATTAAGGATGCTAGAATGCTAGTGAGTTTAAGAAAGCCTAAAACACAAATGTCATACAAAAGAGATAACAAAAAATCTATGTATCCACTTTCTAAATCCAATTAAAGGGTAATCTAAACTCACAAGATAAAATACCTACTACATTCAACATTTTCCTTATTTTACTTTCAGTATGATCATATAGCAGTATCGCATACGATTGACCTACTCAGGAACGTTTTGTTTCCTACATTTGATACATCGATAGAAGTGTAAATTGAGAACGATAATGAAAACCAACATCTAGATAAGAAAAAAAGGCATTGTGAAAAGGATTATGCATCATCCACAAGTTACCTCGCTATTGAAATATCGAACAGAACTGCGTTGTGAAGACATCAGCCGCTGCCGAAGACTCCATTCAAGAATCATTGGTAGAATTTGGTGCTCCCCTTAACTGAAAACCCTAAAATACAAAACAAAGATAAAATTGACTAAGTAATAATGAAAAATAGATAACGAAATGGAGCTCTGATCTTTTCTTTTCAAAATTGATGGGAAATAATTATTAATAAAATCGAATCACTCGTAAAATTTTGACGAAAAGTAAAAATAAAACACAGTGACACCGTCTCCATTCTTCAACATCTCCTAATCATAGAAATGAACCATTGGAAAAACCTCTACTCTTCACTCTCTCTACCATATAAATCATCATCGTCGATTCATTACAAATCGGTGGCTCAGTACAGTGAGCGAATCGACTCATTCCGAGTGTGCCGGACCTAACTCTTACGAGATTCAAGGTGAAAGAAACCCTAGCATACTCTTGGGAGAGGCGAGAGGGATTTTGGGGAATGTTAGGGATTTTAGAATGGGATGAGAATTCAGCTTAGCTGTAGCTTTTCTTTTGTATCATTTTAAATTTCTTTATGTTTGATTTGTTTTGTTTTTCTTCATTTAATTGTTTTGAATTATCTAAATTAATAAACCAAAAAATACATTTTATGATCTCATTTACTCAAACTAGTATAATAAAAAAATTATTAATTATTCTATATATTTATTATCATTATAATTTAATTTTCAATTAAAGGGATCATATATGTCCCTAAATTAGTTAATTTTGTAGGGCACAAAGCATTATTCAATAAGTATTTTTTTTTTCATTTTATAATTATGGTGTCTGGATCAGTTTTTATGCATCTCGACTAATTTCAAGAAATATATGCTATCTCCCACCACCAATAGATATCAAATATGAATATTTATTTAAAATAAATATTATTATTATATATAATAAATAACTCTATGTATTTATTTTTTTAAACACACTTAAATATATTGTTTGCGTATTTGTATATGTTCATGTGTGAAATTACTCTTAAAATACTTATTTATTTAGTTACTAATATATGTGCCAAGAATAGAACTTGAATATACATATATACAAAACAAAAGAATAAGTGGCGACAAAAAGAGTTGCCACAAATGATCAACATGTAGCAGCGACAAGGTCGCCACACATGACCTTTTAGGAGCAACAACTTATGAGTCGCCACTAATGCTTTTTAGCAAAATTTCATCAAAATATTTTAGTACATATTGTGGCAACTTAAGCATAGTCGCCACTAATCATATTAGTTTCAGTGGCAAGTATTAATGTCGCTCCTAAAACTATTACTTTTTGTGGCAAGTTTTTCAAGTCGCCACAAAAACTGCATTTTTGTGGCAACAACACATGTCGTCACTAAACGTTGTCACAAAAAACCATATTTCTTGTAGTGGACCTATCAAATTAAAGGTCTTTGAGTCCTCTTTCCAACGCCACCAAGTTTGCCTCTTTTCGAGCTTGGAGTAAGAAGTTATGGTCATTTTACCAAAGATTGTCATATCAGAATTCTGAGTCTGTGAACGACGGATCTGACCAACGGTCCGTCGTTTGAACGACGAACCATAGGTAGGTCTCATGGGTGGTTCCGCCAAGTCGTCAAAAAAGTTCAAAAACTCAATTTTTGGGGACCCAAGACCTACGGTCCGTAGGTCGAAGCACGAGCCGTAGGTGACCTCCTAAGTCATTTCGGCAGTTTTAAAGAGGGGTGTTTTCATCCTTTCCCACCCTTTTATAATTAAAACCTTGATGTTTTGGGACTAAAATTAGTCCATTCTGAGTACCCAACGTGCTTTTTCTCTCATTAACACTTAGAATTATTGAGAGCAAGATTGAAGAGGAGAAAAGCTAGGGTTTCAAGAGCTTTTATTGAGGCCTTCGAATTTTGACTGTAACCTTAATCTTCCAGGTATGTAAGCCCAATCATAGCGTTGGATTGAGTTCGTCCACGCGCCCTACATCTAGATTCTATCGTTTTTGAGTATAAGTTGAATTGAGCCCTAATTTCTTGAATCCCGAATTTGAGTTGATTTCTTGTTCTTTGAGTTCTATTGAATTATGCATTGAAATTGTTGTTGTTTCTATACTTCTACTTCTTGAGATTGTCATTCATGGCTACATTCCCATGAACCCTAATTGAGTTAATGATCATGGTTTTACTACGCTTTATTTTGAATTGGGATTGATGGTTTTCATGCATTGAACAAAGTATGATTTTTAACTGATTTGAAGCATATTCTATTGAGTCTAAATGAGTATGAGTTTTGAGCATAAATGATGGTTTTGAGAAAAGAGTTTTAATGAGATGTGACTGGTTTGAAAGCATATGATTTGTAAACAAAAGAATATGATGAGTTGAGATGAGATTGAGTTTTGATAGGTCCATTGAGACTTGATGAAATGATTTGAAATGTGTTACTTGATAGATATGAGTATAACGAATTGATTTGGGGAATAGTATTGAGCACCGATTTGGGTAAGAGTGTAAATAACTCAAGCCCCATGAACTACGTAGCCAGCGTAGGATAGGATCGCACCGTTAATTCGGATGTTTCCTTATTGTCCCAAAAGAGGACTTGTTGATTGTGGATCCAAAGATGGTTGATCGTCCCTTACCTCGGCAAGGTATTGGACGGCTGCGGCAATGGCAGTGCAAAGAGTTGTATCATCACTAACTCATAGGTGATGGTTGTCAGTTACAGAAACTCCCAAATAAAAATAAATGATTTGAATTGATTGAAATTGCATATGATTGAGTCGATTTGAAAAGCATTGTTTTACATGTATTGTATGCTTTAGAGAGTTGAGCTATTTCTCAGAGTTGAGTCCTTTGAGTTGAGTTGAGTATCTTTGAGTAAGTTCCTTTCTAGCTTTATTACATACTCGTACATTCCATGTACTGACGCCATTTGGCCTGCATCGTTTTATGATGTAGACACAGGTGATAGAGATCCTCAATAGGCGTACCGTTGAAGGTCAGATTCCACCCAGTGTTTTGGTGAGACCTCTTTGCATTCGGAGGTGCTCCTGAGTCTTTACTTTCAGTATTTCAAGGTAGCCGTGGGCTTGTCTCGGCACCTTCTTACGAGTCAGTTAGAGGCTTCATAGACAGAGTTAGAGTTGAGTTAGAATGATTCTTTCAGAGTCTGTTTTTTTTAAACTACAATTTCATTATTGAATTATGATGTTGATTTGAACTAAGTGTTTAAACTATCCTTTTATTGAGTTGTTGATTGTTAGCCCACTTGAGTGTCTTCTTTGATTTATCTTAGTCTTCCGCTGAGTGATTGAATGAGTGACCAGACCAAGTGGTTCGCTTGGGACCAGCAATGGTCTCCGAGTGCCGGCCACGCCTAGGGTACCCTCTCGGGGCGTGATAGAGGAGAAGTTTGGTATCACCTTAGCCAAAGCCCATCCTTTGCGAGCAATTCCATTTCCCCTTTGATGTTGTTGAGTCACTAAGTATTTATATGTATTCAGTATTTATATTGAATCAAGCATTCTGACCTTAGCAATTAAAGAATAAAGTGATAAAGTGTGAGTATATATACAATACATGTTTGTATTATTATTGATTTGATGTAAATATAGAGTACGGATAAATTTGATGTTAATATCATGTTATCAAATTTTAGAATTCATAGCTAATATTTCGTAGTTATAGATGCATTATTTTATAGTTCTACAAGAAGACTAAATAGATTAAATCTTTGAGTTATTTATCTAGAAGAGTAGGAATTGAGTAACACTGGCACTGATTTTGTATTTGTTCGTTTTGATTGATGGTCCACTTTTACGCTATCACATTCCATTTGCAAAATATTAAAAAATTTCAAATCATTTTATTATAATATTAGCAAACTATGTTTATCATGAAATATTAAAATATCAACATTGAAAAATATATAGAGTTGTAATTAATTATATCAAGATAAAATAAAAAGTATAAATATATTTAATCTATGAGAGAGTTTATTTTATTTAGTCGGTACAAAATAAGTATATTTACTTGATTCGTAAACTACACAAATTGGACTCATTAGGCAAAATATTTAGGGAAAATTACATATATGGGCCATAAGAAATTACTCATTAATCAATGATATTATAAGAGTATATGTATATTGTTGTGGTATCTTTAAGGTGTATTATTTAGAAATTACTTATTAGTCAATGATATTATAAGAGTATATGTATATTGTTGTGGTATCTTTTAAGGTTTCTTGTTCAGAAATTACTCATTAATCAATGATACTATAAGAGTATTTATATATATATATTGTTATGGTATCATTAGGATGACCATGGGGCGGGTGGGTGTGGGGCGGGTTGAGTTTAATCCGCAAAAAATTTTACCCGCCCAGCATAACAACTTTTTTCATTTTCAACCCGCCTAGCATAAACCCACCCCGCATGAATCCGCTCCGCATAAATTTTTGAATATTTGTCATTTTTAATTAAGTTTGATACTAAAAATAAAATTCTTAAAAATAAATTCATTTTCTCATTAAGTTGTATTAATTTAATAGGTAATAACTTTTAAAAAAAAATTAAAGGTCAATTGGGAATAATGTAAGAAACTGTATTAATTTTTATTAAACCGTTTTCATTTACTATCTTGAATATTTTAGTAACTTTAAATAAATTATCTTAATAAATTATGCTTTGTCACTCTTATAACATGTAAAAAGTTAAAATTAAGTTTGAACCCGCATAAAACAGCATAGACCCGCAACCCGCCCGGCATTAATTTTTAAAAAACTCACTTCAACCTGCCCCACATCCTACCCACCCCGCATAACCTTAAAACCGCTCCGCCCCAGATAGCCTTAAAACTGCCCTGCCCCGCATCCGCCCCACTCCATTGCCATCCCTAGGTATCATTAAGGTTTCTTGTTCAGAAATTAATCATTAGTCAAATGATACTTTCCAGTGATTGTGGAGAGACACCATCTGGAGCGGAGGAGATAGCTTGCAGGCGCTGAGGGACCATGGGCAACGTAGTCACTGGTGGGGGAGTTGATACGAGGAATGCAAAATTGAATTAGTTTCCTCTTTGGATTGTTGTTCAACAGAAATGTTATCCCAAGAAACATTAACTTTATTACTGAACCTGGAGAAAATATTTTGAAAAGGAAAATTGTCTTCCAAAAAGATTACATCCCGTGATAAATATAATTTAGAGTTAACTGGATCAAAACACTGATGGCTATAATATTTGTTAGAAAATCCTAAATAAATACATGGGGCGGATCGAGGTTCCAATTTATTGATTAGTGAGTAATTTCTGAACAAGAAATCTTAATGATACCATTACAGTATTTATATATACTGATTTAGTATCAATTGCAAAATTATCAATCTTAATGATACCAATACAGTATATGATATTGATTTTGTATCAGATAAGCGAAATTAGTTGGGGGTATATAGAGTAATTATTTAGTGGGCTATGAATGTAAAAGGGTATATGTCTGTAATTATTTTGCTTTTTGAGGTATTTGCTTAGTTTCCCCAAATATTTACCCAAATTGGACCCTATCTAATATATTTACCCTGATTGGACCCATGACCCAAACTATTTACCCGATTACCCCCTTATTCTATTCACTAAACTACTGCTTCTTTATCATTGATACCATTAGAGTATATATATATATATATATACTATGATGGTATCAAGCAATAATTGAGTCGTTTTTTTATTCATCCTTAATGCTATCAGATTATATATACTCTCTAATGGTATCAAAAAGCAGTTGAGTAGTGTTTCTCACTGAAGTACTGCTTCTTCCTCTTTGATATCATCAGAGTATATATATACTTTGATGGTATCAACAGTAAACACACATTATTAGTTAAAAACAGAAAAGTATGAAAGTAAGGAGGTAGGCGCTTGTAAATAATTTCCCTTTGGGGTATAAGTGTTCTTTTCCACAATTAATTACTCTTTGTGAGCAGATATTGGCAGAGTTAGCTCTGCACCATCCGTCACATTCTTGAGCTCGTGCAAGCTGACCAAGGCCGACCCATATCAACAGCTCTAACTATGACTAAGCCTTAGATGGGAGTCCCAAAACCAACTACTACTCCCATCTCAGATGATGGGTTTAAAAAAACTCAAGCAAGAAATGTTGAAAAGCGACTAAATGCAAGAGTTCTTTTCCTTTATACGCTTTTGAACAAGTATATGTTGGATTTTCGGACCATATGTTGAATAAAGGTCTCAAACCTTCCAAAAGTGATGAAGCATTGTACGAAATTTTAACAGTTTTACTACAAGAAAGAATAAAAATATCATTATCCTACAATAGTAAAACTACAGACAGAACACTACAAAGTCACTACATCAATATAACCCGTTTAAGAAACAGGGGTAAGATCTTCGTTTATCCGAGTGAACTAACTCAAATAGTACATTACAACGACTCTCTGTAGAGGAATATCACTCTATAATTATGCTTAGGACTCTTACATACATAAGCCTGCAACTGTCTCAGAAAAAACTAGGAACAAAGACGGATAAAAATCCATGCCTAATTTGTACAATCAAGGCAGTTATCTTCTGCAAGTCCAACAAAATTGGTCACTATCATAACGGTGTACATACATATGTGTGAATCTTATCTCTCCGTCTATTGCAAGAGGAGGGAGATTGTTCGATAAGCCTTTAAATCTAACCTGAAGAACTATTAAAATATCGATATGCTGAGGAAAGCAGTAGAGAGTAGTAGTACGTCAATTATCAATTCAACCTCCCAAGCTCTTCATAGAACATCATGCCTCACTTGGCTCTTAATACATCTTAAGCCAACAGCGGATTCAACTGCATAGTAAAAAGATCTGCAAGGGATCCACGTACATCCATCTGAAGTAGAACAAGACCGTTAGCAATTTGGAATGATGGAAAAAAGGAAATGATTAATAGCAACTTCGAAAAAAAAGGAAATGATTAATAGCAACTTCCAGCTGCATAATTTTTTTTCTTTTTCAGGCCAAAAAGGTTAAAAATATGGCCGAAACTCCATTATCTTTAGCGAAATAAAAAAATCATTTAAGCCTAATAATAGACTTTCAACTGTGTTATTTCTTTCTCGAGCAAAAGCTTAATTGAAAGTCCATTATTGTTTTTGCTAATTAAAAAAATTAGCCTATATAAAGGCATTCCAGCAAAGTGTTCTACAAATTTTAAATGATCCAAAAAATTGATGCATTCAAAAAGGTAAAAACATATATTATATTTTTAGAAAATACCAAGTGGACAAACAAATTCACCTGGTAGGGTGTCTCTCACATCTTGGGCTGAGGTTGTTCAAGGGGAAGGGAAGAAAGATGATAAATCCTATCAAATTGTCAAGTTCAGGGGGATAACTAAAACTACAAAAAGTTTCAGGGGGATAACTAAGACTACAAAAGGTTTAGGTGTGTGTGTACCCAATAAATCATGCCACGTTTGGGGGGTAGGGGGGGAAGTTGTGTGGTGTGTCTAAAGATTTTCTTCAATAGGAGTAGCTGATCTTTCCAATATACAAAAACAGAAAGGGTTCCATTACTTGCAATGTAGAGAGTGATTTCACATGCAACTGACCTACCCATTACCCACGATGATTATAGTACCAACTAGTATGTTATTACCATCTAAGTTGCTCAGACTCTCCAAAAATGTTGCTGCACCCGTGTCGAATCCTTAAAAAATACACTATTTTTGGAGGATCCAACACGCACCCGTTGACATTTTTGAAGAGTCCGAGCAACATAGATTACCATTGCAGAATACACTTCATATAAAAAGCTAGTATTAAGAAATTGATTTTACTTCTTTTGTATATTAACATTTTAGGGAAAAGATTACCTGGTCACAGCATACAAGTTTAGTAATCAAAGGATAGAACTCCCTAAGGTGGCTCCTGAATATTTGGCTGTTCATAGAGCACATACCCCTCAGCACCTGAAAGACAATTCAAATAAAATAATGCATGAGAAAACCACCACTGCAATTCCTAAATCTCAGAGAAATTACCAGAAAATGAATGTACAGAACTCAGAAAATTAAAGTGACACAAACCCAATTCAAAGCAAAAAGTACCATCAATGCACCAGTACCTCGTGAGTTTATAGCAATAATGATGTGGTAGAGCAGGTGTTGGAGAGGGTCATAAGGAGAAGAAAATCAGATTGAAACAAGAAGTGAGAGTTTCAAGTAGCATACTGAAACTTCGGTATGATTTTGAATAGGAGGTATGATTTTGAATAGGAAGTCAGGAACAAGGTGATTCAACCAAAAGTGATCTCTGTCTAAACAATAGAACACTTTTCTGTTGGTGAAAAATGAGAAATTTGTCTAAAAGGAAACAAGAACCATGAGAGATTGTGAGATTTCTAAGGTTAAAATATCTTAACATCAAAGGAAATGATGCTAACAAAGACTGATGATCAATTGGGTATAACATAAGTAGTCATGAACAAAGCATTCAGCTTTGGTATGAGAACTAGTATCCTCCAAGTTTGTGTTGATTTATGGACTCGATTCCCTAGCAATCATCACAGATTTGTACAGCATAAACTATACCGTGCTGGCTGAAAAATAATGCCAAATTTCTATATTGATTGTGACCAAACAGTGAAGCCATATGCTACAAACATAACACATGTTTTCTTGTTAAATAGTGTGACCTCCTCATCTAAAAGCTTAAACTATTAGAGGGAGACACTTTATTTATTTAATATTTCTCAACACTCATCTCATGTGAAAGCAAATATCTTTTTTATTAGATCAACTGTGAAGAAATACTGTTGTTAATGGTGGCAGTAAGACTTTGAGCCTAAAACCTATATCTGAACTGATACCACATTGAATTATGTGACCACCTCATCTAAAATTTAAACTATTGTAAAGGAGACACTTCTATCTGTTCAATTATGTTTTAACAATATGTACCCTCTACAAGTTCCAAGGGGAAGAAAGAAGAGTTTTACTAGAAGTGAGCTACTAAAAAAATATTTTGATGATTGATTGAAAGCAGTTTTTTATAACCAAGAAATCCCCGAGGGTTAGTGGTGCATCTTTATGGAACCCTCCGTTGGGAGTTAGGGGAGCAGTACGTACAGTCTCACCATTTTCAAAGTCCATTTTGGGGGCAATTTACCGGAATTAGGTGATTGTTTGAAACTCAATGGATAATGAGCACACACCCTACCCTTCTCCACTAAAGTACCATGCTTTTGTTTGGGACAGGGTTCCAACCCGTGACATGCACCTAGTACACACATCACAGCTCTTACCACTAGACCAAAGCCCTGACGACACATTAGCTAGTTAAAAGCAGTAAAAAGACAATAAAGACAGCTAGAAATTTCAACAAATCATGCAAATCATGTACTCCCAACCTTAACAATGATTGGAGAACGCAATTCCAGAACTTGGTGAACATCCATATTAGCACTCTCTGCCGTGCAGGACTGGAACTCAGATGCCTCCTTCAGAACCTGTCCACAAAATGTCACCAGTTTCTCTTCTGCAATTTGTTGAAACTTATCTTCTTTAATTGATCCCTGCTCTTGAAACTTATCACTAGAAGCTGCATCATTATTCATATAACTATTTCCACTCTGAGCAATGGTAGTTTCAGTTGATTCTTCCCTTATAGAATTGATCCCAGCTGTCGTCTTCTGTAAGATATCAAGATAGATGGAAGTTCCTGCTAATTCCTGGCGGAGAAGATTAAATGGTGGCCTGTGCAACAATAAGGTAAATCAAACACAACATGGTAGCAATTTGAAAAATGTGGGTTTAAAAGGAGGAGAAAAATGAATCTGTGGAAATAATATAGCAAATGATGCCAACCTTTCGGCAGGTATTTGGCGCATCCGCAATCTGAGATTGGAATACGAATTATATGATGCAGCAAACTCTAACACAGAGAACAAGATGTCCATTATAGTTATCTTGTGTGTTGGTTTTAACTTGTTCCAGTATTTCTTCTGCACGTTTGAAACACATCAAAAAGGAGAAATAGGAAGAGCAGAAAAATATTTACAAAATTGCACTATAAAGTTTGTACGATGGATAGACTGGCAAATGGAGCGGAGATCTTAAATATAGAGATTCGCTCCAAAAGAAACTATAGGCAACAGCAACAGCTAGAGCTGCCCATGGGACACTCCAACAAGTTCAGGATGTAGTATATTCACAGTTTTCACATTATATAATACCAAAATCAGAAAAGGCTTACAATTGCACTTCCTATTTTCGTGTAGTCAAAACTCTTGGGCAGTCACTCTGTTCAAAGCTCCTCAAAGCGAAATGCTTTTAAGTTTCTTGTTCCTTCCATTATTTCAATTGCTACTAGCAGAAGACATATGTTGCTCTTAATTTGTAATGACTATCAAATTTAATGATTTACCAGGTTGTTTGAATGTAATCTGGCTTATCTAAATCAGTTTATGTAGTTGACGAAATGAATGATACAATGTTATCAGAAGATTAATCAAAGCCCAAACGAGTGATAAGAAAACTATAACAATTTTCCACATCCAGACATCTCATCTCAATTTCACCCTAAAACTAAGGAACTGTACTTTCATCATTCCTCAGGGAAAAAAAATAATCTGAAAACTAATCTAAGTAGAAAACCTTTACAATATTATATACAATCACCTATTACAATAACAATAACAACAACAACAACATACCCACTGAAATCCCACTAAGTGGGGTATGGGGAGGGTAGGTGTACGCAGACCTTACCACTACCTCGAAGAGGTAGAGAGGCTGTTTCCGAAAGACCCTCGGCTCAAGAGCATCGAACCCAAGTAAAAGAAGAAGAAAATAATGAAGAAAGTATAACCGTTAATAAGAAAAGTTGGGTACAATCTAAAAGAAAGAAAGAAACAATAACAACAAAAAAATTGTGTGGTAATCAAAAACACAATACACAAAATATGGCAAGAACTACAAAGGTACGACTAGTACTACGGCATGCACTAACAAGCCTAAACCTACGCATAGCAAGGCAACACTTCACCCCAACTAACCTTCTACCCTAATACGCGACCTCCACTCCTTCCTATCTAGAGTCATGTCCTCGGCAATATAAAGCTGCGTCATGTCCTGTCTAATCACCTCTCCCTGATACTTCTTCGGCGTACCTTAAACCCACTGGGTACCCCCTACATCTAGCCTCTCGCACCTCCTTACTGGGGCGTCAAAGCGCCTCCTTTGCACGTGCCCAGACCATCTCAACCTAGCTTCCCTCATCTTGTCCACCACAGAGGTCACTCCCACCTTCTCCCGAATAACCTTATTCCTAATATTGTCGCTCCTAGTATGCCAGACGTCCATCTCAACATCCTCATCTCCGCAATATGCATCTTCTGGACATGTGAGTTCTTGACTGGCCAACACTCCACCCCATACAACAAGGACGATCTAACCACCACTCTATAAAACTTACCTTTTAAGTTTAGGTGGTACCTTCTTATCACACAAGACTCCAGAGGCAAGCATTCATTTCATCCATGCTGCCCCAATGCGATATCTGACATCATTGTCGATGTCCATACTACCCTAGAGTAGGGACCCAAGATACTTAAAACTCTCTCTTGGGAATAGTCTGTGTGGCAAGCCTCACTTCCACATCCGCTTCATCCAATTCAACACTGAATTTGCACTCTATATACTCCGTTTTGGTCCTGCTCAACCTGAACCCTTTGGACTCCAGAGTCTGTCTCCAAACCACCAACCTAGCATTAACTATGTCTCGTGTTTCATCAATCAATACTATGTCATCCACAAATAACATACACCAAGTAATCTCCTCCTAAATAAACCGTGTCAACTCATCTATCACTAAGGCAAATAGGAAAGGGCTAAGAACTAATCCCTGATGTAGCCCCATCTCAACTCGGAAGTGCTCCGAGTATCCTCCCACCGTTCTAACCTGAGTCTTTGCTCCATCATACATATCCGTTATCGCCCTAACATACACCATCGAAACACCTTAGCCTCCAAACACCTCAAGAGAACATCTTTCGGGACTTTGTCATAGGCCTTTTCAAGGTTAATGAACACCGTATGAAGGTCCCTCTTCCTTTCCCTATACTTCTCCACCAGTCTCCGCACAAGGTGGCAACTACCCCAGCATGAATCCAAATTGACTCTCTGAAACGGACACCCCTCTCCTCACCCTTATCTCCACCACTCACTCCCAAACCTTCATAGTGTCGCTTAGCAATTTGATACCCCTATAATTGTTACAATTTTGGATATCACCCTTGTTCTTGTACAGTGGAACCACAGCACTCCACCTCCATTCAATCAACTATTGCCATGTAAAATTGGGTAATACTCCGTGCGTGCAAGCTAGTCCAAACACCATGGTTATTCACAGAAAGAAATGGGGTAATACTCTTACATCATTCTAGCGTAAATCCCCAAAATAATACATGACGGAAATATAGCTATCCATAGGCGTTTGGTTATTTCTGATGAAAAAAAGGAAAAAAATTTCTTTCATGAATTATAAATTTATAGGTGCATGCAGCTTTTTGCTAACTTTTAGCATAATTTGAAGATTCTGCACAAAATGCCCACACCCATTTAATACAGGCACTTCAAGCCAAGTGAAGGAACCATGTTAATTAGTATTAAATCACTTCCATTTAGGTGTTGCCGTTTTTCAGAATCTTCAAAACTTAAAGACCAGTTCAATTCAGAGATGACTTATTCTCTGATTTCTTCAATAGTCTCCAATTGAACACAGACCTCTATGGTGACACATATTTGGATAAAACGAAAAATCATTTTTATCACATTTTCCCCTTTTGGGAAAAATTAGAAAACAGTGTATCATTATTCTTCAAAAGAATTTTTCCATTCCTGTGCTTTATTGACTTCCCCAGTAAAATTTGAAAATTTTATCCTTAGCTATTCACAAGTGGTGGGATTTCCATCCAAAAAATAGTAAAACAGCAAATCAATATATATGTACTCATAAAAATACCTAAAAGAGCTAACTGTTACAAATGAGGTCCTATTATATATTGAGGGTCACTTTGAATATGGAAGCTACAATTTTGAACCATGTAAAGCCCCTTTGTCATCTATGAGGCCATCATATAGAAATGACACTTCAGAGTTAAGAGTTGTTTGGTATAGTGTATTAGAAGAAATAATGCATGCATTAGTTTTGTATATTAATAGCACCTTGTTTGGTACACATTTGCAGCCTATGAAAATCCATGGTATTATAATGCAAAGGGCTTTAATGCATGCATTAGCATGGTTAAAGACCCAATTGCCCCTCAAAACTTTTTCTATATTTTTTCCACATATTTGTGGATTGTATCTTTGTGATAAATATTTTTTTAAAAAAAATTATACAACAACAACAACATACCTAGTGAAATCCCACAAGTGGGGTCTGGGGTGGGTAGAATGTACACAGACCTTACCACTACCTCATGGAGGTAGAGAGGTTTCCAAAAGACCCTCGGCTCAAATGCAACAATACCACATACAAAGCATAAAATATAGCAAGTAACAAGAAAATAGTGCAAAGTCGACCAGAATGGAGCAACAATCAATAACAAAATAGTACAATAATCGAAACACAATGAACAACTTACTAGGATAGATTATTGAAAACAATAATAAATTTATGAAGGATATCAAAACAAGAACTACATTAACACAACCAGTGCAATGGAAAACACCAACTACCCAAAGCACGACAATACTACACTACCTACTAATCATCTACCCTAATACGTGTCCTCCACACCTTCCTATCTAAGGTCATGTCCTCAGTAAGCTGAAACTGCGTCAAATCTTTTTAAAAATAATGCAATGCATGCTAATTTTTAATACACCAAATCAAACAATGATGAGAAATAATTTCTGCATAATTAATGCAAGCATAACAAATACAAGCATTACTAATACACTCTATCTAGCATTATTCTTATACACCCTACCAAACAACCCCTTAAAGTTCTCTGAGCCATATAATTGTTGATAGGGGAAAAAATAAGAGTAGTAGATGACTGGTAAAAAGTAGGATCCTTTACCAGATTATTGTCAACTAAGCATCAAAACATAGGCCTTATCAATACCAGAAGCTACTGCACAGCTCCAATGATTTCTATTGGAGCATTGGATAGAGAAACTTAGCACTGCAGTTTAAAAGGACGAGCAATACCTGAATGCTATCAATTGCACTGAGAAGTAACAACTGTGTAATGCATTTGCTCCTAATATTAGCCATTATTGAACTTTCATCCTCGTCTTTTGCCTCAGGCTCCACATCATCAGCTAATAACTATAACAGTAGATAGAAGAGCAAACAGAAGAAACAGATCAAAATAATATAAAACGATACTCAGTGGAAGTACTAAAATAGGTAAAGCAACCAGTTAATATTGCAGCTCAATATCAAATGCAACAAAGATATTCACCCATTACTTTCTTGAAACATCGATTATACAAAGAAAGAATATCGACAAGACATCCATTATTGGAAGTATTCTCTTTAGATAGAAAAGAAAAAAAAAATCACATTTTGCTGGATAGTTTTTGAAACATTAGCATCATCCTTTTTTAGATAAGGATACCACTATAACATGCACTGTTAAGAATTCTCTGTTTCAAATGAATATCATAGTTTGACTAGAAAAAGAATTTTGATTAACGCAGTAAAAGGACACCAGCCCTTTTGTATTATAAGAGTATATTAGTGAGTAAATGATGACTTATTTGCTAACTTACACAAAAATAGATAATTAACCATCAGATCACATGTCATCTTGGTATAGCATGTGAGCTTCGCATTTAACAGAGATATATTCGCATGTGAATTAACATAGATAGCAACCAAAAAATGAACTATGTACCTAATATGCTCTTTAATTTATAAGAAAAGGATTTTTTATTTGAGAATTCTATGAAGTTGTAGGCTACAGCGTTCCCCAATTTTTGGCATATGCATTTTTTTCTGGGACATTTCCAACTTACATACAACAGTTAGGACAGCACATCAACCAAAAATCCTGCAATACCTTTGACGGTGAAGTTGGTAAAATATCAGAAGCCTGAATCTTTGGTTTAGAGGTGAAACTTCTGATGAAGCGGTTGTCCATCATATTTCCCATAATTTTCTGACCTATTGTTTGACTACGGTCAAGACCTTCTGGAACAGTAGGTTTCTCAGATCTCCCAGATGGTGAAGGCATACCTATAAAGATTATTTCTTTAATTATTTGCAAGCAAAACTCAATAGAAAAGAATAAAATGATTGAATTTCCTCAGCAGCAACCTCCAGTTTCCTCCAAATCAGCAGGACGCTCTGATCCATGAGTATCGTCCAGCACGTTTGATGAAAGGCCACCACCATTTCCATTTTCAGTAACATTATGCTGATTATATCCAACACAACTCAATATTAGCAAAAATTCAGGATTCATTATCAGCAAATGATCTTAATTCTTGTTTCTTACCAGTGTGGTGTGATGCTTTGAGTTCTCAAAACCCAAATCATTCAGAAGCTCAAGGGGTTGCGTTGCATATGAAGCATTTCTGAGACATAAAATAGATCAACTATATCATGAGAATAAAATAGTCAACCAGAAAGAACAACGAAAGAACAAACAACTTAATAAAATTAGAATTGCACCTTATGCTTTCTAGCAAGGTATCCCAATCATTGTAACTAAATTGGTGTCCACCAACTTCAATAAGATGCACCAATGCACCGAGAGAGATTGCAACTACAGACTGATCAGATTTTTGGGCACAATCTAAAAGCAAACCCAGCAGTGGGGGCAGCATGAAACACACATTCTACAACCAAAATGCTCATGAATTAGAAATTTTCAAAACCTCAGAAAATAGAGATTGCAATACTTTATTAAAGAAAATCACATGATCAATTCCACAATTCCTCCTCAAGAAACAACAAGGGCATGACAATCTGGTGCCAAATATAAAACATAATCTGCTGCAGTAGGCTTCTCATAAATAAAATTGTTAGTTACAAATTTACAATCTTATAAATCCTAATAAAACCACAGATTGACATAAATTACAGATGACCTGCATACACAATACACATAGTGATAGTTGTACACCTTCTAGGTAAGACTCCTAAACAAATTTCACTATTGGGAATGAACTGCATAACAGAGGATTTGTATGCACGATACATGTAGCGCTGTACTTTCAACACGAGACTCCTTATCAAATTCCCTTATTGGGTATGAACAGCAAAATACAGCAGAATCAGGGGGCAACATTTGTTAGTTCCACTTCAGAAGTTCAACAAACTGGCATTTTAGGTGACATAACATACATAGTACAAGTGGACCATGAGCTCAAAGTGATCTAGGGCTACCATGAGAAAACCGTGACGGGGCGCAGGAGAGAGCAAGGCCTGCACAACTAACCAGCAAAACTAAATGAGTTGGGAAGTAAAATATGAGAAGGACTTGGCATCATTCTTCAGCCCAGGACTGTTGCTCTTGCAATCATTAAGCATGGACCAACACCAGGCTTCTGCTGAAGTTATCTTTCTCATCAGGTTCTACGTAGAGATTAAAATTTCTAAATTTGAATATGAGTTGTGTGCTATAGGGAGTTACCAAAAGTAGTAGATAGAGAAGCCTTCGAAGACTATAAGAGGGAGCTTGAGTATGAATAAAGGAGTTTAAAATTCGGTTAGTATTAGATAATCTACTTACTCCCTCTGTCCCATTTTATGTGGCACCCTTTACTTTTTAGTCCGTCCTAAAAAGAATGTCACCTTACTATAATTAGAAACAATTTAACTTTAAAATTCCCCTTTCACCCTTAATGAAATGATTTACAACCACACAAATATCTAAGAATTGTTTTAGACCACAAGTTTCAAAAGTCTTCCCTTTTTTGTTAAACACCGTGCCAAGTCAAATGGTGCCACATAAAATGGGACAGAGGGCATATCAGAAAAGACGGATATTGTATGAGTGGAAAAAGATAACCCTTTGATTCTAAATTAACTATCTTGTCTATATTTTGGGTTGTCCAAAATTTTGCCCACTTACCCAAAAATAAGTACCCTACTTTCCACTTATACCTAGATACATCAACTTAATATGGCCCATATCCTTCCCCTGCTTTAAACAGAGAACAAGTGAGAAGAGAGAGCATCTCTCTTTTCATGGAATAATCAGCAATAAGATTACAGCACCAGAAGCGGTAGGCACTTGAGTGTGATATTTACCTATGATGGGCCTCACACAAAAGCTGGAACTTGCTTTTAGCTGATCTATTAACATTCAGTGCCAAATCCAAAGAAACATGTCTAATTGGCAGAGAGGTAGAAATACCTATGGACACGTGAAGTTTAGCAAATATAATGACAATAAGTGTTTTCGTAAACGGTAGATTAAGTCTTGAGAAGTTTGTATCAAGATAGAAAACTTGATTTTGATAATAATCAAATGATTCTTTCTAAACCGTAAAAACCAATAGTTACAGCTCCATGACACTTTATACCTTCATCAACAAAAGAGAAAAGTTAAACCTTTTCTTAGTCAAATTCATCTTCAACAATTTTCCCAACACTTTGCCAAAGCAATCCAGGATATTTTACTATTTGGATGGAAGGGAATTGTAGCAGATGTAAGAAATTACTTTATGTTGTTTCCTTTCATCAGAAACCTAAGAATCTGCAACCAACACTTCAGCAGTAAGTGCAATGGCTTAAAGACAACATTTTCCCGGGTGAGGGGCGTAAAAAGGATGAGTATCAAGCAATCTATATTCGCACGGGTGGAGGAGGTCCACCAGATGGATATAAAGTACATTGATTAACACATTAGCTTAGTTTTTTAGACCAATTGGCACACTGGTTTAGCCTAGTGCAGTTCCAAATATAACTACCCCCGATGCTGGTGCATCAGGCACCAAGCTTATCAAGCAATTCAGATAATTGACTACACCATAAAGCAAACATCCAAATAGGAGAATGCTGGAAAAAGAATATGATGCAAGTGCCGGGTTATAATAGTCAAATAATTGATTCCAAAGTACTTCGGTTCACACACAAGCTTGGTTTTTTAGACCAATTGGCACACTCGTTTAGCCTAGTACAGTTGCCAAAGCATACTGGGAAGAGATGAAACAACACAGACAGAACAGGGGAAACACCCCCACATAGTAAGATCTGGGGAGATGAGAAACAAGTTAGAAGATCACACTAAAAGCACACTCATACTATCACACATATGCAAGTCATTGGGCAAATAATTACTCTACAAAAGGTCGGAAATTGGACTTAAACACATCATTTTTTAATCATTTGAACTTAAAACAGATTGTATGGATCAAATAAGGAAAATCTAGCTTTCAGAAGTAGCAGCTAATTAACACATTCCTTATCAACCACTTCTCATACCTTGTAAAAAGTGTTGAACAGGTTGCACAGCAATTGGAGTGAATGAATGCTACTTTCACGTGGCCATTCATCAGTAGAGCTCAGGTTCTCTTTTCCAGCATGTCTGACATGATCAAAAATGGGAAATAGAACGCGGTGAAAAATGTTCTCCCAAAACGTGGATGAAAATTTGCCACCTCGCTCGTTCAGCAAATCGAATAGAACCTCAAGTGCACAGTTTCTAACCTCTGGTCTAGGATCAGAGGTCAGATCAGAGAGACCAGCCAGCATTGGGAACCAAAAATGCTCTGTGACGTCACAAGTCTCATCTTCAGTAGTGTCAACTGGCTTCAAAGCACCACCAGGTATAAGACCCTGAAATTCATTTTACACTGAATAAGATCAGCAAAAACTTATACAATTCCTTTAGGGGATAACAGAGCCTTAACTATGTAACTGAACGCCAGATAGCCAGCATGAGGATGGTAATCGGAATTAAGAGAAGATCTCTACATATGACATCTGAAAGTAGTCACCTAAATATCGCATATATCCCATTTGTCAGAGTTAGATATACCTTGTTCATATAAAATTGCTAGATTATCTGGGGCATTCCATTATAGTGATTCTTACAATGTTTTCAAAAATTTAAGGTTAATTTACACATTTGCTTGGGTCCCCCCCCCCCACCCCCCCTACTTGGAAAATCAAATGTCATAAACCATACATAGCATACTAGGAATACAAATTGAAAATAAACTAATGAATGAAAATGGAATTGACAAGGAGGGGAAGCCTCCTCAACTAAGTGAGACCCAGCCAACAAACCTCTGCAAGACGATCCTCGCATATACGAAGTAGTGCAATTGCCTTCAAGCTGATTCTGTGGGAGGTCTTGTTATTAGCAAATCTGATTAAGCAATTGACACAGTCCATGAAGCAATCACCAACTACTTGATCAAAGTGCTCCAATATAACTACAACATTATTTCAACATTAATACTATAACTAAGCCTTCTGCAATGGAATCTGAAAAGTGAGAAACATGCAGAAGCAATTTTAAAAATGAAAAAAGCTCTCCATACCCTGCTCAACGTTCTCAAAAGCACTCTCAACAATCGGCTCTACTTCATCATCTGCGGCAGCTGTGAATATCATGAACACACTTCGCCAACCAGACTTAATACTTCCCACCTTCGACTTTATCATCTGCTACCATGCAAGAATCAGTATATTTCCCCCACAAAAAAAAAGCAACTCAAGAAAAAGATAAGACGCATACGTACTTGCACAATGCAATCCACAATAAGTTTCCTTATAGTTTCACTTCGACTGCTTCGCATAAGAACGACAAATGGCTTTAAGATATCATTCTGGAAGGTAAAATTGGCAAGTTCAGCACGCTCCAAATACTTCATACCAAGTTGCCGAAGAGAATCTATGGCATACATAGCAACTTTCTCTTCAGGATGGCTCCCAGCAAAAATAAAATGAGTAGCCAGAACAGACCATATTCTTGCCCAAACCTGGAATTTCATTTCAGACAAACATCTTAGGGAAATGCAAGGCGGTTATCATCAATGAATTAATTCACTGCCACTAACAAAATTATGCACCACTTCATACTAGTTATCAATGCTAAGCTGATTCCTATTGTGCCACAAGAGATGCAGCTCCATAGCCAAATGAACTTCAACGAATTAGTAATTCTAGTCATCCAATTAGCTATTGGAGGTGGAAACGTACTCACTTGGGTGCTAAGGCTCTTTATGTGATCAAACAAATCAATAATATTGAGAAAAGGAAGCATCAGAGAAATCTATAGAAAAAATTGTCACAATACAAAGAATAAATTAATTAGTAATACTAGTCATCCAATTAGCAATTGGAGGTGGAAAAGCACCCATTAGGTGATAACATTCTTTATGTGATCAGTGTTATCAAAAGCAAAAATGCTCTAAAGTCGACTGGGGCTTTAGGCGCAAGTGAAACATGGGCTTCAATGAAAAAAGGCGCAAAGGGAGACATTATAAATATATATGTTTAGTCCAAGACTAATAATTTTTTTTTAAAATAGAATTCCAAGACTAATAATTAAAAGCATGATGACAAATATATGAACAAATAAATTGAAAAAAAGTTGGGATAAAGTGAAATATCAATTGTTTAGTGTTGCATCTTCAGAAAAGGCTCATTGGCAAGGAAAAGTATGCCTTAGAACCTTGATGGCCACACTGAAGCGCACATTAAGCGAGTCGAAGCGTTCAACATGTTTTGAGCCTTGCTTCAGGGCTTAAGCATGCCTTTGATAACATTGTATGTGAGCAAACAAATCAATAATATTGAGAAACATAAGAATCAGAGAAATCCATAGAAATATTTGTCACAGTCTCGAAAAAATTGTTCTACCAAAATACTAATTGTTAATATACCAATGATATCAATATTAGCCAAAAGTAAACAACTATAAGTGGGAAGAGCATGCCTCCTTCAAGATTCAATAAAACTTTTATTTCAGATAACTTGATGCTTATTAAAAAGTGTTTCATCATTTTTAGTTCACTTCTTTGTTCCTTTAATCAAAAGAATTACTTCCATTTCAAGTGGATTCCTAGCTAAACATGTTCATTACAATTTTTCGCTTCAGATGGGTCATGCCTGACAGTATTAAGGATGCCTACATTAGTTGGATTTCTTGGAAAGTTGACAAATCCATCAAACAAGTTTGAAATATGATTCCTGCTAGCACTTTTTTGGTGTATTTGGAATGAGAGGAATAGAATATGTTTTAATGGAATATCAACTCCAAACCACTCCCGTAAGGCTAGATGTGTTTTAGATTTATGTAGCTGGGATAGTCTATCACCTGTAGATTCTCATTAGAAATTTTTGGACCTTATTAACTCTTTATCCTTAGCATGGGTCTCATTGTAACAGAAATGACAATCTCACTCTTTTGTAACTATTCTGCCATATGCATCTTCTTGATGCCATTTATACTACTTCATAAAAAAAAAAGTTTCTAAAGTACACCACTAAATTAAAATAAATAAGAAATACAATTGAAATTTAATGATGGCCTATATTCGAGTGAGCTCCACTTTGGCACTAACATAAATCACCTGCATGATAAAACCTCCCAAGACACATGCAAACATCATAAAAAAGTCAAATATATATTCATTTTGAAATAAAATCTCCAGTAGGCACCAGAGTAGATCTACACTAAAAATAACAACAAACACTAGATATGAAAACAAACATCCCAAGAGACTTATTGAACTTAAACCTTCTAAAACTAAAAAGAGTAAAAGGCAAGTAAAGAATAGATAAGAACTTTGCATTTATAAGTTCATAAAAATGTTGACTTTGTTAGTTTTCCCTCTTAGTAAATCAAGTACGAAGAGAAAATAATTCCACATGCACAATAAATTACATATTTGAAATGCATTAAGTTTGCAGTTAATATGACTATCCCTTGAGCCACAATTAGAACTACACTAGCACTAGTTGTCATAAGTGTTGTGTAGCACTAGGCATATGACAACAAGAGGTAAAGAGATGGATAACTAAATAATACAACCAAATCACTTATCAGGTCAACGTTAAAAATTTACCCAACACTAGTATCATTTGAATGGGTGGAGCAATTACCATTCGAATGCGAGCCATGTTGTAATAGCTGATCTCAACAAGTTTTTGCAAGCTGAAAACACGTGCAGGATATTGTCTTAATTCCTCAGCTGAGACTTTACACAAACCACTGAAAAATTCAACCACTGATTCACTGGGCAGTTTAACACTATTCACGAATACTTGCTCAGTAGGTTTTCCAGTTAACTCTCTAAGAGATTGAAGCAGGGCATCTCTGGAAATTTGGTTAGATCCTTGCATAACTGTTGCAGCCATTGAAGGACTAGTTACTATAAACTCAAGCCGGGAAATGCATTCAAGCACCGCGATCCATGTATCTTGCAAAGCTTCAGCATCTGAATCACATATAGCCAGAAGAGTCCGTAGTGCTTCCACATTTTTACTTTTCATATCCCTTGGTACATGTAAAAGATTAAGTCTGCAGAGAAATTGTAACAGTTGTTTCAATCTCTAATCAGGAAAGCATAAATTTATCCTCATCCATCACCAAACCCACTCCACCAAACCCCTACCCCAGAATCTAAAAGACAAAAGAGCTAACTTTTCGGGAAGTAAATACTAACATGGTCCAAGCTGCTTTAATTATCAAAACAGTTTATTGCACTGAAAGAGTGAAATTAACAGATATGCCCAAGAGATTACCTAAGAAGAGTTGTCAAAAATGCATATCGCATGGTGTCCATCCCGAGAACATGTGTGATGTGTATTCCAGCTTTAAATCCTTCCATGCACACACTAACCCGTGCTTTGTTATCTCCTTCCTCCATAAGAACAGCTAAAGTGGCAAGCAGTGGCCACCCTAGAGCTTCAATCATTGGACGTACAAGTTTGATATTGTGTGAAGTATAAAAGACTCCTCTTTTTCCTCCTTGATTTCGGAAAATAGCCTGTGTCTGCTTGATAATAGCCTCACTCTCGGATTTTGGATCAACTGAAGATCTCCTTCTAGGCTGTGCAAGGTTGAGAATATTGACAAGACGTCCTCTCTCCTCTGCTTCAGGCTTCTGCTTGCTACTTTTTGCTAGGCCAACAGGATCATCTTTCATCTTTATCTCCTCTTGAACAATTGAATCATAGATCTCCCCCAGCAGTTCCTTTGGAGCACAATCTTCTGCTTCATCAGTAGCATTCATACGTATAAAATCATCCTTCGACATTTTTGGCCAGACCAATGGGTTGTGAGCATCTGTATTCAGCATTATAACTGCATATGCTAGAATATATGCTATGTCTGCATTCTTGAATAAGCCGGGATTGTCCGCACAGTAACTGTTAAAAGAATAGTGTTCAGCCCAAGCAATAGACATTGTTATGAATGATGGATTTGGATTACCAATGCAAGTAACTCATCCATCATGTGTTTCAGAAACACCTATTCCAGAAATCAAGTGGCTAAGGATATAACAATTTCTAATCCTCGTCTACATTGAATAGATTTGATCATTGGCACTTACTTTTCTCCAATATTTTGCTATTCAACATGACATAAATTAAGATATATGCTTGTCTATAAAAATAGTTCTAATTGTTGGCCCTTATTTCACAAAAGACAACTTCAACATATACGTTTTCCAGTAACAAGAAGCTTTTTTTTCTTTTGATATAAAAAATAAGTTTGTTACTAATGCAAATGAGATCCCACAAGTACACAAAGGTACAACTCAGCCCAAATGCAATTCGTGTAACATTTAAAATAAAAAAGGGGCAGATTTCCACTTGCTAAAGTCAATTTACACTCTTTCCCAAACATATTATCATCATTCACAATGGTTATTTGTCTGAGGGTTATAATCAATCTTATCTGTCTGTTATTGTGCGTACCCTAAGCCCAAAGATATGCAGCCCTAAATATTTCATCACTATTCAGTGAATGCTCCACAATAACAGCATTAAAAAACTACTGGATGATTTAGTGCTGACCCTATACTATTTGTGCGGCACTACACAGAACTCCATGGATCAGTTTATTTGAGGACTCAGACATGATGCAGAAGGAGATTTCACTGTTCTTAAGCCAAAGAGCATGAGTGTCGAAGAGATTAATCATGTTTAAAGACTCTCAATTACTATGCTTTTTGTTTATCCTCGGCACTTCTAGAACTTCTATCTGGTTAATAATATTTTCATATGTATTATAACAAAAGGACAATATCTCAAAGATTAAAAAACAGGGACAAATTCCCACTGGTCGGCAAATGTGTGCATAAGGCATTCACAGAAGGACGACATCTCAATGATATTGGGAACATTAAATGAGTACCTACCGCTCTGCAAACTTTTCCATAATGCGATCTATCTTCTGAGCTTCCCCGGGAAGCCGGAACCCTTTAAGAAATTCACGAATTGCCAAATCAAATTTCATTCCAGAAAAATTCATAGAGTCAACATAAGCATGCATGACAGCCACAGGAAACTCCTCATGCTGACCCAAGTAGTCACCAATCATAGCCTGAAACTCCAGTACAGTTAGAATTTTTCTACAAGTCAATTTAGAGAGGCAAAAGAGGAACAAACCGGGCATAAATGATAGTTCACCTTGTCCAAGCTAGGAGAACTTTTGAGAAATTGAGCAACTGAAGTTGGTGAATTTTCAACCAGCCCATTTGATATTAGATGCTCGATTCCCTTCGTGGGTTTTCGATTGAACTGCATTATTTCGAAGAAACCAAACATTAATAATCCAGCCCAAGCACATACAGTATATAAAGGCAGAAGCAAGCAGATACTTTATCCAAATAGATAATAAAACAGAAGAATCAAAGACTGATAATTTCCTCATTTTGTATGAGAATGGGCCAAAAAGACATACTTCAGAAATAGCTGCTTCAACAGTAGATTTGTGGGCTTTCAATTTCTCAAAATTACTGGGTGAATCCATGTCTCTCATCTTATCAGAGTCTCCCTTTAAAGTTTCATCTTCAGAAGACTGATTCCTATTGCTCAGCCTTTCTGACTCTGTCCAACGCTTATCCCATTCGACAAGAGATTTTAGCACATTTACAAGACACTATAAAGGCCAAGAGCAGCAAAAAAGAAAGTGTAAGGGTGAAGTATAATATTGAAATTCCAACAAAATCTCAAGAAGAAGGTATTCTAAAGAGATGCCTGAAGAGAGGATGCTTTAATTGACGCTATCTGGGATGTGGCAACTGAATTTGGCTCAGCATTTTGCGTCACTTGTGCAATTTTGGATAATGTGGTCACCTATAAGTAAAACAAATAGAGAGGGGACATTTGGGTCATACAATAACCAAGATATTGCAAAGCCAACCTACTGCAGAGAGAGAAAGAGAGAGACCATTCGCTCAAACAAGTTAGGTGCTTGAAGATCACAATCATAGTTCACATAAAGGTCAACAAGCATCTGGGAATTCTTGCAAACTTTCTCTAGCATCCTGCAAAGACAGTAATGAAGAAGATTGTAATGTTTTTGTTCTAGCTTGCATGCATGCAGTGATTGACACTAGACCAGGGTAACCCATCTATGCTACTTTGTTTGATAATACCATGAGATTCTCTTTATTTTTATCTGGGTTCTTAAAAAAAAGACCTTAATTTGATAGCTCTAAACAATTTAATGCTAGTGTGGTGTCATTACTTCTTTTATGATGGTGTGTACTAGTCAGCCTGAGTGCATCACGACTATTCCACCAAATACTTGCTATCTCCCAGCAGCACAGTGTCGGGTTACTATGCCACCAAAGATTAGGCAGATGCAAAGAAATCACCTAGTGTTTTTTTTGCCTTCATTGGGGATTCGAACCTGAGAGCTCATGGTTATTCTCCCACTTCATTGACCATTATACCACATCCTTGGGTGCTGATGCCATCATATTTTCAACTTCTATAATTATGATTACTTCCAGAATGTCGAACTTGTACAAAAAGGTAATATCATAGAATTGTGGAAAACTGGTTTGTGACAGATATCATATCCAAGATGATGCGTAAACATTGCATTCTAATCAGTAAAAGAAACAGGACATATCATAAAAGCAAGCTATGTTAGGTTTGCACTTTGCATTATAGAAATAGAAATCTAGAGATATGATTCAATTTGTATACTTAGGTTGGTTTTTCAGGATATTAAATTGGCTTTTACATGTTCATATGTTGTATTATATTGCCTCGAGTTAGGGATTAGGTTTTTATTCATTTCTTTGATAAGTTGGAGTGCCTATTATATAGTCATATTACAGTGTTTATAGATAGGGATTAAGCTTCTTTTTCAAAAAAATTTGACAAGTTTTCTTCCATAAAAAAATTGACCAAGTCAATGTGTTAACAATCTTTTCAACTCAAAATATTTTAGGAAATTCAACTATATTTTTAAGAATGAGTCTCTAAAGGAATGAGGTTGAGTTTTTCTAGTTACTTGATGGGAAAAAAAAAAGAGACAGCCTTTTGTAGATTCACTTCCACACTGCTTAGTTTACTTGATGACATGGGAACTCTAATGCTTCTATTATTTATCCTTCCTTTTTACCCATAAAATATTTTCTCCACTATCTACCGCACCACAAGATTTCATTTCCATATTTTCCTCTTGCTTGAAGATTTTAGATCATGTAAAGTTTCCTTTCTTTTTTTGGAATGAAAGTCCATGTGATATTTCTTTTATTTTATGTAAGGTAATGATTATATTAACAACATGAAACAATAAAGGGATGTTTGTAACTTTGTATACAAGAAGTACACCAAAAAGTAGAAGACCTACAAAAAGATATGGTTTTCTACTGACGACACCCAATCATCTATACATAAAGGAACCTCACGGATGCAACAAGAAGCAATAAGGGATAAGAGGCTATTCCTCAATCGTGCAAAATTCATCTGATATTTCTTACTAATAATGCTTGGCAGCTTGTTTGAGTTTTTTATAAGCTTAATTTATAGAGAGAGGAAAACAGAATAGATTTCCAAATAAAGATGTGTCAATTATTGCCAGACAACCAGAATTCAGTTTATCCATATACACAGATCGGCTCATCTACACTGCTAGATATATCCTGCGAGCACCAACATACATAAAACAAAGATCATGAAGGTGAAAGGAGTTCTCCACTTTGTCAAAGGCTCCCATCCTTCTCCCTCAAACTATCCACAAGGTAGCATGCGAAACCAGTCAAGAAAGAATTTCTCCAAAATAACATTAAAGAAGAGGTCAATATGGAGCAACCATCTAATTCTGTACCCAAGCAGAGTAAGGTATAGTATGTCAATGCAAATGGTCACATTATGATCTGAAAAAGTCTCTACTAGCTTAGGTTGGATGTTTCAATCCTGTAGGTGATCATTTTGGATCAGTCAATATTAAGTCAGAACATTTTGTTTTATAAATTGTTTGTGGATGAGAGCTATTACAGGAGACGACAAAGAAAGCATTGAGACACTAGGCCTCATTTGTTTGCACTTAATGAAGGACTGAATCTTAATGGTTCAAAGTTCAAACCTTAGGCAATTAAATGCATTTTTTTACATGAAGATTTAAGCACTTATTTTGGTCTGAATAGGTCTAGATCATGAAGATCTTGAACAAAGTCTTAATATCATTAAGAGGTATTTTTGTGTGGATAATTTTCACCACCACTCTATTCACAATCACCAACAACCACCACTAACCACCTCTACCCTCACAATCACAACCACCGTCATCAACCACCAGCCACCTCTGCCATCACAACCACCGTCGTCAACCACCAACCACCTCTGCCATCACAACCACCAATAGCAACCAATACCGCTGCCAACCACTACTCTCAGTCGCTGAGACACTTACCACCTCCATCATTATAATTATATCCACTGCCGCCACCACCATTATCAACCACTACAACCATTGGGATCAATCCTTACTACCAACCACCTCCATCATCACAACTAGCACCGTAAATCAACACCGCTGCCAAACCACAACTCACAGTCGCTAAGACACTTACCACCTCCATCATTATAATTATATCCACTGCCACCACCACCACCGCCACCATTATCAACCACTACAACCATTGGGGTCAATCCTTACTACCAACCACCTCCATCATCACAACTAGCGCCACAACCAACTACCACCAACACCACTGTTAACAACCACACATTCTTCAACCATCACCATCACCACCAACACCGCCAACTATTAACATCAACCACCACCACCGCTATCAACCGCCACCATAGAGTTAGTAACTATAACACCAACCACCTCCACCCTCGCAATTATCACCACCACCACCACAAACCATCTCTACCATCACTAGCGAACATAAATACTTCATTTCTTAATCAAATAATGATTTTATTTTATTAAATATATATTTTTTCTAATATTTAATTACTTTTTTCTTTGAATTGTATATTTACCATGCTTAAAAATCAATTAAGTATGCACATTCAGATGTTGAAACCATCTCTACCATCACTAGCGAACATAAATATTTCATTTCTTAATCAAATAATGATTTTATTTTATTAAATATATATTTTTTCTAATATTTAATTACTTTTTTCTTTGAATTGTATATTTACCATGCTTAAAAATCAATTAAGTATGCACATTCAGATGTTGAAAAACCAACTGTCTTAATCATTCAGTGTTCAGATTTAGAAACACCATCTTAATCATTCAAATGTGCATTCAAGTCTTAATCTCAATGCAAAATTAATGAGGCCTAAGGCACTTCACTCACTTCCAGAGAGGGACCTAAGAACAACTTAAGTACTTTTTTTGACAAGGTAAAAACAACTTAAGTACCTTTTGGACATACATACATCAGGTGAGATCATCTCATCAAGGAAATATGTCCCAATATTGTGAATGAAACAAGCATGACTGAGTATATCAATTGATTCACCTACAGACCCTAATGTCAAGCTATTTTCAGGACAAGAATCTTAGTTTATCCAAGATGCTATGACAGATTAGTTGGTAAGTTGAACTATTACATCCCCGAATATTTTTCTTTCCTTTTCTTTTAATTTAGTGTTGTTGGTCAACTTTTGCAACTTCATCCTGATAGTCCGTAGGATGCAACGTACACATCCTTAAAATGTATCAAGTTCATGAACTACATAAAGATTAAGAATATTGAGTATTTCGTGTAGTTCGGTGGGACTCTATTACTTGGAAAAAGTAAAAGGCAAGGTGAAGTTAACAAGTGCAAAAGCCATATAAAGAACTATGTACATTAAAGAAAAAATCATACCGTGGAACACTAGTTTTTGCATTCAGGTCTGTGCCATCCAGTGGACGTAGGACAATTAAGGGAAAGAAAATACCAATTTCACCCTGAAAATTAAATTTTAATTTGCAACCTCTCAAATTTTGAAATAGATACCTTAATCTCAATAGGAAGTGTAAACACTGTGTACCTTGAGACATTCCCTGAATCGCAATAATAGGACTGAGAAAATTCCTGTAGCATACTGCCAAATTATGTGGACAGTTATTACCGAGTTAAACATCTGAAGAATTTCAAAAGAATATCAATAACATGAGTGTATAGTTTCAGAAAGCAAAATTAATAACCTGAAATATGGTAGGTGACTGTGAAACTGATGCTCTTAGTAAAACATATGAAAGATAAGCCTTGACGGAGTCCATAAATTGAAAGTTTTTCGTTAATGAATCACTAACTCCCTCCAAAAGACCCTGCAGTTTGATTGTGAAAAAATATATCTTTTGATAAGTAAGCAAAGTTTCATTGATTGAAACCAGCATTAAGCAAATGCTGGTGTAAAATACTGCTAAGGTTTTACATAATTGCAGTAAGATGATAAAATCAAGTATGTGGCTTCAATTACATTTACAATTGCCATCTTGCACCAAAACGCTACCGAAAGTATGATGCAAAAATAATTTAGTAGAAGACAGGTATTCCAGTCAATTTCACCTAAGAGGTCAAGAGTATGATCGTTAAGATTTATGCTCAAAAGAATCCCGGTGATGAAGAAAAAGACGAGCAACAAGGAAGAGAATATGACAACTGTTATACAAGAAAAATGCTTAAAAGAATATATCCAGCAAAAATATTTAATTTAGGGCTAGAAAAGCATTTTGAAGGTCGCCCATACCATCGGTTGACAACAGCCCTTCCTATGATACTTGATTTCAAAAAAACAAAAACCAAATAATCTTGGCAAATTTACAGCCCTTCCTAGTTCTATTCACTCATTATTTTTTTAAAATAAGTCAACCAGCATCTCCAAGTTTTTTATGTAGATCAAAGAACTTAATACATGAGTTTTCTTTTCTAGTTTTTTTTTGGACTACAAACTGATTTAATATAAAGAAAATTCTCATTTTCAAACAAGAAATCAACCCCAGCAATAGCATTAAGCCTCTTTCATTATACAACTTCAAGCTTTCACTTCCCACTAGTTCAGTTTGAAGTTCAACTCCTTGCTGCTCTGGATCCGCTTCAGAACCAGACAGCTTCAACTTTCTTTGATATTATTTTAGGGACTTGGATTTACTGGTCTTAAATTGGTTATGGGGAATGGAAAAGTTATATCTGCTCTATCTCCAGTGAGCTTCAGATTGCAAATGCTGTTTCTACAAGTTTTCCAGGTAGCATTTGTCCTGAAACTCCGTTTTTCAATTCTTCTAAACAAAATAGCACGTTAACTTAAAACTAGTAAACTCAACGTGTGATGTGATCAGAAATCATGATAGTCCACCATCAAGACTGAAGTGAACATAGAAATGACTACCAATAGATATTGGGGGAAAAGGTTGAAATGAAAAAGATGAAGAAGCAATGTTGGTGATTAAATCTGAGTATATGCCTCTGTAACACCCTAGGCAGATGCCACATCGGCAAAACACAGGAGAGATATTGCGTGTATAAGGAAGAACTCCTTAGACCCAATGGAGCGTTTAAAACCATGCGACCCTAGTCCAAAAACAAACTATATCATTAGTTAGTTGGGTTATTGCATATGGCATCAAAGTCACTTTGTATCCAATCTTGGGCAATGGAATGGTGGAGCTATGGCGCAAACCTCAGAGTATTAATTGAACCTAGGCAAATCCTACATCATTGAGGACGTAGTGGGGCAAACCTCAACTATGATGCAGAATCCCTAAAAAAAGTGTATGTAACAGTCCAAGAAAATCCTACACCAGTAAAACACAACAGAGATGCTAGTATATATTGTTTTTCACTCACGAGGGATTAACTATGTTTTCCCAAGTAAAATTCATGCCCAAATATAATGCAAGCTTCAAATTTAAATGCTCCTTTTTTCAACTTCGACCAAATATTCTCCAAAGACAGAGATGGTTTGGACATGTGAAGAGGAGATGCGCAGATGCCCCAGTGAAGAGGTGCGAGAGGTTGAATATATTGGGTACGAGGAGAGGTAGAGGTAGGGGTAGGCCGAAAAAGTAATGGGAAGAGGTGATTAGACAGGATATGGCGCAGCTCCAAATTACTGATGACATGACCTTAGATAGGAGGGTGTGGAGGTCGCATATTAGGGTAGAAGGTTAATAGGTATGGAGTGTTTCTTGCTTTTTGAGGGGTTTAGACATATTCTTATAGTGTCTTCCTTTTGATTCCACCATCATTTCTTGTTGATTATGTTTTGGTTATCGCATTATTTGGTGTTGTTATCGTTTCCTGGTTAGTTGATTTGTTTCTCCACTATCGTTTTTCCTTTTTCATACCCACTTTGATATGTTGTACTTGAGCTGAGGGCCCTCCGAAAACAACCTCTTTACCTCCACGAGGTAGGGGTATGGTCCCTCCCCAGACTCCACACTTATGGGATTTCACTTGGTATGTTGTTGACCAAATATTCTCCAAACGGGCACTTAAGCTTGAAACGCTAGATGCTTGCTTGGATTGTGTGTTCATATTGTATTGTATTGTTAAATTCACTTTTATTTAACAATGAGAAGACTCATTTTACGTAACAACTAATTTAGTGTGGTTAGATTCCTGCATTAGTTCTATTTCACATTTTGCGCTTACTATTATATAAAAAATCTCATTTTACCCCTTACTTTACTTTACTTTATAATATCATTTACCATATTTTGTCTTCATCATATTTATGCCTCACCTTTTTCATCAGCACTCCTCTTTGCTACGATATAGGTACTCCTTCTTTCCACTTTCTTGTTAATGATCATCTTTTCCTTTTTTTAGTTTTGAATTGCTCATAAATACAGTATTTAAAGTAATGAAGGGCATTTTAGTAAACTTAGCAGCTATTGTACAGTACAATATAGTCAAACCAAACAAGAAAAATGTTATTAAATGACAACAAAAAATATAACCTATCCAAACATTATTTTAACACAAAACAATATAATACAATGCATTATAAAATAATACATTAAGAAACCATCAGAAACGACGACTCAACAGCCTGTAGAAGAAAGCTCACCTGAAGTAGCTCCAGGGACAAAATACGTGTCTTAACAGTAACTTCATCATTGTCTTCCTTTATGCCCATCTGCAAACGCACTCTTATTAATACAAAATTCACAGATTTCCTAAATCTTACATCTATGACCAGTCATGCAAACCTTGCAGAGGGTTCGGAAAAGAAGTAAGGCATCATGCTCTCCAGGACTCATGCTTTCAAGCTCAATTCCTCTGGTTAAAGTTACAAATTGTCACGCGATTTGAAAATTGTAGTTAAACATCACAATAAAACAAGTTTTCTTTACAAGAATCATTTCCTCAACTGTGAATCCATACCTTGTGACCTTTTCACCATCTTCAAGATGCACAGCCTTCTCAAGAGCAGCTTCTAAACCCTGTATTCCAAGGAATGGTCATAATAGCTACATATCATAAGCTTTTACATGACAATACCGTAATCGTGTTAGTAATAGTAAAGTTTCAGGTATGTACACCTTGATATCAGCCCCACCAACAAAACTCTGAAGTTCCTCAACTGATGCAACAGATGTCTCTTTAGACTGAACAACATTAGGGCCATCTCCCCCTTCTGTTATTTCTTTATCTTCCGAATCATTATGTGAAACTTCCTCAACCTTTACGTTTGGCCCATTAGTATCAGTACTTTCTTGGTGTGCAACAGGTCCACATGAACTAGAACCCTGATTTGCAAGAAGCTATTAAGGGTCTATAAAGTAGAATCCACTATTCCCCCCTCTAGCATCTCAAAGAAGAAACAAAAAACTTGGTTTGTCCACTATTCATTCACATACCAGATCATTTTCCATCCGTTTGAATATAATACTAAGCATTTGTGTTAACATGGCCTTTGATGTTGCTTGGTTTATTGGACTTTTGCTAAACATCCAAACAAGTTGCTATTAGCTTCATTTGATATATTATAAAATAATCATCGTCAAACAAAGGATTACACCAATACCTGTTAAGAGCAATATTATAACAGACCCTGATAACTCCGAGCAATGATTCCCCGTGAACTGCATTTTGGACAAAGCATACAGAAAAAATGTCTAAGGACTCCTGTTTGCCACTTGCAGAAAATCCTATTCCTACCAACTTTAATTCATATAAGCAATAAATGTTCAATGTTATATGCAATAGCTTTACAAAGGTGGACACATTGAGGTACCCCGAGATGTCGTACTTAGTCTTATATTGGACGAATGTTGCCAAAATGCCTGCTTAAGGCACACTTAAGCCATGAAACTACTTAGCACAGTTCGGGAGCTTTGTTTGCTTAGGCAGCACTTAAGTGCAATCACCAAGGCACTTAGGCCCATTCAATGCTCACGGAGTGTCTTTGAGAGGGGAAAAGAAAATTAGGCACTAATCTGAAGTCTGAACTTAAAACAGCGTTTTTTTCATTTGAATCAGAAATTTAAAATGGTTAAATTTGATTGAGCTGATTTTTACTTCATATATTCACTTGTAGTTTTTTTTCATTTTTTTTGGTCTATATAAGTGTTGTTAGTGTAATTGCTAATTTGTTTTGCATTACATAGTACTTTTATCTATGTTGTTCAAACTCTTCAAAATTCTTGCCGCACCTCACTGTCATCAAAGGCAAAAAGCGCAAAAAAGCTCGAAGGTCCGTTGGGGCTTTAAGCGCAAATAAAGCATGAGCTTTAATGAAAAAGGTGCTAAGGGAGAAAAAATACAAACTTATATGTTTAGTCCAAGACTAATAATAACTATAAACATGAATGGCAAATATATGAACAAAGAAATTGAAAAAAAGATTAAGATAAAGTGAAATATCAATTGATTAGCGACACCTATTCGGAAGAGGCTCATTGGCAAGGGAAAAATGCCTAGAACCTTGATGACGACACTGAAGCGCACATAAAGCGAGGCGAAGTGCTCAACGCATTTTGAGCCTCGCTTCAAGACTTAAGCACACTTTAAGCGCGTCTTTGACAACACTGCCGCAGCCCTGTCAACCCGATGTGTGTATGGATGTGGGATCCACAGCAGATTTGGTCAACTTACCTTGGTTGCTTTGACTACATCTATAACCGAGAAGTATAGACTGACAGAGTATTTAGACTATTTTTTTGGAGTCATATATATATAGTTATACATAGTATGAGAATGTTTTGCTATTACATGATATATCTTATGAATAACATATTATGTGTTTATAAAGAATTAAATTTTATTCGGTTTAGTTCAATATTTTAATTAATTGTGATGTATACTTCATATGTCGTAATATACACTTATTGGCCGTATACTAGCACTAGTACCTGCACTCGGATCCATATCCCCAAATCCTAAAACATAAGTGATTGAAGAACCTGAGCTTTAAATCAGCACACGTATCAAATAGCCACATCAAGTCCGAGCAACTTAGCTTATTTTAGTATGCACTTATGTACTGTAAAGTGCACATTTCAATTGTCTTTGTGCTTAATGTCCAAGCAGACACTTAAGTGTTTCTATGTTATTCGCAATTGACTACATTGTGTTGGACCTGCTTGACTATGTAAGCTGAACGAATTTAACTATAGATGGATAATTGAGTGATAGTTGGCAATACACTTGAAATTATGTGTTAACTATACATGGTTTAAGTGGATAGTTAACAATACACTTGAAATTATGCTCCATTCATCCAAACTTAACAGTCCTATAGTTTGATCTAGCACGGGGAATAAGAAAAGAGCTGAAATGTTAGTTCAGTATTTGTTAGGAGAATATGTGAGGCTATCAGTAAACTCTTAAAAAATTTGAACGGAATTGGGTCAAAAATGCCCTTAAACTATGTGAAATGAACAAAAATGTCATCCATCCATAGTTTGGTCCAAAAATGCTATGCCGTCAATACTTGGGTCCAGAAATGCCCCTATTATTACTAAATGGGTCCAGAATGCCCTTTTTTGAATAAATATTTTTTTTTCTTTTTAAGCTCATCTTGTTCCGAATAAAAATACTACTTTTAAAGAACTCTATTCTTGTTTTCTTTCTTTTAACACCACTTTAACTTACAAAAATGTAGGAAATAATATTTTTTCTTCTTAATCTCATTTTATCAATTGAAATTGAATAATTTCATGTACCCTTTTAACGGATAATATATGTCACATTTATAAGATCAAAGTAAATCCATCATTAATTTTTATTTAGATTACGATAACAAATAATTATAATAAAATAAGAAATATTTTTATTTTTTATTTTTTCCCGAATTGAAGTAGGATAAACATTTGCTGATAAAAAAATACTATTAAAAAAAGAATGTGTTCAAAAAGAAAGTAAATAATATATTTATTTGGAAGAGGCATTTTTGACCCATTAACTAACATTAAAAACATTTTTGGACCAAAGTATTGATGGCAAGGGCATTTTTTGACCAAATGATAAACGGGAGGCATTTTTTGTAAGGGTATTTTTGACCCTTATCCGTTTTTGAAATATAGTAGAGAGCAAGTATTGAAAAAAAGTAAAAGTAGATCCTAGATAACTTTTTGTGTGATAGGAAGGGAAGTAGAACTTTCATTTTAAGGAAAGTGGCATCCTTTCATAACAGACCAAAGAAGAACTAAGCCAATCTTTTTCAAAAAAGATGGGAGTATATTTCTAAGAAAGACAACAATAAAAAAGAAAAAATAAAGTAGTAGCTTATATTAGTAAAGAGTTTGCATGGATTATTCTAATGGAGTTTTAGACAAAAGTAGAATGAAGTTAACTGATAGAATAGGAATAGGAATAGAAACAAGAATAGTATATACAACCTACTTAGAATAGGAATAGGAATAGTATATAAAATCCTACTTGGAAAAGGATTGTCTTATAATGCCTATAAATAGGGTCTCAGTGTAATTATGTAGAGACGCAGTTCAATAATATTTTTCCTTTATATTTCTCACATGATACCAGAGCTTCTTCGATCAGGGTAAAGAATCAAAAAAAGCTTTCACAGCCGGTGGGCGATTATAACTCATGTAGCCGGGTCTGGCCAATGACTATGTTAGCAAAGTTTGGGTATCAATTCCCAAAAGTAGACACTAGAAATTTGCCTAGTCTCGATGTAGAAGATGAATCCTCTGGTCAGGACCAAGTGAAATAGGCTCTTGTAAAAGGCAAATCAATCTGAGAAAAATTGTTAAGTAACTCTGAAAACTCCTCCATGGTCCTGGACGCTACTCTACACCCAAACCTCTCCTCCAAGAATCTTATGGTATGAAAATCCCCCAAACACCCAAGGTATATCCCACCCCACATAACTCCTCCCAAAAAATCTCATTTAAACCCTCTCTATGCAACCCCACTCCATTCTATAATCAAAGTTTTAAACTACAAACCTAACAAAAATTCTGCCTTGATAACCTTGAAACACTCCAACTTTCTATCATACCTCCCCATACACTTCTAATGATGATATCTATCAGAGTCTCCATTTTTGTTTCTTGAATAGATATTACATTCCCCCCCCCCAAAATTCCCTAAAGCCAATTTTAATGATGTCCCTTTTATTGGGATCATTCAACCCTCTCACATTCCAACTAATGATTTTGCAATCCATCAAACACTACTATACTCCGTCCCTTTTTAACCCCTTCCCTACTTTCAATTTCCCTGCTCACTTTTATATTTCTCCTTTTTCAACCACAAGTTTTCCTCCCCCTTTTGTTCTTCAATTAGTACCCTCTTCTTCTTTGCCACCTCTTTTGCATTCCCACTCACTTTTTTTGCATTCCCACTCACCTCAAGATCAATGCAACATAATGAGTCAATTATTCTATCCTCCATCCCCTCGATAGCAACCCCCAAAAAGATGGTAACCGCCACTTCTTCTGGCTTTTGCTGGATCAAAAGAGGTGGCAGCAAAAGCTTGCCTAGTGCGGGTTACCTCTCCTATGTGGTTTGCGAGCAAATGGTAACCACCACTTCTTCTGGCTTTTGCTGCCACCTCTTCTGATCCAACAGCTCAATAGGTCAGCTGTGTGCTTAGGCATTGTTCACTCTATTTTAGTGAGAGTAAAGAATAGATGCCATAGTTGAGCAGTAAATTTGCAATGTAGGAACAAATGGTTATTTGTTTCCCCAATTTCATTACACAAAAAACATCTAGGTACAAGTATCCTTCCCTTCTTTTGGAGAACTTCTTGAGTGAAACAAGACCTTCTGACCACCAACCAAGTGAAACATTTGATTTTAGTAAGGGCCTTAATCTTCCATAAGGACTTCTAGAGCTTTGAGACTTCCCCATATGTTGAGCAGCTGTTTTCCTTCTTGTAAAGTCTGTTCATCGAGAGGATGCCATCTTGTGTGTATTTCCATCTTAAAGAATCTGGATCAGAAGTTGTGCCAGTGAAGATCCCTAGTACATTCAGCATGTTTGCCACCTTCTCCACTTCCCAGTCGTTAAGCTGTCTTCTAAATGTTAGGTTCCAACCTTGGGGAGACCAACATTCCCCCACTGTAGCTTCAGGATTGTAGCTTAATAGAAGGATTCCTGGAGAGTGGATTGGCCTATCCAGAGATCTTTCCAGAAGAGAGTTCTGGGCCCATTTCCAACTCTGATTCTGGTATTTCCTTGCATTTTTGTCCATGTTGATCTGATTGCTCTCCACACACCAACTCCATAAGTATTGTTGACCTAATTGGTGACCCAGTGACTTTCTTGGCCATACTTGTGAGAGATGACCTCTTTCCAGAGTGAAGCTTCTTCCTCACTAAACCTCCATAACCACTTCATGAGAAGGCACTGCTTATGTAGTTTTAGGTTTCTGATGGCTAGTCCTCCCTGGTTTTTGCTCAATTGAGTTTCTTCCCACTTCACTAAATTGTATCCCCCACCCTTCTTGTTTCCTTTCCTTAGAAAGTTCCTTCTGGGCATGTTTAATTTCTTAGATACACTGGAAGGGATAGGAAACAATGACATCACGTAGGTGGGAAGGGAGTCTAAGACAGTTAATAAGAGTGACTCTTCCTCCAAGTGATATGTACTGAGCTTTCCATTGAGATAATTTTTTCTGTCTTCTCTATGATGTTATCCCAAATCTCCAGATCATCTTGTTTGTTACCAAGGGGCATGCCTAGGTAAACAGTTGGAAGTTTGTCCATCTCACAACCTAAGATGCTAGCCAGGGTCTGAATGTGGTTTACCTCTTTGACGGGAAATAAATTGCTTTTCCTCCAGTTTACCTTCAAACCAGATACAGCTTCAAAAACAGTCAACATCACTCTGATATGCCAAACCTACTCTTCTATTGGTTCACAAAAAATTATAGTGTCATCTGCATAAAGCGGGTGACTGACTTCCAAATCACCCATACCATGGCTATTAAGCTTGAAACCTCTTATTCAATTCATTTGGAGAGTTGTTCTAACCATACTGCTGAGTCCTTCCATGGCTAAGACCCCTTTCGGAGGGAAAAAAACCAATAGGTTCTCCATTTACCATCTATCCGGCCTAAGAAACCCTCCGTTCATCCACCTATGTCCCTCCTCAAACACCCTCACAGCTTCTAGTTTTGATGTGAACAGGAACAAGAAGATTGAGTCTCTCAGCTTTGACACATTTAGCCCCTTCTCCATTCTCCAAGCCTCTGCAGCTCAAGTAGCAACCATGTTTGATGATCCCATCCAACTAGCAAACTTCCTCACAAGACATGTCTTTAGAAAATTCTTTTCTGAGTATGTTCATTCGAAAGATTGAGTCTGGGTTCTTTCAGGCCTTCGATTTTGTGGCAACTTTCTTCCATGTGAAGGCTTGGCCAAGATAAAGCATGTTTGTAAGATGTCTCTTTTAGTTTATTCGCTTCTAGAGAGAAGTAGGAGACTCCCTCTCTCTAGCCATTTTATGTTATATTTGCGAGGATTCATATAGCAGACGCAAATATTTTTAAATTTAGAGATAGTGGTTATTGTTGTTGGAAACTAAAGAGGACCACAAATAACTTTTTATCATGAAAATGTAGTATTTGCAAAAATCAAAATTAAAGAAAACCTAGATTAATCACTCACAAAAATATTCCGAGAAAGAGACTTTCATTTTCAATCCCCTATTTGTTTATTTTTTATTTTTTATTGAATTTTAGACTTATTTAAGTATTGAGACAGAGAACTTTAGATTTTTTAAAAGGGATGATAGTAGATAATCTCTTTTCCTAAAATATAAAAGAATCCAACATTAAAAATATTCGATCAAACTGTCTTTTTCCTTCGAATTGTGGAAAGATATACTATGGTATTTTAAATTTATTTTTATGAAATAAGAAGAAAAAGGATTGCTTGATCCTTGAACAGTTTTTTCTATACAAAGGATTGATTGATTGTCTTATTAGGACACTTCATGATTCATATGCTTAGTCAGAAGGAATGATTCAATGGAATTCATGGATTTACCTTGGTCAGTTTATGAGTTAATCAATAAAGGATTTTTATCGTCGAAAAACATTGGAAAGAGAAGTGCAAGAAAAAACATACAAAAAGATCAAATCTTTGGACGCCCCGAAAAAGATGAGGTGCTTGAAAATGGTCTAAGTAGTTGAATAGGAGGATCACTATGACTATAGCCCTTTGTGAGTTTACCACCGACAAAAATGAAAAGGAGTGTAAATAATACTCCTCCATCTTATTTCATATGACGAATTTTGATAGAGTTTAAGATGTTAATTTGACCTACGTATATTTTATAAGTACTGGTGAAAGAAAATTTTAAAACAAAAATTGAATAAAAACATCACATCAAAGATAGATTTTATTTACTAAATAAATCTAAATAATCAAAAGTTATGAAAATTAAAGTGAAAAACTATTAGTAGTGAATGGTGTCATAAAAAAACTTGGGACAATGCAAACTTCAAAGATAATGGGACAAAGGTAATCCTAGTTTACATAAAGTTGGACTTCTACATATATAAACTTAACCAGTCGAGGAATCGGGAACGAACTCAAGATGGAAGGAAGGTAAAGACATAAAGTAAGTTGGGACTAGACTCCAGAGTAACAAATAAAAAGGTGAAGAAAGGAATCTCTCTTTCAAAAGTTGCATACCTCTAAACTTGGCGGATGCTACAGCGGTAAGAAGTACCTTCAGAACCTGAAGAGTCGTACTGCATAGAAATCCTCAAAAGATTTATCACTCCAGAAATATTGAGTTAAAATATATATCAAATAAAAGAGGCACATAGCTAACAGGAGCAAACGATTTGCTGATAACTTAAAAGGGAATATACATAAGAAAAAGTCAAAACAAGAGAGGTTTCTACCTATCGGTAGACAAATTATCCACACAGCCGCAGACCCTGTTCAGGATGTCGGTAAATAGCGTCACATTTTTCCCACCATCTAAGCCAAGATCTCCCTCTAGATGGTCATAGGCAATGAGTTTCTGCAAATATCCAGAGAAAGTTACCACTGCTTTTTGGATACACTTTTTGAGAATCTCTGAGCACCCGAAAGAATGTTCTTAGATATTCAATCTATGAAATATAAAAAGATACCTGTTTTATCAATATGAAACAGTTGGCATATTCACTTAACTTATTCATGCTCATTCACGCATATTATGTAAAAACAGGTACTAGAAAGACTGATACAAATGACTCAACTTTGAGGATAGCAACAAATCAATAGAGCAAATGAGGTCCATGATGCATGTATAAATGAAATTAAATAGCTGTAATTCAATAGTAATCAGTCCCCTCCCCCTTGTTAAGCCCCTATGCACCTACCCAAGTTTATAACCTGGATGATGGCAAGAAATTTCAAAAGAAGGAAGAAACTAAAGATGCCTAACAGAAATAATAAAGAGAAATAAATTTCCAAGTGTCGTGGCCCAAAAGAATGCTAAAGTACAGCAGCAAGAACCTACATGAAGACAATCCAAAGCAAGCTCCATGATTTTTCCATTCTTTGTCTCAAAAGCCAGCCGAAGTGGATTTAGCACGAGTTCTGCCTGTGCTTGGCTTAAAGTATTGCCTGCTTGAGCTAAAGCTGTCACTATAGTTCCACTTTGGCTTGATGGCCTGCTTATCTGTTCTTCACCCTCACCACTAGGCAAAGCAGTAGTTGAGTCAACTGGTGCTGCTTCATTTTCTGAGGCTCCAGTGTCAGTAGAACTGCATGAGAGGTGATTCCGTGAGCCATTAATTTATAAGATATATAGAGTAGGAAAAGTCAAAGAAAAAAATAATACACTAGAGGCTCAGCCCAGTCAACTAATGGATTAGAAACAGTATCCAAAATCGAAATACTTTTGACTGTAATCTCATTTCTACCAAAAAATCATATAGCATTCTGAGCAGTAGAGTACCCGTAGCTCAGAGCGTAGCCAATAAAATCTGATAGAAGTTATAATTTTCAATGGCATGAAATTTGAACAGAAAAAAATATATATGAGCTGAGCTAATAATAGGAGGAAACTGAAGAAACAATAAAGTTGAAGATTGGAAGATAAAGTATATAAGAGCAAACAATGTGATAGTGCCTACCTCTGATCTACAGCTGAAGATGTTGCAGCATCACTCTCAGTGGATAAGCTTTGCTGACTAGATGCTTTTGAATTGTCTGGAGAGCAGACAAAATCGGAATACACAGTAAATCAGAAGAATCACTTCATTTTAACAAGGGGCAGAAGCAAAAAAGATGTTCCAAAACAAGAAGCAGTTCAATAACTTTTTTTATGAAATTGTTTTATCACTAGCATGAAGATGTAATGGTTACAAAAGAAGTATTGTTAGTTAAAATACATTTGTCTATGCTAGAAAAAGGAGCTAACAAAGTCCATAAGGGACAATGGCTGAAAAAAAAATGTGAGGGACATGCAACAGAATCAGATCCAGACAAGCATAGAAATACAGGAGACAGATGAAACAAAAACAATATTGAATTTTAATATATGGTCTATTTATGATTTTATAATACCCTAGGGTGATTCAACGCCATCCATTTGGAAAAATTTATCCCCCCATTAACTAGCTTTTGAGACATTTAACCTGACTCGAGTCAATACACTACCTGCTCGAAATTATATATCATTTGTAACAAACACTCCCAGCATCCAGATACATAACCAAACTATCACTTCCTCTATACAGTAGACTAAGTCGAAAGGAACTTTGGTAGCATCAGCTGACAAATCTAATTTAAACTATTTTCTTTGTGAAAGTTATTAGGATCGCAAACAAATCTCACATTTCTCATGACATTTAAAATTCATGTGATCCTAAAATTTCAGAAGACACTACAAATCCAAGTCAACATGTCTCATGTTTAAGGCAAATCCTTCTTTTCTTGTTGTTGTACATCTACATCTTAGATGGGGTAAAATTCCTCTGGGTTTGTCTACAACAGTACAACATTCCTACTTATGCAATAGCTTTGAGAAGGTTGATGAAGACTCTCCACAAAATACCCACGTTTTATATTTGACAGCTGAGGTTACCAAAGTTCCTTTCAAAAAGGATCTCGCAAACCTATTTTACAGTTCTCACGTGACTCTTAATATTCACGTGATCCTAAATTTTCTCAAGACACTTCAAATCCATGTCATGTCAAGCCAACAGTAGCAAGGAAAAAAATTACAGTCAGATGCCGATGGGCATCTAGTTAACAAATTTTGGCCAATTGTTATTTTATTACCCGCTTTTAGGCCAATTTATGTATGTATATCTTGAAATTTTTTTCGTTCGACCCCAATCTCTCTCTCTCTTTATATAAATATATATATATATATATATATATATAGATATATATACACACACACATTCATTCGATGACCAGAAAACCAAGTCTCTCTACGTTCTTCACTGTTGCTAGCCAGAATCCATTGTTGCGTTCGAATCTTGTATTTGCTAAGGCGTTTTCTCTTTAATATTGGAAAACATCTTGGATATCGGGGCCTTCATCTCTGTTTCTTTTCCACACATGATTGTTAATCCATATTTTTAGCCATTAACTTCTTCTTTTCTCCTTTCTAGTTTCAGCCTATAACAATAAAATAACTCCAATTAATGGAATAATTTTGTAGGATGGAAAACCTTGCCAATTTCACGTAATCATTCACCACTTATCCTAGATCTGGAAATCTAGCTTGGGAAATATAGATTGGTAGCGATTGAAACAGGTTTGAATCGATTCAAGCAGCTGAAAAATTGATGAAGAAGACGACTTGTTTAACCTTTGATTTTCTATATAACAATGTGGATACATTGTTTATACATAGTTATACACTGGTTATTCATGGTTATACAGAACATATACATCATGCATAAACTACATATACAATGTATATATAATGTATAATAGTGTATTACTGGTGTATATGTACTGTATCATAATTTATAAAAGTGTATTTACATTATTATACATCATTATATAAATTTTTTAAAAAATGGATAATGGAGAAATGAAGAGGGTTCTATGATAGCTCGAGTGAAGAAGGTAGAAGAAACTTTGAAAGAGCTTTGGCTTCCTAAAATTCAACGTGAACATATGTAGGCTAGTTCAACTATAAATAATTGTAGGGCTATGTGAGGTGTAAACTGTTTGTTTATTTAATTAAGAAGCACAAAAAAAAAAAACCTATCCTTCTTTTGTTGTTGGCGCCTATATCTTCGGCCGGGTTCAATTCCTATAGTGGTCCGGGTTGATCTACAACAGTACAACTTATGTAAGCAAGAACTTTGAGAAGGCTGATGAAGGCCCTCCATAAAATATCCAATAGTTTAATTAGGTCAATCTTGTTTTGGAGTTCTATGAACTAGGGCAACAAGAACTTAGGAGCACTTGATGATAATGATGATGACATTTTAAACTGGAAAACAAAAAATATGTTAAAAGAACATAAGAAAAAATATGTGGTGAGAAGAAGATGTCCTCAACTGGTAAAACAGCCAAGAATAAGATTAGCAACAAAAAAATTGATTAGTAAGACTAGCAACAACATTATGTTCTACAATTCCCTCTAGGTTCATCGCGCATCAAACAGTGCAGCACTCCCAAAAGTACCAGTAAGATTAGCAACAATAACATTCCATTCTACAATTTCCTCCACCTTCATTGCACATCTAACAGGCCATACCCCCAAACACACCCGTACCGTCGAACCACAAAGGAAGTTAAACAAGGAAGACTACTTTCTACAAGTCAAATCTACTGGCATATACTAGTTTTCAGTTTTAGAGTTCTTTCTAGCCATATAATCCAGTGTCAAGCCAAAGAAGCAGCACGTCTTAAATTTTTAGAAAAGCAGAAGCAAGATGTAAATCATAATTTAATGGGGAAAAAATCAGAATAGTTTCCCTAGTACTCTAAATAGCCGCATTCACAATCCATTCAAAGGAGCTGTTAGAATAGGTAGTTATGTCAGAACAGGGTTAGTATTAGTCACAAGTGTAAATATGTAGTGTGGCCAATACTGGTAGTATGGATTGATTGTGTATACTTTACGAAAAGTAGCCATAGAAAAACCCGAATTTAAGACTCGTATTCACTCACTCTTTGAATATCTTCTGTTATTTGGGGGGGGTGTATTACCCAACTAATTCCACACCAAGCAAAACTCCTAGTAACCATTCTGCTTGCGCCAAATGAATTTCATGTAACCATTCTGACTAGAACCACCATTCTATTTCGAGCCACTTCCAACAATTTCTAGCATCAATCCTGGCATGTCTTCAATCAATTCTCAACACTTGTTCTCATGTTTTTTTGGAAATTGTAAATCTTCATTTAGTTGATTCCAGAGAACATTGAATTACAGATTCAAATGGTAACAATCCCGATCAAACACTAGGACAGTAACAGGAACTAATAAACCATAATGGAACTTCAACCAACCCCAGTTCCCACATACTTCAAAACAATCCAAAAGCAGCGGAAAATCTAACTCACCCAGTTTCCATTTGAGGCACCACCACCACCTTTATAGAGAGATACAGTCATTATAATAGTCACCGCCATATCCCCCTTCATGACTGCCACCTCCATATCCTCCACCGCACCTTCATGGCATCCCCCATGGTAACCACTATATTTGTTGCTTCACGGGATTGAGTTCCGTTCACTGTGACGTTACAACCGTCGAGGTTTTGGCCCATTCATCCCCTCAATAGTATCCCCCAATGGATTACTTATCCTTGAAGATACGAAAGCCGAATTCTCTATGTCTACCAGTATCCTAGTCAATGATTATCTTTGATTAGAGTATTGTGCTGCACTGTGAAAGAGCCTCCCAAATGTTTGGTCAGTGGTAGCCTATCTGAGCCCACCGATGAAGGGCATGTATTCCACTTGTCATATCTTTAGAGAAACTAGGAAGAAGAAACCTAAAGACAAAGTGATGGGAAAACTCGGATAATTTTCCGCATGTCTTTCTATATATTACTTCAATTCTTTGGAATATCATTCTTCAAATTGATACTTTCTTCAATCTAAAACATGTTGGTTAGATTTGGAATTTCTGGTTCCAAGCACATGAGACTTCATAATTAGAGTGGCAGAATAATGTCTTACCTGAGTAGATGATGATGAGCTCTTTCAATAAAAGGAGCTTAACTAGTCATTTCATCAATGGCTTCTAATGCTCAAACAATAATCATGTTGCTTGTGATTTTCAAACTTCCACTTTCGGACCTTAAGTTTTTAACTCCAGAACTTCTAACCATATTGGGGATACTAAATTCTTCTATAATTTTTACTCTCAATGGCTTCTGACAATCATATTTGTGAATTGATCATGATTAAAACATGACAACAAAGTAGATTGAGCTACTAATAATTAGATAAGTGTTGTCCTCATATTGCTCTTCGGCTCTTCCCATAATACACTTGTAGCAAACAGACTTCTTCAGACACCAACCAAGAGAAGCATTTGACTTTCAGGGGGTAAACCCTTTCTGAATAGTAGTGATTGCAGGCAGGGGTGAATTTAGAGGTAAAATATGAGGCAAGTGAACACATGATCTCTCTGTTAAACTAGATATTTCATGTATATATTTTCTAAAATTGGTATAATATTCTCTGATGGCACCCATGCTACAAGAAGTCTAAATAGTGCACTTGGCTGAATGTTGAATTATTCACCTAAAGTAATAAGTATCAATTCTCACTTAATACATTTTTTTCCCACCACCCATGTTCTAAAAATACTAAATTCGCCATAGTTCCTTCCTCTCCATTTTCCATTTAATTACTCAAAGGCTTGAATCTACTTCCAAATTCAAACATGAATCAAAAAAACTAAGATCTGAAATGAAATCAAGTAAAGCAAAGCAAATGAAGATACGAACCAATATACGATTGGATAGCTGTCTGGAGAGCAGAGTACTTCTTATTAGAACACTCCTTGAGCATTGATTCCAATGCTCGAGTGATGAAACCTCCTGCAGCACCGCCAGCCATTTTTATTTGTGTTTTCGATCTTCAATCAAAAGGGTCGATTTGAAAGCATGAATGCAATCCTGTAACACTCGAGAAAGAGGAATTGTTGAGATCTTGTAGAGAAAACCCAGAGATCTGAAAATGGAAGAAAGACGACGGGAAGGTGGGTTCAGAGTGCTGACCGTTCCACCACCTCCGGATCTGTTTTTAAATTAACAAAAGTGAGAAAACAGATGCCTTGTATTTTACTCTCTTGATTTATAGGACTGATCCTCTCTTTGATTTTTGGAAACGATTTTTCATGTGGTAATTTTTTTATTTGTTGTAGTGGTATGTTTTTTATAAAATTATTATATATTTTATAATAATTGTATTCAAGTATTATGTAATAAAAATATTTTATAAGAAGTATTCATCATCGATATCAGTTGTGGTAATAACTTTACAAGCAAAGGTTATTGATTGTTAGTCTTTTTTACATTGCGTTACTTTTTTTATATTTTTTTAGTTGAATTTCAACAATTCTTTTTTCTTTGTACACAAAATTATTATGTTGTTTTTTGTGTATTTTTATTTGCAACATTTAAGTAAGATTCAATTATCAATATACATATATAACAATATCTTACTACCGTAGTCATGAAACTTTTCAGACAAATGTTGTCCGAGTACTATAGTCCTCTAGTAAACCTAGTTTGATTGGAATTTTTTTTTTATAAGTTAGATAGATATAGGTTTGTTTAGTCCTTTGTACTATTTGGAATTGAATGTAATCGGATGTTTTTTTTTTTTTTTTCTTCATTTCACATATTTGGGGATAGAATTATTAAAAAAAATTGAGAGTCAAAAAAGAAAATAGGACACAAATGTTAAGTATATGATAGACAGGATGTCGTAAAAAACACGTTTTTATGGTAGTATTAATTATATAAAACTTACTTTTACAAAACACTCCTAAAATTTTGAAGTGTCCACAAAATCCCTAATACAAAATTCTATTTTTTCGCCTATATAACGACCAAATCCGTCGTTATTTAAAAGGCACCTCATGCGGAGTTCTAATTTTTTTTGAAAACAAGTTGCTAATTTAGAAATTCGGGTACACGACAAAATTTCAGAATTTGAATTGATTCAAACTAACGTCAGCCCGTCGAAGTGGGAAATCCCTGGTATTGCGGCGCTGCTATAGGGCCGGCATGGCCGTTATAGCGAGGCTGATGGAATCAGACCCTAGAAAACTCGATGTCTTTTATTTTTCCTCCCACTTTCCAATGAGAAAATAGACGAGGGTTACTCAAAAAATTCTTTTAAGCATCTCCAAGCTGGGAAACATGGAGGGGAGGGATTTTAGTGCAAAAGAGGTCTTAACCCACGAAATTTCCGTCCATCAGGATTCGCCCCATAGAGCCAGAAGTTCGTATCTAGAGTTCTTCAGCAGTTACTTGGCGTTCAGATAGGCCAAGTTTTTTAAAAAAAAATTGAATAGTTAGACTTAATTTTACTTATATAATATCTTGTAGATTGTCGAGAGATTTCATACATAGGTCTTCAGGCATGGAGTTTGGATGGTTGAATGTGTGGTGAGTAGTAGGTTAGGCTGATGATGGACTTGGTTAGTTAACATTGATCTTGTGATAGTAGTTGGGTGATATCCTACTTAACGTATGGCTATGGAAGGTGGAATGAGTATAAGTTGAGATGTATATTGTTAACTATCGCATTTAAAAAATGTGTTTAATTAGTGTTCAAGTGTGACTTATATTCATTGTGATTGTGATTGTGTGACTAACGGTTGGCTCTGGTACCACGCTTGGTACAAGATATCTCATGGTTGGCACAGGTATCACACCTGGTACAGGAATATCCATATATGATTGGATCGGGTACCACGTTGATACATACTAACAATTGGCACGGATACGACGTCTGGTACACTAACAGTTTGTGTGTGGGTTCCATGAGAGGACCAGATTTACTTCTTCGTGATGTCACTATTGCATATTGATTTCGTGAGTAGATCGGATTTATTTATTGTGTAGTACTAATCACATGCTGGTGACTGAGTGGTCGGGTTATCATATTTAAATGCTAGGGTGGTCTTTATGTAGACCAGGATTGCATACTAAATATCGTAATGATGTTTTAGAGATCCTCGGAGGTCCGAATTATTTGAAAGGGTGATGAATTGGGTGTGGTTTGTTGTGATGTGGTTGTTCATGTGAACTGCGAATTTTAAGTCTGGATGAGGACTGAAGTTAGGGTTATGTTTCTGATAGTGGTTAGAGTTGTATGTTATCTGGTTGAAAAACTAGCTAAAGGTCAGGGTGTTTGCATGGAAGCTTGAGAGAGAATAGTAGCCTCGTTAACAGATCTAGTGATGGACTTGTATTTGGAAAATCTCTTTGTGATAGAAAGGTTAGGTTATGATCTGATATGAGGGTGGAATGGCCTAGATGGTGGAGCTGACAGCGAAAGAAGATTGGTTGACTTGTGATAGAGCATATGAGTTCCAAGATAATACAATTTGTAGTAAGAGTGGTGGTTGAAGGGTCGGGGTCCTAATTTTATCTCCAAGTTTATGTTTCTTCTTTATTATTTGCATGATATTATGTGTTGGATTCGGGTCGACCGATGATATCTACCTGTACGTGTTGTTTGTACTGATACTACTCTTGTTATGTCACTTGGCATAGTCTGGTTGCATGATTCAGTGATGTTTTATAGCTGAAGACAAAGATGATCTCCGATAGCTTCTACTCCTCTTCCTTCATGGTAGAAGCTGTGTCTATTTAATTTAAAATCTTATATCCTCTTAGAAGCTCTTGTACCTATTTAGACTAGTTTCTTGGGGAGGGTTCAATATAATTCTTTACAAAAGAACTTTATTTTTAAATTGAGTTAAGAGTATTTCTATATATAAATAGGGTGTTGGCTTATGATTTGTTGACTTCTACATTTAATATCCCAGTTTGGGGGTAAGAGTTCTCCTATCTAGTTGTTAGAGCAAGTGCTTGCACAGTTCGATGGGTTGGATCGTGATAATTTGATATCAGAGCCCAGGTTATCGATCTCTCAGTACAAGAGCAAATGTCGAATAGAGTCCTGAGGATTGGTGTGTTGACGTCCACATTTAATCTTCAGGAGGCTATAAAGTATTCTAGGAATTTGTCTCACTTCTTCACATCTTTTGTGCGGTTTGTCGCTTGTGGTATGGGTTGAGTCCATTGGGTATCTCAATGAAGTAATCTGGATGTCGCTATTACGGCTAAAGGAACACTAGTAAGGAAAGTTGGAATCGGGAAGGTTCTGATTGGTATCTGGCCTTAAAGGTCATTTAAATTCATCGACGATCGATTAGTGATCATCCATGATTGTGAATAGAATGTAATGAACCTGATTAATTTATTTTTAATATAATGGACAACTAAATGTGAACAGAGGAAGTATTTCTTTTTTTCAATGGTTCTTTATCTTCCTTTGTGTTTTGATCCTCTAAGAACTAAAGTTTCAGTCTATTTGCAACGATATAATTTCATATGATAAACAAACAATTTCACCTAGGTGTGGGCATGGTACGGTAGATTTCAAATATTATATCAATATCGAAGTTTTGATATTATGGTATTTGATATGCATTTTATAAAAGTTTGGTATTTGCTACGGTATTCAATATTTATAAAATAAATAAATTAAAATGCCGAAATATATAATTACATATAAACTTTATCGGAACGTATACTAATTTTCAGATAGTGCATCTTGAAATCTCACATTCTGAAGCAATACCTTAAACCTATTGGAACGCAACGTGCCATCGAACTCTTTCCTCTCTCAAACATTTCTAACACAATACAGTAATGCATGGATAACATAGTTTAGATTCAAAAAGAGAAAGATCTGCTCCATTAATATTTGCTAAGACAAGGGAGAATGTCGCAATGTAGATGGAGTTCATCACTCACATTAATCGCCTCCCATCATCTGCAACATTAAAAGTTCTATCTCAGAAACTCAGACATGGAAAAGGTTAAAACTTCCTATATACATGAATAGTATTTTCCCATCAAACTAGTCACACTTGTGTTTTTGTAGCAAAGCAATGCCTCTAAATATATGTACTAAAACAGGAACTGTTTGCTTTTCACCAAACTAACAGAAAATGTGCTTCTTCCCCCACTCACGTCGAAAGGAGGAAGAACACTTTGTCATAGTGTTTATGTTATGGAGGTGAAATGGATTTTGATCACATTTACCAGTTTTGAGCAAGTGAAGTGCACTTCTCACTGATTTTTATGGAGAAACCAAACCAATTCACAGTAGTGAATAGTTTCATGGAAGTTGTGTGTGTAGCTAGGGGATTATTTTCCGCAAGTAAAAACATAAGGGGGTAAAGATAGCTGACTATTCGGACGTACTCTTATGATTTCTCCTATATGCCTAATGTGAGAATACCATTACCTTGAAGAAATCTCCAATCCCCTCAAGAGGATTTCTACGTCGAACGCCATAGAACTTCTCTGCAATATCATCTAGCAACTAAACCACAGACACAGTAAACATTAGGAGGAAAACAGACAAACATATGAAAATGAAAAGATATAACTAAGTATCCCAATGTATGCATGGAAATGTCTCCCTTAGAGATAGAAACTCACTTCATTAAACATAGATTCTCTATCTATACTAGACTTGTAGGTTTGTCTCAGCATGTTAAACAGAGGTAAAGCATCCCTTTGCAACCTGTATCATAATTTGAGTTTGTGAAGTGTGAATGACAGTTTAATCATGTACAAAAGGATGCAGCAAAGAATTTTTTTTTTTTTGCCACATGAAAATTTGATTAGTGTTCAAAGCACGGTTGGAACTTACGTCAGGAGGAGGTAGTTCACATACTGTGTTAATTCTGAGCTAGGGAAGTGAAGATTTTTCAATTCGATTTCCATTTTCACCTCATCCATGAGCTTATTTGCATCTCTTAGGTTTCCCAAAGACAAGTACCTGCCAAAGCAAAGTGATAACAATAGAACCATAGGCTCAACAAGATAAACAAACATGGAGAATGTAAGGCTTAATGGTGCTAATAATTCCTCTAAGACGAAGAGAGCATGAAAGTGACTGCACTATTAGGCAACCCAAAGGTTTCTCACTACATTCCTTATGAGCATGGATCAAATTAAAGCTGTAGTAGCCCAAATTCAACGCTAACTGTCTGAGTGGGACATTTCTCGCACACAAACATGTCCAGGACACATGCTGTCACATTTGTGTTACAAAATTTTCATTATTTTTTATTTTGGATTGGCACATATTTCGGGCCTTCTGTAATAGAGAGAAATATAGAGATAAAAACCTAAACCTTAGACATTGCTACTACTTTTCTTTTGAACTTTTTGTTTAGCAGAAACATCATTATTGCTATAGCAGCAAACATATGCTACAACTAAGAAGTGACAGTAACTTTTATCGCTATTGCTTTAGCAACTCAACTGTGACAACTATGAAGTGATACTCGGCTTTTTCAAGAAGTAAGAGAACCTGGCTCGAAGGAGTGGAGAACCTTGTTTGAAGGAGAAATTGAACCCATATATAAAGATGAAAAGGACGTAAAAGTGGAGAAGAAAAGGAAAAGTCTGGTTTGAACTTCAAAGAAGAAGATGCAGTAGCTAGCTCTGCTGGTTCAAAGGTAGAGCTGATTCCGTGCCCACAGCCCCTTGTATCTCTTCCTTCATCCTTCTCTTCTTGTTTTAAATCTTCTTTCACTGCTATTCTGTGCTGTTACATACTGCTTTTACTATTTCTGATTTTACATTTATCATTGTTCGATATACCAAAGACATTTGGAGAAAAGGGACCTGTTTGTAACATTTCTTTGAGAATGCAAGTCTATATTCAAATTTCTTTTCTGGTCATTTTGCCGTTACATGAACTTCTGAATCAGTATTTTGGTAAAGGTTAGAAACCCAAGCCAGATAACAGAGTATATGCAATCTGATGTTCATGAAAGTCAAGAGAAGAGGGAGATAAAAAGAAGCAGTAGAGACATCCAGTATCAATGTAGAGTAGTCTAAATACATTTTGAGTAGGAAGTTATGTACTTTGGCGTATAAGCTTCAATAATCAGCCTGCCACAGATTGTTGTAAATGCTCAGAAATTTTATGGAGAATACACAGACTTCGGAGACTGAAAAATAGTTTTTTGAAGTTTAATGTTCAGAATATCTACCAACAGAAGTTGGATAGCATAGTTAGGACCACCAAATGCAAGGAACTAAACTATATTCCAACTGTACTTACATCAGAATAGCCCGCACAATAGCCAAATCATCTTCTCCTGGATAGCACTGCATGTTACATTTGTGAGTATACAAAAAGTGAAATTAAATCATACATGTGGTTAATAGGTCATTGTTGACAAACACTTAGCAAAAACTGTTTTCCTAATGTGTCCAGTAATGTCTAGATATCTGAAAAATGATAGTAAGGGCAGCCAAAGCTTACCTTGCCCATGAAATTTACAAGAGCTGAAGCAAGTTTCTTTGGGTTCCTTCCTCTCACAAAATGAAAAGATACTTTACCAATGTCCTGCAAAGCAGGGATGCGACGACGTTAACTGCAAGAAAATCCCCATCAAGTTCAGGTTCACTAACAAAAGAAAACTCATGTTTCTTCACAAGTAAATAATAGGTTTTCCTAAGTTAACAAATGTTATGCCACAAGGCTGTAAAACAAGATGATCATTTTACCATCAGCTACTAGTTTTACGAGTCGTCTAAGGCCCTAATTTCTCCCGTTACAAATCAAGAAAGTAATAACCTATGGAACAGAACCGGCACTTTTTCTTTCGGGTACCAGAAACTAGAGAGCATCAACTTGTATAATGTACCACTTCAGGAGACTCTGAATACATATAATCGGCCAGCATGTCATGCAGCTCCGGAGATCCATACCTATGAGCGCCAAATTCAGCTGACCATCTACAAACAAAGCATAGTTAGTTTTTTCACCTTCTTGCATGGCAAAAGGAATAAGTACTTCCAACAAGATAAAAAGTCTTATCTACTCTATCAAAGGGCTAAACAAAAATAATTAAGGCTCGAGCAAACAATCTCATCCAAAACACACAATACAATCATGGGCCACGACGAATTTGGATATCCTTATGAAAATGATGTATTCTGGAGGAAAAGAACCATGACTAGTGAGTCAAAGGGAATATCCTACAAGCACAAGGATAAAGTTAGTTTCATCAAGGGTCTAAATGAAAATTATGCAACTAGCTCCATAGAACCTAATTAACAACAGTGTTATTTTCTATGAATTCTATAGTATGGTATCAGTATATCATTTTAACACAGTGAAATATAGCTACTATACAACTCCTTCAGCAACTGAAACAGCCATATTTTCAAAGAAGAAGATAAACATGGATAAATATATGTGGATTGGCTGCAACAAAAGAAAGAGTATCTTACTTGATAGCGGCTTTCAGAAAGGATGAACAGCCTTCTACTCGTGTTTTGGCTGCTGCAATGGCTTCAGAAAGTTTTTGCAAGTCATCGTCATCTGCAAGCTCCAAATGTTGTGGCACAGAAAGCCGAGGAAATTTCTTGAAGATTTTCCTGACACGATCTAGGGAAAATGCATTATAAACCACGACAACACTTAAAACCCCTTATTGAATTAGCAACAACAACAACTACTACGCCTTAGTCCCAAATAAGATAGGAACAACTATATGAATCCACAATTTAAAGAAAAAAAGCAATACGAGAAAAAACAATAACAAATACAGAGAAGCACCAGCTTAATTTAGCTGCCATATAGCAGCACGGTCAAGTTGTGATCTAATTGGCTACTTAAGTTGTAGGGGAGCTAGTATCTCTTTCTTGCCATTCTAGGAAACAAAACTTTTCTCTCATTTCTACAATGTAAAAGGCTATCATGTTTTATCAACAGAATATATTTAATTAGTTTTCTTCTTGATGTCTCGTTCTATATCCCTGAAAGTAACTCTTGTTTCTTTCCCTCCATAGAGTCCAAAAATTGCAGCCAGGAATGGACAGACACAGCTTTCTTCTGTCTGTGTGCACCTTCCACGTGTACGAGTAGCTAAAGGGATCTCTTAAACCATTAGGAATAACCACCCATAGCAACCCAAATAGATTCAACAACAAAGTTCCTTAGCAACACTACAAAGTAGAATTGGGCGTCTGATAGTTTTGCATTCTGCTACACAAAATAAGAAGTTCTTGATCATTTATTTCAGTAACATCATTCTGTTCCTTTCCGCTAGATAATCCAAGAGAGAGAAAAGGGAGCTAGTTGCACATTCCTTCTCTCTATTCTATCGATCTCCATTTTTCGAAAGTTTCTCCATATGGTTGGAAGTACCCAAGCGACATTAAATAGAAAAAGTTAGCGCATTATCCAAAAACAGAAGGTCTTACATGGATATATTTTCTCCCATCCAACCACTCACCTTGAACCATTTAAATATCTTCATGCAATCACTTGTTCTAATAGCCTACTAAAAGCTTCCATTACAAAAGGAAATAGCAGAGAAAAGGGGTCCCTTGTGCCTATACTATGATTGATAAAGAGAAATAATGCCTTTGTTCTTGATGGAAATTCTCATAGTGGATACGCGATATACAATCCATTGTCTTCATTTCACCCCCAAACCAATTCTTGCGAACAGATATATTAGGTAATTCTAGTTAACATGATCATAGGCCTCTTCTATGTCCAAGTTCCAACTAGCACAAAATTCCAAAACTCCACTAGTCAATCCCAAATCCAATGTTTAATTGACAATGAGAGTTGCACCTAGAATCTATTTCCATCAGAATTGCTTTGTGAGGCGTATATTAGTTTGCCTGAGACCATCACTGTCTCATGGATAACATTTTTGCCATAATTTATTTTATATACAGTTAATTTTATTGATATGAAAGGGGAAACTCAGCAGGCAAGATGCATACAAAATTATAGAATTTTACATAGAAGCATGATAATCTACATGAGCATCTTTTCATCGGTACTAACTAGTCTATCAAATTTACTCCAAAATACAGAGGACAAAAAGCAAACAAACAAAAAAAACAAAGCTATACTAATATGTATAAGGGAGCTCTCTACCCCTTCAATGCTCTTCTATTCCTTCCATATCATATTGTCCACATTAATTCTAAATGAGAAACTTCATGCCCTCTTCTGTGACTTTTCCTCTTATGCGTTTCCACCTTAGTAGCAGATCATAAAAAGTTCTCGGCATGACAATTTTGATTCCGAAGATATTTCTACATCATGCACTATATAGTCTTTATGTTCTCGAGCAATGAAGCAATAGATGATTTATGCTGAAAATTAAGAGAACTAATTTAGAAATGTTCTATATGGTTATTTGTTAGAATGTTCTAGATTAATTTTGTGTTTTATCTGTTAGAATGTTATTAGATTTATGTTCTTAGGTTGCAACTACTAGTACTATTACTATGCCTCAATCTCAAGCTAGTGGTGGACAGCTATATGAATCTACATTATCATTTTGCTCAATTTGTACCCATTTCATTCCAGTATTTAATAACTCAGGTTCTCCTAAGCAGTTATATGTTTAACATGACGAAACCTTAATCAGAACTAGTTAGTATCACCTATATGAATTTTTTTTCTTTCATCATGTTGTATTTTTCTTCCATTGCATGATGGAAATAATTAGGAAGAATATTGTACAATATAAACATAAATGCATTATACAGAAAAATTAACCGAATAGGAAAGACTAACCAAGAGTGTCTTCGTCATACGGAACTTTTGATTTTGCAAGTGTTTCAGAAAAGAGCAAAGAAAGCTCCGCCCCACAGGTAATCTGGAAAATGACAAGAAGAGTCTTGATCAATAATAGAGGTTACAAGTTACAACAACATACCCAGTGAAATCCCACAACTTTGGTCTGAAAATGTTAAAGTGTATGCAGACCTTACCCCTTACTCGTGGAGGATCAACAATAGAGGTTGACTAATTAAAAGAAGAATCTAGTGATTATAGTCCGGGCGGAGCTAGAAGTCCAAGTACAGGTTCGGCCGAACCCAGTAACTTTTGCTCAATTATATTAACAAGTTTATTAAATATGTTCAAATATTAAGTTTAGAACCCAATTATTAACACTTGAAATCATCCTTATGAAATTCAGAACTCATAAGATTAAAATTCTGGTTTCACCTTTGAATTTATAATACAAGAGAAATAGAAAAATATTACACAACATAACATAACATAAACCTGGCCCTTGTCTAATTGCAAACATGCACCAGACTGAAGAACATTCAATGCGTCAGAGTATCTCTCAGCAGAGGCATATCTGAAAGTAAATTATCGATATTATTATTATAACGAACACACAACAAAATTCAATTGAATGATGATCGCGTTACCTGGCACTAGTAGACTTATACATTTGTTGAGCTCCATAGTAATTTCCCTCTTTCACAACCTTCTCCAACTTATCAATATTCTGTGTTTACGTAAATCAAATCAGAGAAATAGAAGTCAAATAAGTAAAGATCAATTGATAAGTTTTACCTCCTGAGCTGGTGGTTGTATCACTCGTCTGACTCTCTCCCTAAACATGATTTCATATGAGTAAGAAGAACAATTGCAATTTTTTGTTTTTGTTAAAAGTGTTTGATTATTTGTCATTTCTCCATACAAAAAGGAGCAAAAAATGGGACTTCCCTTATTCAATGGAGTCATGCATTGAACGCTAAAATCACGTCATGAAAAGCATCAATAAAATTTCAAATTTTTTTTTTGGGCAAGAGTTGGCCATAGGCCTATGTTATCTATATCTATATTATATTAAAATCATCATTAGAATTGTTGATTAAAATTTTTACCCTCTATTAAACTATTTTATAATAAATAAAAATTTTACCCTCTAGTTTGTTAAGTGTTTAATATTATTTCTCTAATATTAAATACATTAAAAATCAACTACAAAATTTCCTTCTATAATTAAAGTCCTAATATTTAATACCAAATATCCAAAGAAAGGAACGAAATATAAGAACTAGCCTCATTTGTTTGCACTTAATGGATATCTGAATCTAAATGATTCAGACATTAGGTCATTAAGTGCGTATATTTTTTCTATTTAAAAATCTCTTAATGGGTCTGAAAAGATAATCAGATATGTGACAGAGTCTTAACACCATTCAAACGTTAACATTCTAGTCCCTATAGGTAAAATTTTCTTTACCACTTCCCACATATCTTTCAGCAATTATCAATCAATCAATCCATTATTTTCCGCCATAAGATTCCATGAAGAATTGCAATAACAACTTCCGTTAAAAAAGTTAAAACTATTATTATATGGTTGTTTGCTATGTACTATTTTTCAGATTTGACCAACTCACTTGTAGTAACAACGATGACTGCACATTCTTCAACTTCAGTATCATTAACAAAAGAAATTATTGAAAAATATTTCTAATGAACTATTTCTAAGTATGTTTACCGACAATTGTAGTAAATCACTAGCTATCAACACTAATCACCTCTGCCATTACAATCATCATCGCCACCATTGTCAACTATCATTATCATCGTCTACAACCATCCACCTCTATCATTACTATCATCCTGCTAACTACTACTATGAACTGCTACCACACTTACCTTCTCCATCATTATGATTATATCCAGTGCCATCACCACTCCCGTCTTTGTAGCCGCTGCCACCTCCACCACCACTATCAACCATTATCACCACTATAGTCAATTTCTACTACCAACAAACTCCATCATCACAACTAGCACCGTCGCCAACTACCACCATACATTATTCGATCACCACCATCGCCACCACTTATCATGACCCAAAGTATACCCTAGGTGTAACATGGCGTATAGAACCCCGATAGGCCCTACATAAGCCACTTTTCATACATCATACAAGATAATAGAAATAGAGAGAGTTCAAAAGAAACATTCTCATATCAAAAGTAGGGGTGGGCATGGTATGGTATATACCAAATTACCATACCATACAGAAATTTTTAATACTGTAATTTTGATATTATGGTATTTGGTGTGGTATATGGTATACATTTTAATTTTTTTTGGTATTCGGTACGGTATTTGGTATTTAGAAATAACATACCGAAATACTGAATACCATACCGAAATATATAGTTACATAAATAACATATATATATATATATATATATATATATATATATATATATTATTAAAATACTAACAAATATGCAACTTAGTATAAGTATAAACTAAATGTTTAGTAGTTGAAACTTTGACTACTCTATTTTGATTGAAATGTAATTGATTAACAAAGGGGGTTGTTTGTACTTTATTTTGAATATATATTTCTATATGTGTATGTGTTAGTATGATACAATTGAGACCTTTTTTTAATTGTTGAAGTCATAATACTCTATTATACGAGTATATATTAGTCGAAGTTGAACAAACTATGGTTACCGATTTACCATACCGTAGAATATCAAAACCGAACTTCAATATACCGAACCATACCGAATTAAATTGGTATGGTAATGGTATATTATTTAAAAAATCGAATACCGAAATTACGGTATCAGAACTTTCAAATACCATACCGTACCATGCCCGCCCCTGATCAAAAGAGTTTGATAAAGTAGAAGTCTAACATAGTCTCAACAAGCCATCTAATACATCAAAAGAAGTGGTTGGGACGTAATCCATACACCACGTACAAATGTATGAAAGCTGACGTAAAGAAAGCAATAAAAGTGTCATGGTCCTCGGAACATGAGGACTCACCAACTCTTGATCTTCGAATCGTCAATGAGATCAACTAGCCACAAGTATGCGAGGTAGGAGCACCGGACCCTACATTAGTGAAACAATGTAGGCACAAGTATGCATTATTACATGGAATGTACTAAGTATGATAGCAATGCATAAAAGGTATGAAATCATGCTAAAAGGACTTTACATCACATGAAATGACCAAACTAAATCATAAGATAAAAGGGTTAGAAAACACAAGTCATAATCATGGTCAATGTAAGCTTAACATATTTAAAACACTTTGTGAGATACTCGGAAGTAACTTAGTTCATTATTGTGGGATGTTTACCATTAACCGACATAGACCATGTGAGCTAAAACATGGAATCCGATGTCTATCCCACACCGAAAAGAGATGTCTTACTTTCCAAGGTAAGGACCATAACTTCTAGCTTACGTGGATCCACTAGCTAAGACATCCTACAGGGCACGTAGTTAGGGACAAAGAGATTGCTACTAGAGACCCAGCCTCTACTAACGGGAGAGCCTCCATCTCAATATCCTCTCGGTGCTAAGTAAAATCCCACGGAATAGTCATTAATCACATTCATTTTATTATCCATGGAAAGGCGCAATTAAGTTACCAATCCAAGCTAAAGTTATTTAGGATAGCTCCTTAAATCTTGATTTAACTTAAGTGAGAAAATCTTTCAATCTTATGAATCCTCATATGAGAAAATCTTTTACAATTTTCATTGATACTTTCACCTAAAAGTATCCTCAAGTCATTTACATCGATTTCATAAAAACATGCATATCTTCATAAATTATAGTTCATAGTTCATAGTTCATAAGCTTCATCATATGTTCATAGTCCAAAATCATGGATCATGCATGGGTTCATATGAATTCAACTCAAAAACATGTAATCACTTCAACTCATGCAATAGAAGATAGAAAATAGCTAATTGAATCAAAATTGAAAAGAACCCATGAAAATTGAATAGAATCCTAACTTTAATTTGAAAATTGAACTTGTAAAATTGGAAGATCTTGGGAACACAATGGAGGAAAGGACTCCTTTGGTGAATACTAACACACCTTAGTGATCAAGGCCTAAAATCCATGGTGAATTGGAGATCTTGAAGTGAAACCCTAGCTTCTTCTTACTTAGCTTTAAAGAGAACTTTTGGGGAAGAGCGAGGGAATTTAGGATTATAGAGAATGATTTTAGAAGGGGTAGTTTTAGGACTTAAAATACACATTTAAGGCTTAGAATAGGGATCAAAATGATATAGCTTAGGTACTAGATGCATAGGAAACGACTAAAATAGCCCTGACTTAAAAAGCTAATGGGAGCCCTATATGGAGGCCTTCACGGACCGTTTAGCCTGTGAAGGGGATCGTGAACCAGAGGGCACTCTAAACGGCCAACCTCTCCTCCCCTAAACGGAATGCTTACCTCCCACGGGCCGTTCAGGCATCCGTGAAAGGTTCACAGTTGGGCTAGGGTCCGTGAACCTGCCTATTAACCCGCCTTGAACTTTTCAAACCACACTAAGGTGTTACACCACTACTATAAGTCATTTCAATATTTACTACCAACCACCCTCGTTATCATAACTAACACCGCTGCCAACTACCACAAATACATCACTAACCACCATACATTCTTCAGCCACCACCATAACACTTACTAATATCAACCAACTTCATCATTGCAACCACCAACACCACTACAAATTGCCACCATTATGATAGTCACCCCAACACGAATCACCTCTACCATCACAAGTATCACCACCATCATTAATTACTAGCCACTAACAACAACTATTACCATCACCACCACCACTATAAACTATTTCTAACATCACTAGCAAGTATAAGTGTTTCATTTTTAAAATCAAAGGATGATTTTTTTGTTAATTATTTTTAATATTTAATTAATTTTTATTTAAATTGTATATTTATTAAGTACATGTAGATAAATTATGTGCATTCAGATGCTGCAAAACAAACAGTCTTAATCATTCAGTGTTCATATCTAGAAATAACATCTTAATCATTCAGATGTGCATTCAGATTCAGACGTTTGAATCTTAATGAAAACAAATGAGGCCTTTTTGTTAGGCTAAGAGATTTTGTCTAAATGGTTTACCTTTCTCCATCTCCACCTTTTTCTAAATTGAGGACAAAGACATAGTGTACTTACCTTTATCTTTTTCCAATTGGTATCAATAATTATATTGGCGGAGCGAAGATTTTTTTAAGGGATTCAAAATATGTAGAAAAAAATATACAAAGAAATTAAAAGTACTCAACATCTTACTATATATATATGAGGAATTAAAAGTACTCAACATCTTACTATATATATATATGAGAAATAATTTTAGGCTAATTTTGAGTCCAAGTCTTTAAGATAGCCAACAATGTGTGCTTGGCTATGACTTTGTAAGTTACTCTTTTGGTGGTTAATATACATGATTGGTTACCAAAAAATAAAATAGGAGAAGATATTTGCAGCCGGACATCTTTGTTGTTTAATTATGAGATAATGTATAAGTACCCCTTAAACTATGACTAAAATCTCAGCGACATACTTTTACTTAACTAGGGTCCTATTATCCCCGAACTCATTTTTTTCATATTTTTGTGCACCTTTTGTGCTGGCATGGCACCTTCAACCATGTAAGTTGGTTGTGTTTGTGCAACAGGTGTCAGCCACGTGTGTAATTTTTTTAAAAAAAGTTATTTTATTTATTTATTTTTTTTTTAAAAACCTTCTTATTTTCTTCATCTTGTATTTAAATTAAGTTAATACACATAATTTTTTTTTGCCTTGTATTTGAACTTTTTTTTTTTTTTATTATAACACCTCGGATTCGAAAAGAAGAAATTTATGGTTTTCAAGTTTGGTGTCAGTACCAACGAAAGCGATCTACGGACCGTAGGTTGACTTACGGGCCGTAGGTGGGAACCGAAGATGGCAGGGTAAATATTTTCAAATTATCAAGTTTCAGGATCCCATTGACGGTTTACCAGGACGGCCCGTCACTCCATAAACGAGTCGTAGGCAGGTCTCGTAGGTCCCTCCAGACTTGGTGAAATTTTAAAGGTTCAAGGTTGGATTGACGGTTGGTATGTATGGTCCGTCAATGGACCTACGGACCATACAAGGGGTCCCGTTGTTTGAAGGTCCCAAGAAATAGTTTTTGAACTTTTCTACGGTTGACCAGGACGGTCTGTGGTTGGACCTACGAACCGTAGGTCGAAGCCTACAGTTAATTTTTAAGGGCTTTTTGGTCTTTTCCCTAATTGATCTATTCCTAATCTAGGTCAGTTAAGCCCTAATCCTAGGCCCTATATAAGGCTTATAAGCTTAATTCTCTCACTTTCTAATCACTCCCAAATTCCCTCCAAAGTCTTTCCCCAAATATTTCTCTCTCTAGAAGGTTGAAGAAGAAGAAGAAGGTTCTAGGATTTCCATTCAGGTCTCCTAAGTTCGCCATTGATTTCAAGCTTTTGGCATCAAGGTATGATAGCTTTCACCTATGAAGTCCTTTCCTCCATAGGGTTCCTAAATTCTCCAATTTGCAAAGCTAGAATTCTCCAATTGAAATTAGGGTTTTCTTCTATTTCACGGGTTCTTCCCAATTATGATTTAATGGATTAAATTGAGGTTGTTTATCCATGAATTGAGTTAATTCAATGATTTTAAGATGAAATTACATGAGCCCATGCATGATTTATGGTTTTCAAGCTATGATTCTATGATGAAGTTTATGAATGATCAAAAGATGAATTTTATGAAGATATGCATGTTCAATTATGAAATTGATGAAGAATTAAGTTGCTTTGATTGTGAGCATTGTTGTTGTGAAAGGTTTTCTCACATATAACTCAAATCATAAATGTGAAAGGTTATTCTCACATAAAGGATTCATAAAGGTTGAAAGGTTTTCTCAACTAAACTTTGAATCAAGATTAAGGTGCTATTCTAATAATAAGACAAGAGGCAATTACCAATGTCTATTGATGATAAGATAAGTTATGAATTATGAATATTCCGTGGGAACTATGCTTAGCACCGAGTGAATATTGAGATGGAAGCTCTCCCGCTAGTAGAGGCCAGGTTTCTAGTAGCAATCTCCTTATCCCATAACTATGTGCCACCATAGGTTTGTCTTAGATAGACATTAGCTAGTGGATCCACCTAAGCTAGAAACTATGGTTCTTACCTTGGCAAGTAAGGACACCTCTTTTTGGTGTAGGGTAGACACCGAATTCCATGTTGTAGCTCACATGGTCTATGTCGGTTAAGGCTCACTTCCCACAATAATGAACTAAGGTTACTTTCGAAAGGCTTTTAAGCATATGTTGTTTTAAGATGATTTCCTTGCATCTATGGCTCTTTACTTCATATTTTATATCATGTCATTGTATGATTTAACTTAGTCATTATATCTTATGTATAGCATTTTTTGTATGATTTTATAACCTATATGCATAGTTATCATACTTGGTACATTTTTGTACTAACGCATACTCTTGCCTACATTTTCTTTTAAGTGTAGGATCCGGCACATCTCCATCCTCCCATGGCTAGTTTGTTGTGATAGAGACTTTGAAGATTTGGTGAGTCCTCATATATTCGAGGACATAGCCACATTTACCTTTCATGTCATTTTCATTTAAAGACTTATATGGGTTACGTCCCAACTTTCATTCCATTCATGTATCAGATGGCTTTGAGACTATGTTTAGACTTCCACTCTTTTGATATAAATTGTCTTTGAATTTCTTACATACTATTATCTTGTATGATGTATGCTAAGTGGCTTGTATAGGGCCTTTCGGGGTCTTGTACGCCATGTCACGTCTAGGGGGTACTTTAGGTCGTGACATTTACCTTCATTCAATGTTTTTTCTCTTTTATTTTTCTATTGATTTTATTTACTCTTTTTATTTTCTTTGTCTTTCCTTTTGATTTGCTTTCAAATTTAATTCCAAATGCCTTGTATTTAAAATAAGTTAATTTTGAACGGATATCAAATAAGTGAAGAAAGTCAAATAAAACATAAAAAAAAAATTAAAACGTCAAAATTAAAGGACACTTTTTAATTATTTTTTTTAAAAATACACATAATTTTTAAAAAATAATTAATAGTGAAAAGATAAGAAATTAATGAAAAGAAAAAAAGTTTAAAGTGAGGAAGAAATTAAAATAAATATTTTACAAAGAAATAAATGAAAATAATTAAATATATATAAGTTTTAATATTAATAATTATGTTTACTAACTAATTATAAAGTTACCAATTAAAAAATGACATGTGTCCAATTTTTTCACCTATCACTTGCCTTCAAGAGAGTGTACACACTCTCTAAGCCACGTCAACTTTTAGGGTGCATTTATTCCATTTTAAAATAGTTTAGGGGGATAATAGGATCCTAATTAAGCTAAGATATGTTGCTGAGAATTCGGTCATAATTCAGGGCTACTTATGCATGATCCCTTTAATTATTATTTAGAGATTACTAATTCTAAACAATATAAGCAAGGCTGAATCCATGAAAAATGGGTCACAAGGTGAAATTGGTAGACTCAGCTAGGGCTGCGTATTGATCGGTTCGGTTCGGTTTTGAAGTTTATCAGTTTGATTTATTGGTTATCAGTTTGTAGAGATGTTAAACCGTAAACGCACCATTAAGATATTGACTTATCGGTTATTAGTTTATTAGTTATTGATCGTTATCAGTTCGGTTATCGATTTAACTGTTAAGATTTGATACAAAAAAAAAGTCATTGAAAATCACTTAGAAATAAGATGACAAACCAAATGAACCATGCACATGAGTTCACAAATTACATCTTGCTAAAAAGCAAACACTTTTATATTGTAGAATACCCAAGAGTTTGAGACAGCCAGAAATAAAAGTAGGAAACAAAACTCTAAGTCAAGGACTTTATATACAAAAAGTTATAAATATAATTATTTAATTTACTATTGGGCTATCGGTTAACCCGATAAGAAAAAACTCAAACCGTTAAGAACTGATAACCCGATAACAAAAAAGATCAAAACCGCTAAACCAATAACCCATTACTGATAAACCAAAAACTTTTTTTCGATTCGGATTATCGATTTCGGTTCGGTTTTGAATAGCCCTAGACTTAGCAACTAAGCTTTAATGCCTTTTTAAAGTTTGAAGCTTGTTTTAATAATCCTTTCTTAAGATCTAATCCTTTCTCTTCTAGTGTTTCCTACTTCATTTGTCCTTTTTTTAATCCTTTGATATTCAAAATTTACATGTTTAATTAATTTTGATACGTATCAAATGTGCGATTAAATATATAAAAGAAATTAAACATTTTCTATTGAAAAATTCTCTCTAGTTAAAGCTTGAATTTAGAGTCTTCAATTAAAAAGTATGAGGACCAACCATTCAAAGGCGGATCTAGAAGGAGGCAAGGGTGTTCACCCGAATTGTGCTATTAATGGTGAGAATAACAATTAAAAGTCATGTAACATAACACGACTATGAAGAAATTAATTTAAAAAAATTCGACAAAGTCGTGGATTCGTTCACGACTAAAGTAAATGACAGTTTGAGTGAGCCGTCAATGTAAGTTGTTTGTCGTTGGAAGTCCAGTGGTTTGTCTGTGTTGGTTAATGGCCAAATTTGTTGTCCCTTTTAGCATTTTAGCTTTAAAATGGCTCTTTCGGCTCCAAACTTATTATAATTGCCTTTGCTATAATAGATAGAACTAGAATATTGATATATAGTTTACATATCCATACATAAAAATATTCATGGCTCTCTCAATCAATTCCTGCTAGGATTGAAAATCCTGTACTTTACATATCCATACAATCGAGTCAGCCATAACCTCTCACCACAATGGTGCAAATCAAGTATCCAAAATGTTCAAACATTCTGGGAATCTAACTATTACAAGCTCCGATACAAATCTGATTACGATGAAGAAAAACAATAGAAGCATAAACTGTCCAGAACACCTTTTAGGATCAAAGATTCAAAATGCTATCTCCTGTTACTGCATTCTATGTTAATCTTTTATGGTAATTCGATTCGACAACAGAAAAATTTATAAATAATTGAATGTAAACTTTTGATAGAAAAGATATTTAACATGATAAAAAAGATGTACATTTGTCTAAACCTTGTCAAACACCTTTGTTCTACTCTTAACAAACATAGTAATTTCTGTGTGAGTTACCGTATAAACAAAAGAGGGAAGAGAGGAAAAGATACCGTTGGTGAGACATTATATCAAGAGAGAAAAGATTGTGTGTAGATGTAGAACTGCATCATGAAATTATCTGTATAAGACAACGACACTCGAACTAATAGAGAACTCCCTTGCAATCCAAGGGGACTGAACTAGGATCCACATTAGATCCCAACCAGTATAAGTGATATAAAAAAATTCAAGCATAAACTCTCAAGAACACATTTTAGGATCAAAGATTCAAAATGCTATCTGGAAGCGTAAGCTTTCTGGATAAACTCTCCTGTTACTGCATTAAAATCATATAAAAGATATGAAAGGTCTTCTTTCAAGCCGTACATATGACTTTTATCAAATACGACTTTCTGCAGAATTCTCTATGTATCTATGAGATCGAGTATATGAAATTCTGTTCTCACTTTAAATTGAGTATCTGTTTTCCTCCCTTTCCTGCTAGGATTGTAAATCTTGTATTTTATATATCCATATAATTGAGTCATTTTTCCCTAAAGGTAATAAACTCAAGCAAATCAAGTATCCAAAATGTTCGAACATTCCGGAAATCTAACTTGTAAAATGTACGTAAACCTTACCTCTACCTCGTGAATATGGAGAGGCTGTTTTCGGAAATAGAAATCTGATTATGAATAAAAATAGAAGAATAAACTATCCAGAATAGCTGTCAGGATCAAAAATTCAAAATGCTATCTCATTTACTCAGTGTTAACACCACCAGAGTTCCCAACTAGATGGAATACACACTCCTGTAACTGCATTAAAACCATATAACAGAATTCTATATTAGCACTGCATTCCACAATAACTCAACTTTTTACATCTGTGGAATTAAGACATGAAATTTATGTCTTCCGAATTAACAATTTATACATATTAAACGGATTTCTTAATACGAACTTGAAGCTCATAATTTCCCAAGCTCTCTTGCTCTTCTTGAATTCTCTTTGCACTATTCTCTGCAGCAGAGCTGCAATCATCTATTTGGATCAATTTTAGTGTCATTATTTCTCCAATACTCTCAGGAATCTCCTCCAATTCACCCAACCCATACAGTAATAGTTTCTCAAGCATTGGAAAATTATCACTACCAGCTTCCCACCTTTGCAGATCTCCGGCTACAATTTGTAGATATTTTAATTTGTGAAACACAACATCTTCGTCTAGTTTCCAATCAGTTCCAGGAAATGCATGTGTCGCATTGAGCAACTCCAGATGCGGTAAATTTGTCAACAAATTCATAACTTCCCATGGTAATCTAGTATATGTTATTGTCAACTTCTTGAGATTAGGAGGGAAATTATCACCGGAGAAAATCATCAGGTCAATGGTCTGCAGCTCACTGTGTCGGAAATGCAGCTCTATGTCTAGCGTCTCCAGCTCCTCTAGAAGAATTAGAGAATAAAGAATATCATACCAGTAAGGATCGCCAGAACTATCTAAAATCTTTAGCTTTTTTAGATTGGGAGTTCTTCTTATGATTTCGGAAACAAAAGAAGAGTTATAAAGATTAAGTGTTTGCAAGTTATTGAGAAACAAAGGTTGTCCTAATTGAAGAGGATCAGATATATATAATGTCTTATGATTTTCTACCAGAAGAGGATTACATATATATAGTGGCCATCTAATATCCAAATGTCTGATCTCTGTCATTATCCAGATATCTAGTGGGTGCTTCAGCATTGTCATTTCAAGACTTTCAAGAATTATGGTCTCTAGATTTCTCAATTTGGCTAGTGAAAGAGTTTTCTTAATCTTTGCAGCAACATATCTCAAATGTACAAGCTGAGGTATTACACAACAGAAATCTTCCGAGACTGATAATACGTCCAACACCTTAAGCAACTTGAACTGTGAAACAATGGAACTTGCAACACTAATTCTATGGCTTCTAAAATAATTATTTTGTGTTGTAATAAAGGTGCGGGTTATGCTTGCAATACCACTGCTATGCCTTGTAGAATAAACTTGCGGCTCTTGAAGTTTAGACAGAACGATCACTCGCCGTTGATCATATATGGCTTCTGAGGACATGGGAACATTCCCAGTCATGATATGCACAACATTTTCAGTATGAGCTTCTCTTAGGCATAGTTGGCGAAGAAGATCGTGAATTTTGCAAGTTCTCATCCTTCCATTAGCCCTTTGTTTACCAGCCAAAATTAGACTTCTATCAATTAACTCTTCGAGATACCCCTCTGCCACAATTCTTGCCTTTACGAATTGCTCAGCAATCCATAACCTAATCAACTTGGAAACGTTAATCTCCATGTCTTCCGGAAAACCTCCAACATAGAGAAAACAAGCCCTCAAATATTGGGGCAAGTAACTGTAGCTGAAAGAAAGAATTGATTGGCAACGTTCAGATACCGTACCAAAGAATGAGTCCAGATTTTCCTCAACCTTCTTCCAATTATCATGCGTTGGGTCCATTTTTCCAAGAAGTCCAGTAACAACAACAACCGAGAGAGGTAATCCTCGACATTGTTTTACAATATGCTTTCCTGTTTTTTCTAAAAGAGGAGGACATGGATCCTGTTTGGATAATTTTTCAGTGAATAAATTCCAACTATCTTCTAGACTTAGAAAAGACTTACTATGAGGTGGAAAATCAGGACAACTGACATAATTAGCAACATACTTAAGTCGAGTGGTTAATAGAATTCGGCTTTTATTGTTATCATTTGGAAATATTCTTTGCATTTGGTCCCATGTCCCAGTACTCCAAATATCATCTATGACTATTAGAAATCTCCTACCCATAAGACCTCTATACGCGATCTCCATTAGTTGATCATTGCTCATTTCTTGATTGCTTCCGATAATTGAAGACACAACTTCAAGAAGCATTTGTCTCTCATTGTATTCTTCAGAGATAGTGACCCATGCATATTTATCAAATCGAGAACAAATTGATGAATCATCATAAAGTTTTCTGGCAAGAGTTGTCTTACCTATACCGCCCATGCCAAAAATTGGTATGACAGTTAACTCGTCTGTTTGGGCAGTGAGGCAATCAAGTAGGGTGTTAAAGTCATCCTCCATCCCAACAATAGTACTTTCATCAATTGTACTTTTTTCTGGTGAGGAGGGAGTTGTTGCTAATTCTGCAAATTTGCTTCCATGCTTGTTAACATCCATCACCATCACCATCACCTCTTTGTTGAGAAAATAAACTTGTTCTTCCACTTTCAACAATTCTTCATAAAAGGATCTACAAGCCTTTTGCCGCTTGTCCTCATGATCTGCTAGAAGGATGTTTCTTAGACTCGAATCAACTCTATCTTCCGCTTTGTATACTACATTCCTGATCCTCTTTTCTACAACCTTGAAATTGAAACTCAATAAATTAATTATTCTTAAAATATATATATGTATATATATATATATATATATATATATATATATATATATATATATATATAACATCAATAAGATTTAGATAACTATACTAGTGAATTACATACCTTAAGAGTTTCAATATCCTTTGTAGTATCGTCAAGGAAATCTTGCAGAGCAGAAAGATTTTGATAGAGAGATTCGACATGTTGTTGTGTACAACATTGACAAACCAAAGATTGATTAGGTTTGATGAGTTGTTCCAATGTATAGATAAGTGAAGAAAGAGCAACATAAGCCATTTCTCTTTGTTTGCTGGAATAACTAAAAGATAGAACCTTGCAGATTTAATCTCTCTGCTTTGTTATTATTAGGCTAAGTGGTTTTGTCCAAATGGTTTGCTTTTTCTAAATGGGGGACAAAGGCGTAGTGTACTTACCTTTATCATTTATTTAATTAAAAGAGATGATATATGAGAACACAATCCAATTCACTTTACATTACAAAACAAGAAAATCAAATTGTTTCACTTAATTAATTGTACTACAGATATGAGATGCTCAATGGATGTATTTCTTTTCTTTTTGTTAGTGCACTCACTCTTTATCTTTAATTAAGTTATTTAAGTGAGTTTCTGATGAGTGATGGGTTTACACTACTTAATGGTTAATCAAACTATTAATCAGCCTAAGAAGGATTCTAATCTCTCATTTAGTTCCATATTAAACTCCAAATCAATGAAATAACAAGTAACTCAATGAAATCTGATTCACAATCTTTGATCAATATAGATAATTTCTCAAAAGACCCATGGCTAACAGCAGGCATGCATACTTTTAGTAACTAGTTTTTTGACACGTGTGTTGCACGTGTAAATATGCATAGTCATGTATTAGCTGTGTAAAGTAATTTCAACATAATCAAATTATTTTTTTGACTAAATATTTATATATAAAAGAATAAAGTACATGTTTTTGTGATAGATTAATATGAATTATCGTATAATGACTTGTTTTTCAAGGTCAGTATCATCAGAATCTTCAAAGATGAAGAATAAATTTTTTGTTAGATGCATATTATTTTTACTTATTTTGCTTTAATGAGTATAGAAATGTAATAAAACGTATCTTATCTAATCTTTTTATAAATGATCTTCGTGGTGTATCTCCCTATCGACATAGTAAATTCACACCTACCACAAATCAGCATAGCAAAAATCTAGAGAGAATTTAAACTAAAAATAACTCATACTTCCCCTGTCATAATTTAAGTGAACTTTAAAAACTTTTATGAAAATTAATTTGACTTTTTTGAAGAAAAATTGTATTAGATCAACTCAATATTTTCACCTTAAATTTAGATATCCAAAGCTACGGAAAAACAATCATAAATTACAATTTTTTTCATACATATATGATTAAAAATATACTTTAGAATATATATCAAATTTAAATAGTTTAAATCTTGACTAACTAAAATCCCACATAAGTTGAGAAGAGGATATCCTTGACCTCACCATCTTTAACCTTGTCCATGACCTTAGACCTTACTATATTTGTAATAAAAGTTAAGTATTTTCCTATCCAATTCAAAATTTTTGCCTTATATTAAAGAAAAAAAACTAAAAGAGACAATAACAATTGGTAATATGAATGTTGTATGAACATATAATTTTCCATTTAAAAAAGAATGACCTAGTTTGACTTTAAAAAAGAAAAGGGGTCATTTTATTTTTTGAAATAGACTAAAAAATAAATAGGTCATTTTTTTAACAGAGACAATATTATCAAAGATTGGGGTTGAACAAAATAATTATTACCATAAAAGATGATTGGAAGTATATCTGCATATCCAAACCAAATGAAGGTCAATTTGATCTACTTCTCCTAAAGAGGAAAAATTAGTGATATTTAGGATGTATATTTGATACGAAGGACATTTTATTTTATGAAAATAAGTGTATTTCTTACTTATTTTTTTGTGTTCGACATGCAAGTAAATCTATTATTCTAAAATATTTTTATATATCTATGAGAAGAATATGGGAGGTGGTGGTGGGGTGACGGGGGAGTGGGTTGGTGGGAAACTGGGAATATATAGGACTATAGAGGGTGGGTGAAGATAAGGTTTGTTGGAGGTGTGAGGAGGACATAATGAATTTGGAATGCTACTTGTAGAATTTGTTTTATTTACTTCAATTAGGCAAGTCATTTCCATTATATTTAAGGAATTTGATTTCCTAGAAAAAATATTTTCCTACAATTTTGATGAAACAAACATGAAGAAAATTAGAAAACATTTTCGAGAAAATGTTTTCTTCCATACCAAACACACCCTTACTAATTACTGCAATTTCTCTATCTATAATCATTTTTGCATCATTTTGTTATCAAGCAAATGCATATAAAAAAAGCAAGTGATAATTAGTACGTAATACACCATATAACCAATATTCATTAATGAAGTACTTACTAAAATTTAGATCCCTAACAATAACATATGGTTCATGTGTATACAAATTCTGACCCAAGAACATTCATGTTTATACAAATGGCACAAATCCTTATAAAACTTGTCAACATTCTCTAATGGTTTCATTGCAACATCTTTGTGTTTTTTCTCTAGTCCCTCAAATTACTTAAGGTACTTCGTTATTTTTGTGCTTCAACATCTTTAATTTACATTCATGACTCTTTTTCCCTACCACATAGTATTGTATTTGTTTATGGAGAGTACTATAGTAAGTGATCATTTTGAGTACAAAACAAAAAAAAAATAATGTTAAATATAAAAAGCTAAACTTTATAATTTCAACTTTTCAAGAGAATTTTTTTTTAATAGATTGAACATAAACAAAAATAGAATTACTATGGGAGACTTGTCTAAAATTTTTTAGATAAAAGTATTCATTTCTTCAATAAAGCATACACCGCACGTAGTGTTTAGATTTTGCACCAAAATTCATTCGACAATACCCTTCAGGATTTAAAAATTTGTAAATATTTGTATGATCTGATCCGTAATGACTCACGTGATTCAGTTTTGATTCCTTAAAATGGAGTTCAATGCAATTATGTTATTATTTTTGGTGTCTTTAGCAGGCCGACCAATTAGTGATTGATAGTCCATAAAGTTGCACAGTTTGACTTTATCCCATACTAAAAGTGTAGAATTTGACCTAATGGTTTCATACCACTTTAATATGCTTTTCTTGATCAAACACTATATATTCTTTCCACTGTTCCATATCTTGCTCTACACTTCACCCATATTTCAAAAAAATAGTTTAAAACTCAATTAACACTTCATAAAGGAAAAATGTAGAGAGCAAATTAGTATGCATTTTGGTTAGTTAACAGCTGAAGAAATAAAAAGTATAGAAAGCAAATTAGTACTTGGTTTGGGGTTTGTTTGTAGCTGTTTTATTTTTAAGGCAGCCCTTCATATGATGTAGCGTTTGGTTTTTCTGATATAAGTAGTTGGCAAGAGGAATGTTACATTAGGGGTCTCTTCCTTGTGTGGTACCTCAAATTTTATTAAATTTTGAAATTATTCAACTGTTGCAAATCACACATGACATTTTTTAAGAGAAGAAGAGTAGAAAACTTAAAAAATTGTAGTGTAAAAATGTGAGGAAATCCCTCTATTTATAGCTAACAAATGGTAGTATGAATAGGTACTAATTGTGCCTTATCAGAAAAGTCACAATGCTTTGGAAAAGTCACTGCTCGTCGGAAAAGCCACAACCTTTGGAAAAGTTACAACCCTTCGAAAATGTCACAACTCATCAGAAAAGTAGGAAAAGTCACAACTCATCGAAGAAGTCACAACTCTTTAAAAAATTCACAACTCATTGGAAAAGTCACAACTCATCGGAAAAGTCACAACCCTTCAATGTGAAAATGTGTCTACTTTTAATATAACATTAATTAAATAAATAAACTAAATTGAGTGTTTTTAGTTGGGAGTATTATAGTAATTTAACATTCAAGTTTGGGAGTTCATGCTTTTAAGGTAGTATAGATATATATTAGTATAATAAATTTAAAGATGGCTAAACAGAATAACCATTAATCACAACTCAAAAGTAAACATATGTCATCATCATTTTGTTTGCCTTTTATTCTGTTTTTATAGGATGGTGCCTATTATAAACACTGAGTAAGTGCGGCAAGAAGATCCTATTTTAATGAACATTAAAGAGTATTAAATAGAATTACAGAGAGAATAATAAGACTCCTAAACAAACACTAATAACGTAATATAAATAAACAATGACTGCTGAACTAATTAATGCAGTATCCTAAATTGTTGGGTTCGAAAGTGATTATGGCATTATGCGAAAACTTACAATTGCAAATTATATGATTGATAAATTAGATGACAAATAAAAACATACTAAAAACATATTATTATTATGATTTGGTCAAACGACCTACATATTAAAAACTAATATTGAAAAAATATAAATATATTGGGAGAAAATCTCCCCATAAACAAAAGTCTCTAAACAACTACTGTAACACCTCAGTTTTTCAAAAGAGAAAATTTCCAGTTTTGGGCCCAGAGTCACTTCTACGGACGCAGTCTACGGGTCATAGATCAGTTGACGGACCGTAGAATGCATCCGTAGAAAGAGGGTAAAGTGTTTTGAAAAAAATCAAGTCTCTGAAGTCGAGTCTACGGGTTAGCAGGACAGACCGTAGAAAAGTCCCGTCAAAAGGTTCCAGACTTAGTCAAATTTTGGAAGGTCAAGTTGGGTTCTACGGGTTGGTTCTACGGACCGTAGAATGGTCTACGGGCCGTAGATCGAAGTCGTCGAAAGTGTCTTGATATTTGGGTTTCTGAAGTTTTCTATGGTTCGACACAACGGTCCATAGGAATACCTACGAACTGTAGGTTGGAGCCATAGATCTCGTCCGGAAGTTATTTTTCAGGGGTCTTTATGTCTTTTTCCAATTCTTTTAAGTCTTTTTAACTACGACTTTGGCCCTGAATTGACCCACTACATAAGTCTTTCCTCCCAAATTTTCCTTCATTAATTCATTCTCAAATTCCCAACTTCCCCAAAATATTTCTCTCTCAAGAAAGTTCTCTCAATTCTCAAGGAAGAAGAAAGGCTAAGATCCTCCATTAAAGGTCATCAATTCTTAGCAATTTCTTGTGGGCTTTGTTGAGGTATGTTAGCATTCACCATTTGGAGCCCTTTTGTCATGCCCCGAGGCTACTCCCTAGGCGCAACACGGAGCTTAGTGTTACGAGTGACCCAAGCTAAACCATGGCATGGCATATCAAAAAAAATTCAATTAAAGCAATACTGTGCGGAAGCTAAAAACAATTTAATGTCTAAGATGGGGAAAATAATCCAACATGTCTGAAAGTATATAAATATATGAAGAGTTTAGTGATGACTGAAATCACACCAACTACTCAAGCTGAATCTAATCTATGTCTGAAAGCCTCTAACTTATTTGAGTTGCTGGGACATGCCCCCAACTAACTCTAAGAAGACTGAAACTGAAAGTAAAGACTGAAAAGTAAAGTATGTCTACTGTCCTCGAACTATGAGGACTCACCACTGAAGCTGCTGAGTATGGACTAGAAGTCAAGCTAAGCGCGGTCTAGATGCTGAGCGCTTGCACCTACATCATGAAACAATGTAGCGCAAAGGTATGCGTCAGTACTTTGAATATACTGAGCATGCAGGATATAGATACTAAACTGAACAATATAAACTGAACGATATAAACTGAGCAATATAACTGAATATAGATAAAGGGTTGTACTAAAGTATAACTGAAAACTGAGCTAGATGCAATGACCAAATATTAATCATGAAGATAACATGCTGAACTGTATACTGAAGTAAATGCTGATAATATGGTCAATGCACTAAGAGTATGACTGTGGGAGCTACTGTTAACTGACATAAACCACATGAGCTAAACGTGGAGTCCGATGTATACGCCCCATCGAGAGGACCCAATATACCTTGCCAGGGTATAAAGGATGATTGTGGCGTGATCACTAAAGCTGATGCCCAACAGAGGGGACTTCTGAACCTACGTTGGCATGTAGTTCTGGACTTTGTGGGTACGCTGAACCCGTCCAACTCGGTGCTAAGTCTACTCCCAACTGAATATGCAAAGCTGAAATAAAATTGATATACTGAGTAGCTCAAAATACTGACATGCTATCTGGGAATGCACATAAACATACTGAAAGATATGGCATTCAAATACTGGAGCATGATTTTCTGACTGATATGCCTAGCAAATAAAATTCATGAAATACTGATGATGAATACAAGCTAGGGTTCTGAGTTGTATACATGAGACTACATTAATTCTCCAAAGAAACATGTAATCAATGCCATGGAACTATAGCAGCTAACTTTCAATGGATTCCCAAGATTTGAGAGCCCTAGGTCTAAGCAATATATGTAGAAACTGAAGAAATGGACTAAATTCTAGGGACCTAATGGGTGAAAGGAACCTACTAGTGAAATCCCACATACCTGGTGACGAAAACTACGGAGAAATCCTTTGGATTTGGGAGCTGAACTTGAAGAACGCCTCTGCTTGTTCTTGGGAGAAAACTGTCGCTTCTTTCTTCTCTTTTCTTTCTAAGTTGGATGATTTTGGAGAATGAGGGTCCTAGGTAGTTTCTGACTAGGTTATTAGGCTTAAACTGAGTAAAACGACATAGTTTAGGCATCAAATGACGTAGTTTAAGTGCCCAATGCATAGGGGAAAAGACCAATATGACCCTGACTTAAAAACTGACGAACTGACTTCAAGACACTCTTCATGAGTCGTGAAGCACTTCAAGGGTCGTGAAGCTGGTCGTGAAGCTTCATCTGCCTGACAGTGCTTCACTTCAACGGATATAACGTTTTACTTTGAACTTTAAATAGGGAAAATTTAGTGGCGTTGGAAACAAGACTCAAAGACCTTTAATTGGATAGGTCATGGGCCACCTAACTCATTTTTTGCTAAAAGATATGATCGTTTGAAGTTAGCCCAAAACTAAAACCTGATCAGTCTCCTTGACGAACGACTTCACGGTCCGTGTGAAGCTTCACGGGCCGTTTAGACGTCCTGTTCCTTTTCCAGTGACCTTGGGTCACACCCCACCAACTAGGTGACTATTACGACTCACTTGACGGGTCGTCAAGTCCAGCACGAGCCGTATGGGTCACCGTCAAGGTGACCCCCTACATGGGCAGATTCTGGAAAGGACTCACGAGCTCCTTAACGGGTTGTGGTCCCCTTCACGAACCATCTAGGGTGCCGTGAAGGGTACATGGTCCATTTTAGGTTCTTGGACCTTTTCCCGTTCCCTCTTTTTAGCCTTTTTCAAATCTGAGATGTTACAATATCTCCCCCTTGGGATCATTCGTCCTCGAATGAAGTCTTAACAAGCTGAGTTTGGAGGAAAGAGCTGTAATCCCTGCCAACTAAGTACTAGAAACTGATATCTAACTAAAATGAATTTCATGAACATGCAAATATGCTGAAATGCAGGGATAACTAGGGGGACAAGATACTGAAACTGAATTTACACAAGATTAAACTGAGAGACTGGAGAGGAGCTATTACCTCAAGCTGAAACTGAATCGGAGGGAAAAAGATGGGGATACTTGGTTTTCATAGCTGCTTCTGCTTCCCAAGTAGCTCCCTCTACGGACTGATTCCTCCACAAAACCTTTACTGAAGCAACCTCCTTATTTCTCAACCTACGAACCTGATGGTCAAGAATTTCAATTGGAATCTCCTCATAGGTGAGGCTATCCTTCACAGCCACACTTTCTAAAGGTACTATCAATGCCGGATCACCCACACACTTCTTCAATAAGGAAATGTGAGACTGGATGAACCGCTGCTAGTTCTGCTGGCAACTCTAACTCATAAGCCACATTACCAACCCTTTTCAAGATTCTGTAAGGACTTATATATCTAGGACTGAGCTTCCCTTTCTTGCCAAATCTCATCACCCACTTCATGGGTGACACCTTTAGGAAAACCCAATCATCGATTTCAAACTCTAAGTTCCTCCTCCTCACATCTGCATAGGACTTTTGACGACTCTGAGCAGTCTTTGGCCTATCTCTGATGATCTAAACTTTCTCCATAGCCTCATGAACAGAATCTGGCCCAACTAAGGCTGCTTCACCTATTTCGAACCAACCAACCGGAGACCTACATCTATGCCTATACAGTGCCTCATAAGGGGACATCTGAACACTGAAATGAAAGCTATTATTATAGGCGAACTCTATGAGAGGTAAGTGATCATCCCAACTACCCTTGAAATCGATCACGCAAGCTCTCAACATGTCCTCTAAGGTCTGAATAGTATGCTCTGCCTGACCATCCATCTGCGGATGAAATGCTGTACTAAGATTTACCTGAGTACCAAGACCTTTCTGAAACGATCTCCAGAAATGAGAGGTAAACTGAGGATCTCTATCTGAGATGATAGACAAAGGAACCCCATGCAACCTGACTATTTCGTTGATGTAGAGTCTAGCGTAGTTCTCTGCTGAATCTGTAGTCTTGACTACCAAAAAGTGAGCTGACTTAGTGACTCTTTCCACTATCACCCTATTGGAGTCATGCTGTCTGCGAGTACGAGGTAAACCCATAATGAAGTCCATATTTACCACTTCCCACTTCCAAGTAGGAATGCTAATCTCTTGAGTCACACCTCTTGGTTTTTGGTATTCTAATTTAACTTGCTGACAGTTGGGACACTTAGCCACAAAATCTGCGATGTCTCTCTTCATGCCGTTCCACCAATAGACTTCCCGTAGATCACAGTACATCTTAGTAGCACCCGGATGAATAGAATATCTAGAATTATGAGCTTCTGTAAGGATCTACTGCCTCAGCTCACCCACATTAGGGACACATAAGTGAACCTGGTAACGAAGCACACCATATCCCCCTTGGGAGAAAATGTCGACTCTCTGTTGATGAACTGTGCCTTTCAACTGATGTAATATAGGATCACTATCTTGTTTCTCCTTAACCTCCCCTACCAATGAAGATTCTGACCCATTCTGAACTATCACACCACCATCTAGCTTGTCCATAAGGCAAACTCCTAAGCGAGCAAGCCGGTGAACATCTTTGGCTAATTCTTTCTTCTTTTCCTCAACATGTGCTATACTACCCATGGGTAGTCTGCTGAGGGCGTCAGCCACTACATTGGCCTTACCCGGATGGTAGAGCACATTCATGTCATAGTCTTTGAGGAATTCAGGCCATATTCTCTGGCGAAGATTCAACTCTTTCTGGGTGAACACATACTGGAGGCTGTTATGATCTGTGAAAACATCAATATGAACACCATACAAGTAGTGTCTCCAAATCTTTAGGGCAAACACGACGGTAGCAAGCTTGAGGTCATGAGTCGTGTAGTTCTTCTCATGGACCTTAAGCTGTCTAGAAGCATAAGCTATGACCTTACCGTGCTGTATCAACACACAACCCAGGCCAACCCTGGATGCATCATAGTAAACCACATAACCGTCTGAACCCTCTGGTAGAGTCAAGATAGGAGCTGTAGTCAACCTGGTCTTCAGTTCTAAGAAGCTTTTCTCATACTCATCTGACCACTGAAACTTGACCTTCTTCTGAGTCAACCTGGTCAATGGGGAAGCTATGGATGAAAATCCTTCTACAAACCTTCTGTAGTAACCGGCCAAACCCAAGAAACTTCTGATATCAGTTGGAGAGGTGGATCTTGTCCAGTGCTTTGCTGCCTCAATTTTCTGAGAATCCACTTGGATCCCTTCGCTGGATACCACATGACCAAGGAAAGCGACCGACTGTAACCAGAATTCACATTTACTGAACTTGGTAAATAACTGGCGATCTTTGAGGGCCTGTAGAGCCACTCTAAGATGAGTCGCATGCTCTTCCGCATTCTGAGAATAAATGAGGATATCATCAATAAAGACGATCACGAACAAGTACTGAAGTAAATGCTGATAATATGGTCAATGCACTAAGAGTATGACTGTGGGAGCTACTGTTAACTGACATAAACCACGTGAGCTAAACGTGGAGTCCGATGTATACGCCCCATCGAAAGGACCCAATATACCTTGCCAGGGTATAAAGGCATGATTGTGGCGTGATCACTAAAACTGATGCCCAACAGAGGGGACTTCTGAACCTACGTTGGCATGTAGTTCTGGACTTTGTGGGTACGCTGAACCCGTCCAACTCGGTGCTAAGTCTACTCCCAACTGAATATGCAAAGCTGAAATAAAATTGATATACTGAGTAGCTCAAAATACTGACATGCTATCTGGGAATGCACATAAACATACTGAAAGATATGGCATTCAAATACTGGAGCATGATTTTCTGACTGATTTGCCTAGCAAATAAAATTCATGAAATACTGATGATGAATACAAGCTAGGGTTCTGAGTTGTATACATGAGACTACATTAATTCTCCAAAGAAACATGTAATCAATGCCATGGAACTATAGCAGCTAACTTTCAATGGATTCCCAAGATTTGAGAGCCCTAGGTCTAAGCAATATATGTAGAAACTGAAGAAATGGACTAAATTCTAGGGACCTAATGGGTGAAAGGAACCTACTAGTGAAATCCCACATACCTGGTGACGAAAACTACGGAGAAATCCTTTGGATTTGGGAGCTGAACTTGAAGAACGCCTCTGCTTGTTCTTGGGAGAAAACTGTCGCTTCTTTCTTCTCTTTTCTTTCTAAGTTGGATGATTTTGGAGAATGAGGGTCCTAGGTAGTTTCTGGCTAGGTTATTAGGCTTAAAATGAGTAAAATGACATAGTTTAGGCATCAAATGACGTAGTTTAAGTGCCCAATGCATAGGGGAAAAGACCAATATGACCCTGACTTAAAAACTGACGAACTGACTTCAAGACACTCTTCATGAGTCGTGAAGCACTTCAAGGTGAAGCTTCATCTGCCTGACAGTGCTTCACTTCAACGGATATAACGTTTTACTTTGAACTTTAAATAGGGAAAATTTAGTGGCGTTGGAAACAAGACTCAAAGACCTTTAATTGGATACGTCATGGGCCACCTAACTCATTTTGTGCTAAAAGATATGATCGTTTGAAGTTAGCCCAAAACTAAAACCTGATCAGTCTCCTTGACGAACGACTTCACGGTCCGTGTGAAGCTTCACGGGCCGTTTAGACGTCCTGTTCCTTTTCCAGTGACCTTGGGTCACACCCCACCAACTAGGTGACTATTACGACTCACTTGACGGGTCGTCAAGTCCAGCACGAGCCGTATGGGTCACCGTCAAGGTGACCCCCTGCATGGGCAGATTTTGGAAAGGACTCACGAGCTCTTTAACGGGCCGTCTAGGGTGCCGTGAAGGGTCCAGGGTCCATGGTCCATTTTGGGTTCGTGGACCTTTTCCCGTTCCCTCTTTTTAGCCTTTATCAAATCCGAGATGTTACATTTTTCCTCCAATGGGTCCTTAGTTTTCTTCAATTTTCAAGGTTCAATTTCTCCAAATTGAATTATGATTTTGATCAATTCTTATGGGTTCTTCAATTATGATTCCAATTGTTGATTTTATGATTCCTAGTGCACGATCTTGCGTGATAAAGTAATTTAGTGCACGATCTAGCGTGATTTATATAATTACAGTAGAAATTGTATGAACCCATGCATGAGCCATGATTCCTAGCTTTTAATTCATGATGAATTATGGTCCTTGCATTTATGAATTTATAAAATTGGTGAAAATATGCATGATTCTAGTTTATTGCATGATTCTAAGATAAATTGACATGTACCCATACTGGATCATGATTTATGAACATATGAATAACTTGCATAAGAGATGCATGTATATGAATAGCTTGCATAAGAGATGCATGTATATGAATAACTTGCATAAGATATGCATGTTTCATGAGAATTATGCTTATAATTGCTAGGGTGCATATAGATGATGGCATCCATGAGTTATGAAAAGGTTTTCTTCACACTAAGCTAAGAATATGAATGTGAAAGGTTTTCTCACATAAATTAGGGTTCATATGGTTGAAAGGCTTTCTCACCTATGAATCAATCTGGAGCTATTCTAATGACGTAAGCTTGGGGCAAGCCCATGGTAGTTGAAACGTCTTGATATGATCTTAGCTTGGATTTGGTAACCCTAGATGTACCTCTTCCTTGATTGAAATGTGAATAAGCTTAATTGACTATTCCTTGGGATTTTACTTAGCACCGAGAGGGCTTTTGGGATGAAGGTTTCCGTTTAGCGTCCATGGACCTTTAGTAGCAATCCCTAAGTCCCATAACTACGTGCCTTGTAGGTTTTGTCTCAGATAGACACATAGCTAGTGGATCTACATAAGCTACAGATTTATGGTCCTTACCTTGGAAAGTAAGACACCTCTTCTAGTGGTGTGGGGTAGACATCACTCCCCTTTTCGGTGTGGGGCAAACACTGGATTCCATGTTATAGCTCACATGGTCTATGTCGATTAAACGTAAAAATCCCATAATAATGAACTAGGGTACTAGAAGTATCTCACAAGACTTATGATATGACTAGCTTCCTTTGACCATGTTTATGCATTGAGTTTCTAACTTTATTGTCCCATGATTTAGTATGGTCATTGCATGTTCATGATGATATCTCACTAGCATGATTTCCTATATGAAAGCATCTCGTTGGCATGATTTATGTGATTATATGCATTTGCTTCATACTTAGTAGATTCCATATACTGATGCATACTTGTGCCTACATTCTCTTATAATGTAGGGTCAGACAATCATCCTTCGCACTCTCGTGGTTATTTGCTTTTCGAGTTCGAGGTATCAGCCTTGGTGTGTCCTCATGCTTTGGGGACTAAGAGACTTTATTGCTTTTCTTTACTCTTCAGTTTCAGACTTGTATATGATGTACGGGTTACGTCCTGATCATTCTATTGTATTAAATTGGTTTTGAGACATAGTCAAGACTTCCGCTTGTAAACGCTTTACTTTTATGAGATTGTCTATCTTTTCCTGATTCTTGTCTTTATCTTATGTATATGTATGCTAAGTGGCTTGTGTGGGGTCTTTCGGGGTCCTATATGCCATGTCACATCTAGGGGATACTTTGGGTCGTGACAACTACATTGTGGATGCTATTTTTTTTTTATATAAAAAGAGGGGTATTCAATTTATATGATTCCAAGCTTTTCCTCTAAGAAAAGAATAAACCAAATATGGAAGAGAAATATATTTTCCTTTAAAGAAAAGTTCAAGCATTTATGCTAATACTTTGACTTTTCTTTAAAAAAAAATAAAACTTAAAATATAGTAAGAAAATCAGAGAAAAAACCCTAACAAATCTCCCATTTTGGTTGTGTTTTCTTAACAAAACTTTATCCACCTTCTTCACATGCATGATAATCTTCGTTCTTCACATAGTCTTTGATGTGAGGCCAAAAATATATTTTCTTATCATTATTTGTCTCAAATTTAGTATTTATATTTGTCCTTTTTGAGCATGGATTTTATGAATTGTGCTAAATAGTGTATTTTATTTGTAGGATTAAATTGGTGGGAATATGAAGAAGTTTGGAGCTAAAACGAATTAAAAATGGAAGATTCTAGAAGAAAAATCAAGCAGACAGCTTAATGGATTATATTGAATATAATAATAATATTTTATATATCCATCAAAGTGCAGACCGCAAATTCTTAAGGAAATACGCATATTGCCACATGGCAAGAAATCGAAGATGCACAAATTGAGGCGGTGCACTGTTCACGTAGGAATCCAATTCCGTTTTGGTATTGGGTTCCTAATTTGTTTTGGACTCAGTTATTTTATTCAGGGTTTTCTACATCTATAAATAGTCCATAAGAATAAATTTTAGGGAGATTGTGGAAGGAAAAATTGTCCATACTTTTAGGATTCTTTTCTTTTTTTTTTTCTTAGGTATTAGTAGCTAAAGACCCTTGTTCTGGGGCTGCGGCTATGGGTAATTGTTGAACATCGATTGTTTTGAATTAATATTGGTTATCATATACATTACTTTTACATTCTTGTTTTAGTATTTCATGCTGGGCCATCATAGAAATAAATCTATTGTCTATTCTTGAACTCGAGAGATGAAGTGGTAGATAGACTAGAGAATGTAAAGAGCTTGTTCTAACTTTGATTAGATTCGTGTTCAGGAGTGACGCCCGGAAACCTAGCTTGGTTACGAAACAGGATGAAATATAAATGCTCGCCAATTAGGACTGCCTATCCCCGCTCAATGATGTAGTTAGACAGCTAGTTGGAGTAGGCGATTAGAGGTCGAGAGATCTTGATCATAATATTAACCCTGTAAATCAGTAATGTGATAACTGAAATTGATTCTTTGCATGAGATGTGATACATGAAACCCAAAACATGCTGCAGCCCTGGAATTGTCCCTCAATTGATTAAAACACCGAAATTATAGTTATCCTTGTTAGTTAGTTTATTATTTAAATTGTTCGTAGTAGTAGTATTCAAAACCAATATGTTAATACTTTCTTTAAGTTGTAGATTTAATTGAATTGATATACATTGATCATAAGTCCCTTGGGTACGACAATCTGGTTCTAAAAGAGCCATTTATTACTTCTGCGACTACGTACACTTGCGTGTGCAATTGGGAGCAACAATCTTTATCACTGTTGCTTGCCATGGTTAAAAACAAGGTTTAAAATATATGGGTTAAAAATATTTTATTTTTAATTTTAAAATTGCAGCAACATGAATGTTGAAAATATGGTTTAAATTTCTTCTCCACATGTAGTTGGACAAAAAATCTTCTTCATCAATAAATTTGTTGCAAATTGATTTGAAACCACTTGAACCTGTCTTCAACTTCGTTCCATTAGATATTTGAACCATGTGCTCTGATACCACTTGTTGGGTTCGAAAGTGATTATGGCGTCATGCGGAAGCTTACAATTGTAAATTATATGATTAATAATAAATGACAAAGAAAAACATGCTAAAAACATATTGTTATTATGATTTGGTCAAACGATCTACATATTAAAAATTAATATTGAAAAGCATAAATATATTGAGAGAAAATTTCCCATAAACAAAAGTCTCTAAACAAATACATTGTGGATGCTATTGTTTTTTTATATATATAAGAAGAGGGATATTCAATTTATATGATTCCAGACTTTCTTCTAAGAAAAGAATAAACCAAATATGGAAGAAAAATATATTTTCCTTTAAAGAAAAGTTCAAGCATTTATGGTAATACTTTGACTTTTCTTTAAGAAAAAAGAAAGCTTAAAATATGGTAAGAAAATCAGGACAAAAACCCTAACATAAATAAACTGAGCTAACAGTAGCTAATAGGGTTGAGTCGTTCTGTGCTAATACGCCCCCTCAACTTAGACGATGGGTCACTAAGCCTAACTTGAATATATTTAGCTGAAAAACAGGTTTAGGCAATGCCTTGGTGAGAGTGTCAGCAATTTGATCGGCACCATGGACATGAACAACCTGAACCTTTTTGATGTCTACATGGTGGTGAACAAAGTGAAAATCAATCGCAGCATGCTTCATACGGCTATGGAGGACAGGATTTTTGCTCAGGAATGCGGCTCCAAGATTGTCACAATAAATGTTAGGGAACTGATGCACTGGAAAGCGTAGCTTAGTGAGAAGATTGGTATCCCACAGGGTTTCAGAAAAGGCATTATCCACTGCCCTATACTCAGAAGTGGAGGAATGAGAGACAATATTTTGCTTCTTTGAGGACCAGCTAGTACCAAGGAACAGGATGTACCCAAATGTGAAAACTCTGTTAGAGATGTCCCCACCCCCATCCACATCAGAGTATAAAAGCAGATTGAAGTCCTCAATGGGGGTGACATGTATGCCCAGCTGGATAGTTCCACGCAAGTAACAGAGAACACACTTCACAGCTTTCCAATAAAGTTTTGATGGTGCTTTCATAAATTGGGATAACCTATTCACCCATAGGGTATGTCTGGTCTAGTGAAAGACAGGTATTGAAGCCTACCTAAGATCCGACAATAGCGTGTTGCATCAGTAAGGTGAGTGCCATCAGACAATGTGAGTAGCTCAGATGCACTCATTGGTGTGTGGACACTTTTGCAATCAGTCATTAGCTCATCATTCAGAATATGTTCACATAGTTTGATTGGGTGAGAATTAAGCCATCAGAGTTGTGTATAACTTCAACACCAAGAACGTAGTGAAGATTTCCCAAATCTTTAATGGAGAGTTGAGAAGCAAGTGAACTAATAACCTGATCGACACTGAAAGTGTTGCTACCGCTGATAATGATGTCATTGACATAGGCAAGGATGAACATTGTGTCACATAGACCTTGTCTAACGAGTAGCGAGACATCTGATTTTGTCTTAACAAAGCCTATGGATAAAATATAACTTAGAGGGCATTGTACCACGCCCGAGGGGCTTGTTTCAATCCATAGATTGCCTTGTGCAGCCGACATATGTGAGTTGGTTTGTCATCATTAGTGAACCCCGAAGGTTGTGCCATGTACACTTCCTTTTCAAGGTTTCCCTAGAGGAACCCATTGTTAACATCGAGCTACTAGAGGTGCCAATTATGGCGAAGTTCCACAGAGAGGATAATCTGGACTGTGGTAGGCTTGATAATCGGGCTGAAGGTCGCATGGAAGTTAATGCCCGACCTCAAAGTGAAGCCTTTTGCAACCAACCGTACTTTGTATCTATCAATAGACCTATTTGTTTTCCTTTTTATCTTGAAGAGCCACTTGTAAGAGACTATTTTTAGTTGGGTCAGGATGAACAAGTTCCCAAGTCTGGTTTTTAATTAAAGCATCAAGTTCATGTTTTATTGCATCTCGCCACTCTTGATGTTTTTGAGCTTGTTTGGCAGTAATGGTCTGATGATGGGGTTCAATTGGCCAGGTAATCAAAAATTTGTTTGGGTTCAGTGATGTTGTTTTGGGATCGAGTGACAGCACAAGTAGGGGGAGATGGACAATGAGGCGGTGAAAGAGCAAGCCCTGACTCGGAGAAAGGGCAGGCTGGTCAATGGGCCATGGGTGTTGGTGGAATGGTGTTCCTACGTTGATAAACAAGAAAAGGACGCGGGCTGCTATATGTGTTCTGAGATATGTGGGTTGGTGAAATTGCAGGGAGGTATGGTGGTGTACTGCGTTGGGAAGTACAAGGAGAAGACATTTCCTAGGGAGTGGGAATTGTAAAATTTGAGGGAGATAGAAATTTACCTGGAGACGAAGACATTGCAGGAGCTGAAGTTGCTTCTGTCGCTGATTCACTTTCGGTGTAGGATTGTGATCTTGAGTTGGCCAGTAACTCTGTTGGGGAAGGAGAAGGCATTGATCGGTAGTCTACAGGTGTGTGTGCATCTATTTCTAAGGGAGGAGGCAGACTAGTAACTATATGGGAAGTGTGGGAGTAGGGTCTAAAGGATTTGAGATTGTGGTATTTTCCCATTCTAGATGAGATGATTTAATGGCAATATTGGAGAACAAAGTTTTAAATGGAAAAACATTCTCAATAAATCGCACATCTCGAGATAAACATACCTGTGTAGAAATTGGGTCAAAGCACTGGTGACAATGATATTCGGTGATGGAGCGAGAGTCGTTAGTGACACGGGCAAGTTGATGACGCAAACTAAAGACTCTAGTTTGGGATCTGTTTGCATAAGTGGTATACAGAGCATCCCAAGCTAATTTAGACGAGTCGGCAACAGCAACAGTGGAGGCAATAGTGGGTTCGACAGAAGCCATGAAGGCCTTCTGGATGAGTTGGTCTTGGCGGAACAAAGTTAAAAAAGCAGGATTGGAAGATATGTTTGTGTCGATGGCGATCGTGCGACTGGGAGCCGGAGTGGTCCCATCGAGATGGCCAAGTATGTATGTATATATATATATATTTCTATTATTATTAAAATGTAATATCATATTATAAAGGTGAGTACAACTATGTTAAAAAGTAAATTATATAATATTTTAAAAATTCTTTAAATTTTGATTTTTTTTTAACATAGCACATAAATAAGAAAAATAATAATTTAAAAGTCAAGAATAAGAGGAAAAAAATTAATTATGATTCTTAGTCAAAGAGATATTCTTTTGACAAATTTTATAGATAAAAAGAAATAAAAGTAAGAAAAAAAATAGAAATTTCATGCATAATAATAAATTACAATAATAAGGAAGAAAAGTGAATAATATTATTATTTTTTAGAATCTTTTAAAAATAGAAGGTAGAAAGAGGAATTTAAGAAAAAGTGAGAAATTGTAGTAATGTGAGGAGAGAGACAAATAAGATATTTGAATTTATATTTTTACTAATTTTATAGATCAAAGGAAAAAAAAATTGTAAAGAAGAAAATTTTCTTCAATAATAATAAAAAATTATGATAATAAGGAGGAGAAATAATTCAATAAATAATATTTTTCATTTTAAAAATTCATAAAAATAGAAGGTAAAAAAATTAATTTAAGAAAAAATATTAAATTATAGTAATGATGAGGAGAGATGAAAATCAATAAATTGTAGTAAAGGTAAGAAGAGAGATAAGTAAGGTAACCATATTTATCATAATCATAATATAAGGTGAGTACTATAACTATGTTAAAAATATATTAAAATTAGATACTATTTTATAACTTCTTTTGAGTTTTTTTTAAGATAAAATATAAATAAGAAAAATATTTAAAAGTTAAGAAAAGGAGAAAAGGGATAATTGTGATTCTTGGTCGAAGATATATTTTATTTTCACATATTTTACAGATCAAGAGAAAAAAAATTAAAGAATAAAAGAGAAAATTTTGTGAATAATAATAATATTTAAGATCTATTTTTTCTTCAAAATTTATAAACCAAAAGAAAGAACACAATTAAGCAAAAAGAGATTTTTCTTTTGAATAAGAATAATTAATTGTGGTAATAAAGAGGAGAAATAAATAAACTTTTTATTATTTATACAAAAATAATAGATTGATAGATGTATGCCCCAATTACACAAAGAATATAAAGTATTTGAAGAAACTAATTATTTGAGACAATTTCTTTGTACTTTATCAAAATGGTGAAAATTTTATAATTGACATCTATAGGACTAATAATTATAAGTTATGACATTATTCTTTATCTTTCAAGTTTTAACAATAAATAATTACAGGCTATAACATTTGTTAAATAAAAAAAAGTAAAAAAACGGAATATAAATTAACAAACAAAATAATAATAGTAATGATAATTAATAATAGGCATAAAATTAGGAGAGCCATAAAAAATTAGGAGACTCTTAACAAACAAAATATTTGTTTTCCTTGTTTAGCTCAAAATAGTTATTGACCTTTTCTCTCACCTGTTAATTGTCTATCAAAACGTAATTCAGTTATTTTTTACTCAATATTCGTATCTTTCTCTATCATCGCTCAAAAGGTAGTCGTCATTGTCTTCTCTCACGATTTTTTTTGTTTCGCCATTATTTTTCTCTGTGATGGAAGGTTTCTTCTCAATATTAATAAAGCATGGTGATAAATGGGATTGTTCAGGTTAGTGTTTATTTCAGATGTGTTTTTGTATTGTGTATATCAATAAAACAATGTAATTTTATTCGATTTAGTGAATAGTAATCAATTTTTATTTCAACAAATATGTTAATGTATACTGTTCAATTTTTAAATGCGAATTGTTTACTTTTAACATGAATTTCATATAGAAATTTGAATATAATTGCAATGGAATTGATATAGTGTTAGTTTATAATTAAAGAATTTGATATTCTTCTTGGTATGATTATTTTATGAACTAGCGTTTAGTCTTGGTATGAAATGCATATAAAAATGTTCATGTTAGTGTTTATTTCGAATGTTCATGTTAGTGTTTATTTTGAATTTGATACTCTTCTTGGTATGAATTTTGTATGAATCAGTGGTTAGTCTTGGTATGAAATTGGTATAAAAATGTTCAATTTAGTGTTTAAATAATATTCAGGTTAGTGTTTACTTCGAATGTGTTTTTGTATTGTGTATATCAATAATTTATGTAATTTTGTTAGATTTATTGAACAGTATTCAATTTTGATTTCAACTGATTGCTCTCCCGTTTATAGCTTTAAATTTTTTGAAGAAACATATGCAATTCCTGTTGAATGCTAGAAGGGGTTTGCTGATATGAAATTCAAGAGATGTAAAGTTACATGCAACACATGTCGCCGGGAGGAACACAGCAGGAAGACATATGAAGACATGTTCAAATTACCCTGCTGAAAAATAGTCATAATTTGTTTTTAATTTAATTTAGTTGTTTAATTGTGCCAAACACATCCGTTTGGATATATTGGTCTTTTAACTTAAAGAATTTTGGTTTCAGTTCATTTATTATGTGTACTACTTACTCCTATGTGTATGTAGTGTTTTTCAAATGTAGTCTCGAAAATTAAAACTGATTACTGGTGATAACCATTTGGTATCCATATGATATTCAATTGGTATCCACTGGAAAAAAATTAAGTCCACCAGTGTAGGCAATTGGTATCCAACTGATATCCAATTAGAATTATTAAGTCTAACCATGTATGCAATTGGTATCTAATTGTTATCAAGCTAAAAATACAACTGTATGCTATTTGTATCCAATTTGTATCAAACTGGTATCTAACTGCAAAAATTGAGTCTATTTATATCCAATTGGTATCTAATTGGTATCAAACTGGTATCCAACTGGGTATCAAATTGATATCCAACTGGGGAAATTAAGTTTAGTCGTATCAATTTGGTATCTAATTGGTATCCAGCTGAAAATACAACACATAATTAAGATTTCAACTGAGTAAGTCAATCTAAACTAATTAATGTTGTATCCAATTGGTATCCATTTCGAAAATCTAATTGTAACAATGTATGCAATTGGTATCTAAATAGAATTTCAAGATATTTAATTCTTACTATTTTGTATATGTAGTGTTTTTCAAAACTAAAATTTCAATCTAAAACTGATTACAACTGATATTCAATTTGTATCCAAGTTGAAAAATTAAGACCTATACATTATGAAATTGGTATCGAACTGGTGTCCAATTTTTATCCGAATGTATGTTTTTATACTCAACATAAAACATATTTTTGATTTTCAAATATCATAAACAAAAATCAATAAAATTTGTTTAGTACTGCATAGTAACAATAATGCATAGTATATATTCTTGTAAAAAATTAAAGCAAAAAATAAACAACATCCTAAAATCAAAACATGGAATGAAAGTCTAAGCCAATCATCTATCTGACAACTGATCTCCTTGGTCTTGGTCTTGGTGTAGGATAATTGGTAGTATTTGGAACTCGATCCACCAAATTTGCTAGCAACAGTGCCAGTTACTTCGCTCTCACTAATTGCGCCATCAGCGTTCTTGCGTCTTCCATAATACCATAGGATTGTGGCGTACCTTTAACGATGGTATTTTGCATCTGTCAATGTGACCCATATCAAAAACTCCATTGCTAATATATTTAGCAAATAAACATGTGTACATGCCACAATCACTGAAAAATATTGAAAAAAAAATTATTTTAAGAAAGAAAGTGAATTAATTATTATGAAAAAATTACAATAATTTAGGAATACATACTTTGATCTTGGATCTTTTTGAGGTACATCATTGATAAATTGAACTTTGAGAGGATTAGCTTGAGGCTTGTCAATATATGCGGCAGTTTTTGTTTGAATGGAGAAGAAGAACAATGGAGAAGTTGGAAGAGAAAGAAAAATCAACGTGGATGAAAAGAGAATGTGGGTATGTGAGAGTGGGGTGGGGGTGGGGTGTGGCATGTGATAAGGTAAAAGAAATCTCTTGAAAGGTGTAATGGATAATTATGAACTTATTCTCTTTCATAATTTTCTCTTTCTCTCACCTATTAATATTATATAAATTAATTAATAAAATATAATTAATTAATTTATAAATTAAAACTGATCTGTTAATACTTGTAATTAAAACTTTATAAGTAGTAATTAAAAAAAAGTACATATAAACGCTGTAATATCAATCCTTGAATATATATGTGGGGTGATTCTTCCATAAGGGTAATATTTAAAAGTCAAGTTAAGGAGAAAAAGGATAATTGTGATTCTTGATCAAAGATATATTTTTTTTTTACATATTTTACAGATCAAGAGAAAAAATATAAAGAAAAAAGGAGAAATTTTGTGAATAATAATAATATTTAAGATCTATTTTTTTCTTCAAATTTTATAAATCGAAAGAAAGAAAACAATTAAGGATTTTTTTTGAATAAGAATAATTAATTATGGTAATAAAGAGGAGAGATAAATAAAATTATTATTTTAAAAAGCTATAAAAATAGAAGGTAGAAAAAATAATAAATTGTAATAGTAATGATGAGGAGAGATGAAAAATATTTAATAGATTGTAATAATGGTGAGGAGAGAGGTATATAAGATATTTTAAATATATATATTTTTTGTGAATATTATAAATCAAATAAAGAAAAAAAATTAAAAATTTACAAAAAAACCAAATGATAATACTAGCCAAAGTGAGGTATTACATCATTCTTTTATCTGCCATCTTTATATTTGCTAAATTGAGATATCAATCTTCAACTATAACTCTAAAATAATGTGAACATATAATATGTTTTATTCATATTTATGCGTAATTGCGATACAAACTTAAAATTTCTTTTTAATTTTTTATGTAAATTTTCGTTTATTGTGCATTGATATGATGAATTTATTTGTTTTGTTGATTATATTATTATGCTAATTTGATAAGTTTTATCTTGTGTTGCAGCTTATTTCAATTTTTTACATTGAGTAGATGAATTTTCGACGATTATTATGTATGAAAAATATTGAAAAATTACATTTTTCTAATACAAAATTTAGTTCTACGACTTTGCTGCGATAAACCTTTAGCTTGATGATCATTTATGAAATTAACTCTTTTCATTTTGTTTAAAAAGTCAAACACTTCCTATAATATATTTAATATTGTATTATATATATATCTTTTCAAGTACATCAAAATTTCACCCAAACGATTATTATTCAATTAAAAGAAAATATTTTGTTCTTTAAATTACGGTTATAATCAATAACAAAAAATTCATACTACATTGAATTATTACAACCGTTATTATTATATTATTTAAAGTGCGATTTAATAATAACTAAAACTTGAAATTCAATCTATTTGAATTTGAAAACTAAAAAGGATCCTTAAAATATTTTTGAAATTCAAATATAAGAAATATTTTTAAAGAATATTTGATTAAAATTTTCTCATCGCGCGAACAAATTCACTAGTTTATTTATATATTGAAATCATATCATTGAGGAATGATCAATCATCCAGGGAGACACTCCTCAATCGTGCATGATATCATCATAGTATATCCATATATTTGTATGGTATCGTGAAGGACTGCTTAGGTAATTCAGTGAGTCACTCATCAATCTTGCATGATACCATCATAATATATTCATATACTAGCACAGTATCATTGAAGAATGAACAGTCCTTCAACGAGACACTCATCAATCATGCATGATACCATCAGAATATATTCATATACTGGTGTGGTTTCATGGAAGGATGCTTAGATTATTTAATGAGATAATATACTCCTTAATCCTTGATGATACCATCACAATATATCTATATACTCACATGGTATCATTGAGGAATGAACAATTCTACAATGAGACACTCCTCAATCCTCAATGATATCATTACAATATATTCATATATTAACATGGTATCATTGAGGACGAGCAATCCTTTAGGGAGATACTCTTTAATCATGCATGATACCATCACAAGATATCCATGTACTGGTATGGTATTATGAAGGACTGCATAGGTCACTCAACGAGACACTCCTCAATTCTTCATAATACAATCAAAATCTATACATATACTGACATGGTATTATTGAGGAATGAGTAGTCCTTCAGCGAGACACTCATCAATCATGTATGATACCATTACAATATTTTCATATACTGGTGTGGTATCATGATGGGTTGCTTAGGTTATTCAATGAGACAATCCTCCATCTTTCATGCTATCGTCACAATATATTCATACACTAACATATATAATTAAGGTGTATTTTTGTACATTTAGACACTGTAACCATTATATGCATGTATTATGTTATTTGTGTAAAAAAACATGTATCATTGTACTCTTAAAACAAGAACCATACGAAATAAAAATTGTTTCGAGTGACAGTTGAATAATGTCCATACCTGACCACAAAATAAAAGATCTTGCACAGAGAGACATGCCACCATAATCTTTGTTAGTTATATTATAAAAGAAAAACTTAATGATCCAAAATAGTGTACACCCCAATAGATATACAATGAGATTTCAAAGGTGCGTATAATATCAATTTGACCTACATGCAAGTATGGTGGGCAAAGAAAAAAGTTGTTGACATGTTAAGAGACAACCCAGATGATTCATGCATACCATTACCAACATATATTACATTTTGAAATATGCAAATGGACAATTACAAGACTAGACATCGAAGAATATGACTCTTTCTTATAATTTTTTAATAGCATTAAATGTATAAATTCCAGGGTGCAAGTATTATAAATCTGCATTAGTGAAAGAATTAGATGCTATTGATTCTAGAGTAAAACCTTATAGGTAAGAACATTGATACCACAAATAGACCCTCGAAGGGCAGGGGTAGGGGTGTACAAAATCGAACCGAAAACTGAATCAAACCGCAAATTGAGTCAAATCGAAAAAAAATTTCGATTAATGGTTTGGTTTGACTTTGTTTGGTATTGGAAAAAAAAAACCCGATTATACTTGGGTTGGTTTGGTTTTAACTAAAAAAAGTCAACCCGAGACCAAACCAACCGACATTCTATATATAATTTTTAAAATTTATTTTATACATAAAAGTATTTATTTTGATGTAATTTCTAAATATTACTTATACATTTGCATAATTTTTATCTTTTAACATATTTTTTCAAGTTTTTTGAGACTTAGAATTTTGAATGGTCCAATAAATGTTATAGTCCATAGATATTAGTAACTCTAATAAAGCTCAATTCGAAATCAAATCAATACTAATGCTAACAAATTAAAATAAATTAAATCAACACTAAGAATGACAATAATGTTGAATATTTGTTCTTTAGTTTTACATTGGTTTAGACATTTAAAATATATAATCTAATTTTAATTTTTCTTTAATGTTTAATCATGTAATTAATACTTACTAGACTTATTCTAGCATGATTTAGTACTTTTAAATTATGATCATTTTCATTATGAATTATCAATTTGCAATATTTATTTTATATGATTTCATTGTTATTTTTTATTGAATATTTTAATGTCATCCCTCATCTCATATTTTGTGTTATTTTCTTAAGAAACACCTTAGATAATTGTATTTTGGTTGGACTAAAGAAATATTTGGAGCACAAGTTAATTATATGTTTGTATGAATACTTTACCGAAAAATCCAAAAACCTGAAAAAATCCGAGGATTATTAGTTTGATTTGATTTAAAAATTTAAAAATTTGACACAAATGGTTTGATTTGATATTTGAAAAACCCAAACCAACCCAAAAAAACTCGAGGTTGAAAAATCCGAAAAAACCCAAATTTTATTAGTTTGGTAACGGTTTATAAATTTAAAATTTTTACACAAATGATTTGGTTTGATATTTGAAAAATCCAAACCAACCCGGCCATGCACACCCTAGGCAGGGGGAAGTTGATGTATATTGAAGGGTAGAAATAACATATTAATATGGAACGTCATTAATAGAGTTTGTATTCCTACTTTTATTCATTTTTCTCATTTAAGAAATTTACTTTTATAAAAAAATTATTTTTCAAAATATGATCAATTAAATATAAAAAAGCAAAAAACATTTGTACTGAACACAACTTTAATGATGCTTGAAGTGGAATGTGCTCCCCGCGTCGGAAAAATAAACTTGGCCTCCAAGTTAATGTGTTAAACGAGAAAAAGGAAAAAATCAAGTCAAAATTAAAATTTGTCCAACATGTATGTTGTCTTGCTCTCCAAGAACATGAACCCCACATTACCCCCCCTCCCCCCCCCCAAACCCCGTTTTCTTTTTTTTAAACAAAATTAAAATTTAACTCATAAGCTTATATTTTTTATTTAAAAAAAGACTCGTAATTTTAAATATTACAAAAGTGACTCGTGCTCAATTTGAAGAAATTTTACGTGTCACGTGAAAGAATGATACTTCCTCCATCCAACAATAGTTGTCCACTATATTAAAAATAGTTGTCCAACAATACTTGTCCAATTTAGAAAATCAAGAGATCATTTACCTTTTGTGTCTATTTTACCATTGTTATTAAATATTATTTATCATCTGACACATTTCTCAAAACATTAATTTAATAAAATCAAAGGATAATATAGTAAAATTACCCCTATTATTGTTTCTTAAGAGATGTGCCAAATCAATAGTGGACAACTATTGTTGGACAGAGAGAATATTAAAAAAATTACAAGTTCCTAAAAAAAAAGGTCTTTGTAAATCATGTTACATGTAATTGTAACATGAAGATCTATATTGACTAATTAATGTGGTGCCTTAGAATATTGCGATATTTATTTATGTATTACAGGTTGCTCAATTAAAAGGATTGTTTAAGAGTTGAGAATTTTTTTATAATTTACACAAATTCTTAAATTTTCATTTTTATGAAAAAGGTACAACTTTTAAAATCTAAATTACATATTCAAACAAAATTTCAACTCCAATAACTTCATTTATAAATAAATAATTTCAAAAGTTGAAACCATGGCCAAATGGGCCATTATAGTTTCCTTCCCCCCCTCCTTGTTTTTGTTTAGGAGGCCTTTATTTTTTAAAAAAAGAATGATCTCGTTAAACTTGCTATGCTTATTAGTGTTAAGGATCAAAATAGCACAATTAAATTAATCAAAGGGCTACAAATAACACAAGAACCAACAAAAGAATAGCTCAAGGACTAAATAATAATAATAATAATAATAATAATAATAATTGTGCCTTCTAAGTACAAATAAACTATTTTTAAAAAAAAAGACTGATTAATAAAACTAAAACAAAGAAGGAATAATAGTAATAATATAACTAATTTAGAAATAAATTCAGCTGAATTAAAACATGGTATTCCGTGAAATTAGTCGAAGTGTGCAAAAGTTAGCCCCGACACCACGCTTATCAAAAAAGAAAAAGTAGACTGAGGCATGTATGTATATTTCTGTGTGATTTGCAAGCTATTACATAGAAGAGGAGTTATATCATGTACACACTCAAAAGATAGTGGCTATGGATTTCCCTTGTCATAAAGAAAATGAATAAAAACATATAAACAAACAAAAATTAGGGATAAAATAACGTTAAAAATGAAATAGGTGAGTAATTTTCTTTCAGAAACCAAATCAAATTAGGTATAGGCTATTTGAACAAAGATTATTCTATTATTAAAAAAAAACACTTATTTTCGTGAACTTCTTCTCATTCCCACTCACAATAAATTAAAATTAGGAAAAAAAAAGTCACATCGGAATTGCCTATTGTCTATATAAGTCTCGATAAATGCATGCCTTGCCATTCAAGTAAAATCAAAATTGGTTTGCCGATTTTCTGATCACAAAGTTGCAACAATGGAGAAATTGAGCCCAACGCTCGAGCGCAGAAAGAGGAAGACGGCCTGTGAAGACGAAGACGAAGATGAAGATGTTAAATTGAAGGGAAAGCATACTGAACAAGACAAGTTTATGATTGAAAATTTAAGGAAAGTTTCAAGGCATGAGTATTTGAAGAATAGAGAGCAGAAGAAATTAAAGCAACTCAGTGATGATTTAGAAGATGAACAATTTTTGTTTGAGAAAATCGAAAAATTGAGCGAATCAGAAAAACGTGAACATTTATACAAGCAAAAAATTGTTGAATTAGTTAGTAAGAAGCAGCAATGCGACGCCGCCGCTGAGGAACATGAGATTCATCCACAACAAGCATGGGAGGAAAATCAAATCAACAATGCGAAACTTAATTTTGGATCAAAAGATAGAAAACAGAAGGAATATCAATTTGTGTTTGAAGATCAAATTGAATTCATCAAATCAACTATAATTGATTCAGATTTAGATGTTGATGTTGATATTGAGAAGCTGCAATGTACTAGAGATTCGAAACTCAACGAGGATAGGAAGGTCTTACCAATTTATCCCTACAAGGATGCTTTGCTCCAAGCTGTTCATGATCATCAAGTTCTTATTATAGTTGGAGAAACGGGCTCCGGGAAGACAACTCAAATACCTCAATATCTACATGAAGCAGGTTATACTAGAAGCGGTGGGAGGATTGGTTGTACTCAGCCTCGTAGAGTTGCTCAATGAGAGTTGCTGCGCGTGTTTCACATGAAATGGGGGTTAAACTTGGTCATGAGGTTGGTTATTCTATTCGTTTCGAAGATTGTACTTCTGAGAAAACTATTCTCAAATATATGACTGATGGAATGTTGCTAAGAGAGTTCCTTACCGAGCCTGATTTAGCAAGCTATAGTGTTATTATGATTGATGAGGCTCACGAAAGAACATTGTCAACGGATATCCTGTTTGGGTTGATTAAAGATGTAGCTCGTGCTCGACCCCAACTCAAGTTACTTATATCTAGCGCCACCCTTGATGCAGAGAAGTTCAGTGATTATTTTGATTGTGCTCCGATTTTTAAAATACCTGGAAGGCGGTTTCCGGTTGAGATAAGCCATACAAAAGCACCAATCTCAGATTACTTGGATGCAGCAGTAGTTACTGCACTTCAGATTCATGCAACTCAACCACAGGGTGATGGTGATATATTAATATTTTTGACGGGGCAGGAGGAGATTGAAACAGCTGAGAATATTATTAATCGCCGAATAAGAACTTTGGGAACGAAAATAGCTGAGTTGATAACCTGCCCAATATATGCAAACTTACCAACTGAACTACAAGCCAAGATATTTGAGCCTACTCCTGAAGGGGCTCGTAAAGTTGTCCTAGCTACAAATATAGCTGAGACATCGTTGACAATTGATGGGATCAAGTATGTTATTGATACAGGGTTTTGTAAGATCAATTGTTACAACCCTCGAACAGGAACTGAGTCATTGATGGTGGCTCCTATCTCGAAGGCATCTGCCAACCAACGTGCTGGTCGATCTGGACGAACATGTCCTGGAAAGTGCTTCCGGTTATACACTGAACATAGCTACTTGAATGATTTGGAAGATAACACAATTCCAGAAATACAAAGGACTAACCTTGCGAATGTTGTGCTCTTACTCAAGAGCGTAGGGATTACCGACTTGCTGAACTTTGACTTCATGGATCCTCCACCAGCTGAAGCTCTACTTAAAGCCCTGGAACTGTTATTTGCACTTGGTTCCCTTGATAAGGATGGTAAGTTAACCAAAGTCGGTGAAAGAATGTCCGAGTTTCCTCTGTATCCAATGCTGTCCAAGATGATAGTTGCCTCTGATAAGTACAAGTGCTCAGCTGAGATAATAAGTATTGCTGCAATGCTTTCTGTCGGGAATTCAATCTTCTATTGTCCAAAGGACAGACAAGTCCAAGCTGACAATGCGTGGATGAACTTTCACGTTGGCAATGTGGGAGATCATATTGCTTTGCTTAAGGTTTACAATTCCTGGAAGGAAACAAAATTTTCAACTCAGTGGTGCTACGAGAATTACATCCAGGTCAGAAGCATGAAAAAAGCTAGAGATATCCGAGATCAGTTAGAAGGTCGACTTGAAGGGGTTGGAATTGATTTGACTTCAAATGTTAATGACTTGGAAGCTATTAAGAAGTCTATATTATCAGGTTTTTTCCCCCACTCAGCAAGGATACAGAAGAATGGATCTTATCGAACTGTTAAACACCCCCAGATAGGTCACATTCATCCTAGCTCAGGTTTATCACAGGTATTTCCTAGATGGGTTGTCTACCATGAGCTGGTCCTGACAACTAAGGAATACATGCGGCAGGTAACTGAATTGAAACCAGAATGGCTTGTAGAAGTAGCTCCCCACTATTATCAGTTGAAAGACGTTGAAGACTCGAGCTCAAAGAAAATGCCTCGTGGAATTGGCCTTGCATCTTCTAAATAGTTCTCTATTAGATTGCATCTCTTGCTAATTCTGTTATGGTTTTCATAATTAAGTGAATTATAGTATATTTTATTACTTTGTGCTTAAAGTTTTCAGTCTTCTAATACTGAACATTTTTCTTCTTTCCTTTGTGTATGTCATTTCAATATCCTGTTGGGATTGCAATGACCCGATCCATCGTTACTAAAGGGCATCTCATGTGGAATCCCAAGATTCTAGAGATTCAGTGCAAGAATTTAAAAAATTTGAGCACACGACTATTTTGGTCTAGTGTGGAGGCTTCCCACTTTGGCGGTGTCGCAATAGTGGCCTGCAGGCGCTATATCGGTCTGATGAAAATTCTGTAACCTAATTAATATGTCTTCTTTTATTTTTCTTACACTTTTGAAATGAGAAAATAGAAGAAGGCCACCCAAAAAACCCTCCAAGGAACCCGAGGCTAGAGAGCAATGAGGGGGAAGGATTACAACACAAGAAAGGTAAAAACCCAAGGAATTCTGGTGCTCGTTCATCTCAGTTTGCTCTCACAGAGTCAGGAGTTCATGGGCAAGGTTCCTCAGCCGATGCTTGACGCCTAGGTAGGCTAGGTTTCCTTAAACTGAGTAGTTAGACCCATTTTACTGCATTATATCTTGTAGATGTTTTGAGATCGCATGCATAGCCTTCAGGCACGGAGTCTGGATGGTTATAGGTTGTTGTTTATTGTTGTTAAGGCGGGATATGAGATAATGACTAAAATGGTTCTCTAGTTCTTGATTCTAACCTTGAGTTTTCTTGTTGAGGTGGCTTGGTGGTAATTATAAGGTTGAAAGTTCTAAAATTGTTGGGTTATAGCTATTTCTGGGACTTGTGCTAATCATGGGAAACAAATGGGTACTCATAAGGAGGTCCAGTATTTTGGGCTATTGATATATCAAAGTATATATGTAGGTGATTGTTGTATGTTTTCTGGTTTATATATGTATGCATGTCTACTGATTTATTTTATCATTTGTGCAATGCATGCTAGGGAATATGTAGGGAAGCATATGAAATGACATCATGTCTATAATCTCATGCAATGGACCTGTTTATGTGACTTGTGGCTTTCAAGTGGTATTGTTAATTGTGTTTGTGATTGTACATGATTGTTTTTGATTGTTGGTTGGCTCGAGTACCACGCCAGTACAGGAATACTAATGGCTGGCTCAGATACCATGCCTGATATAATTACTAATGATTGGCTCAGATACCACGCCTAATATAATTACTAATAGTTGGCTCGGATACCACGTCTGATATAATTACTAACTCAGGTTCGCTCGGGTACCACGTCTTGTACCTATTTTAGACTAGTTCTTTGGGGAGAGTCTTCGGTCATTTGTAAAAGGTCTTCTTTAAAGTTTGATGTGTTCATGAATTTTTAAAGGTACCAAAGAGAGTTTTGTAGGAATTTATTTATTTCCGCATGGCTTAATTTTAATTGGGTGAAAGGGTTCTCCTATCTAGGTGTTAGAGTAGGTAGTCGTAGGCCTGATAGGTTGGATCGTGACAACTTGGTATCAGAGCCCAGGTTACTGGTCTCCCAGTATAAGAGCAAATGTCAAATAGAGTCTTGAGGATTTGTGTGTTGACGTCCACATTTAATTTTTATGGGACTATGAAGCATTCCAGGAATCTATCTCACTTCTTCACTACTTTCATGCGGTTTGTCTTTTGTGATATGGGTTGAGTCCAAATTGGTATCTATTGATTCCAATTGGTACCTCGAAATAGTAATCTGGATGCTGCGGTCACAACTGAAGGGACACAAGCAAGAGAAGATTGGAACCGGAAAGGTTCCAATTGGTATCTGGCCTTAAGGGTCATGTGAATACATGAATGGTTAGTAAGTGGCTATCCATGACGTGAATATTATGTCATGAACTTGATTAAATTGGTGAAGAATTCTTGATGATTATTATTATATGCATTGCATTGCTTGAATAATTGCATATGTGTGAATTATACTTGCCTGAATGATTGAAGTGGCTATTGAACATGTTTTGTGTAATTCGATCTTGAGATTTTATGGCCATGAGGTAAAGTCTATAATATACATGTCTGAGTACGATATTGGTATTATTATTTGTTAAACTGGCATGGATTGATCATCGGTATGGATGGTAAGGGATAAAGGATTGATTATGACTGTGGGGAGACTCCAATTATAGGACGGTTGGTAATGGTTGGGAACCACGAGAAGGGCTAATTGGTATGGTAGAAGGTATGTGATAGTATAAACAACATTCCGATATTATATACGACGATTAAACCATCCCAAAATCTAGCATCCATGTGCTATTAAAATAAGGAAAGCATAAAAGATGTATTATGCCCAAATTGGGCAAACAAAAAACAATATCAAAAATATCCAAAGGGGGGGGGGGAGTGGAAAGGCAAGTCCTATTGCATGCCCAGAAATCACCGTCATGGGGCAGAGTCTCATACCTTGGGCTCATGCATAAAGGGGAACTTCTTCAAGTCCTCCGGCTCCAACTAGAGTAGCTGTTGTTCCGGGGTGAGGCAACTAAACATGACCTTCATGGTCTTCCACATGTGAGCCAACAAACGGTCCCGACAACACCCTCTCTTCCTCTCAATATCAAGATCCCTATGGAGCGTGGCTATGTCCTAGGAAGGAGCAGGTGAGGCTTAGGGTTAGGCAAAAGTAGCCTCCATGTACCTCCTAACTACAGCCAAGTCAGCCTCCATGTGGCTGCTAGATAGCAGGGGCAGGGATGGGGTGGCGGCAGGGTCTGCATCAACGTCCACATCCTCCTCTGAACCTCACCCATTTTTCTCTTCTTAGGCGCTTAAGAAGGATCTTTCCTTACCAGTAAGGGGTTGAATGCATAGTCATGCTCCACCTCATAGTCTGTGTCATTTAAAGGCACCCACGTGTGTTTGCACAGTATAGATACTAGTCTAGGAAGGAAGGGGGACTTTTTATTGCCGCAGTAGAAATTATTAAACTCTGACACAATCTGCTCCCCTGCATTCATCGGGATCCCAACTATGATGCATGCCACTAATACGGCTAGGGATAGGTTACATCGGTGAGGTTATCCGATGGGCGAATGATAAGGATAAAAGGGGCAATTGAAGGAAATAAGAAAACAAATGTGGAATTATCGAAATCTAATCGAATTTATGAGCAACAAAGGACTTTATACCTTCACCTCTCAATTGAATCTGATCAATCAACAATAACCCAAACTCAATCAAAAATGAGAAAATCAAATTGAATCCACAAAGAGGGTAACTCGATGATCGATTAAGCTAGAAGAAGTTAACACGAGCAATATCGGGAATCCACCCTAATCACTCAACTACAATTACCAACTATGAACTATACTAATGTTAGCTACACCTAGAAACTACAAGCTTCAAAGCTTTCAAATATTCAATTCATCATAATATTCATAATCTTTATATTCTAAGTCTTTCAAAATGAAAAAGACTACTATTTATACTAATAAAATAAAGAAGACACTTTCTTTACAATTTTACCCTTATTGAGATAAGGGCCTTGTTTGATTGCCTTCTTTTGTGAATTCTTGAATTTATGAGATGACCATTTACACAAATGGCCTCTTTCTTCTTTCTCTTCACTTTGATGGACCTTCCACACATTGTATGTCTTTACTTTGTGTCCATCAAGCTCCTCTAAAGCTTTCATGTGATCCATGTTATCCGTTTCGTTATCATCCTCTCCTTCTTGAAAATGATTCGTCCTCGAATCCAAACCTTGCAAAACCATGAAAAGGACAAACAACAAACATATCCTCATATCCATGATGGTTAGTAGAATGGTTAGCATAAAAAGCATTACACCAAATAGACTCAATCTCAATGAACAACCAAGTATCCTCTATTATCATGACTATTAAGCCCGTAGATGGAGAACAATGAAATTGGTTATTCCTCACATCAAAAGGATAATACCACCCAAAAGATGACACTACTACAAGCTCCAATACCCCCAAACATTCATCGGGGTCAAAATGATAATAGGTCCATATAATCGGGTTATACAATCATGGATAGACCTCAATGAAACCCCGACCCACATACAATACACATCTAATACAAGTATGAGACTCATCATATGCAAAGAGATAGTAGAGAAAGGTTTCATGCACATCGAGGTCATCTAAGGTGTTCCTATATGTAAGATCACAATTAAGTTCACGGATCCTAGCACTCATTACATCACAAGATGGAACACACAAAGATAACATGACAAATTTAAGATAAATTTCACCTTCTCTTGGCAAATAACTCCAACCCCATAAGAGGCACAATTAACGAGATCATACGCAAAGAGATAGTAAAGAAAGGGGGTTAGAAAACTACCCTTCCCCATACACAACGTAGGCCCCTCAAGTGGATTGTAAACCCTCAAGAAGAACTTTCCATCATAGGGAAAGGTGCCAACAAAATCCTCCAAATTGTGCTTGTCATCTTGACCAAGCATCACTAAACAAGTGCCACAATTCAACTCATTACCGGGGTCAAATGGAAAGGAAATCCATGAACAAGGATCAAGCACACCCATTTTTGCCCGGTTGGCACCCTTATCTTCCAATATCATACTCCACTCATATGCATGAGCATCGTCATATGCAAACAAGTAATAGAGAAAGGTGTTATATAAATGAACTTCATCCAAAGTGTGCTCACATATAGAGTCACACTTTGATCCACAAGCATTAAGGTCTTGATCAAGAATGGGGTCACACAAGAATGAAGGGCTCTTTGGAGAACATACACCCTCTTTCTTTTGACCACTAACCCCTCCAATAGACGTACTATCTTCTTCCAAGAAGAGAGTTCCATCTTCGGAATGTATGTCATTATACCATAATGGATTCTCAATTACTTGGTAGCCTTCCAGAGGGACTACACTTCTATCATGCCAAGACACACCACTATGAATTTTACCATCATTAGTCATGTCAATATCAAAAAAGGGATTATTACACACAAGTTGATCAACACCAATATCACTTGATAATGAACTATCATTTGGAGCACATGTATCAACACTAGGTGGACACAAATTGACTTTACTAGAAGAATCAATTTGGTCATCAATAGGATCAACTAGTGTATCCACATTCTCAACGTGTACATTATCAAAACATGACAAAGAACTACATGACAATGTAATATCACTCAAGGCACAAGTTTCAACACTAGGTGGATACAAATTGATCTTACAAGAAGAATCTATTCGGTCATCAATACGACCAACTAGTGTATGAATACTCTCAACAAATGCATTATCACTATGTGGCAAAGAATCATTAAGCTCACATGAAATCAAGCTATCACTTATACTCAATTGGCTACTAGTCAAACAATGAATTTTCGAGCTTCAGGAAGTGCAAGAATTAGCATTTTTACCTTGTAGCACATAACATGAAGTGTCTTCACCTTCGTTATCAACATTGGAGCACATTTTCTCCTTGTGGAAGCTTTCAAGATCCTCATGATTCTTCACATTTTGAGGTGCCTCATTAGGCTTGCTTCCAAGGATACCTGCACAAGTTTTCAAACAACTAGAGAAAGAAAAGTTACATGAGTTAGGAGAAGAATGTGACAACCCTCTCACATCACTCCACCCAACCTCTCCTTTTTCCACTCTAGAGTTGTCACTTTTCACACCCTTACTCGTCTCAATCTTTTATCTCTCAATTTTATGGGAGTTAGGACAAGTGCCAAGGATTCCTTGCGAAGGGTTAGAAGATCCTTTCAAGTTTAACTTCCATTTTGGTGCACAAGGAGTGGGTGTTTTGACTTCCATGTTCAACTCCTTAGTGTCATCCTTATAAGGAGTATCTTGTTTTGCTTCCAAATATAACTCCTTAGGTTTATCTTCATGATGAATAACTTGCCTCTTTTGTACCATAGACTTGACCTTTTCAAACATCCGCAAGAAATCATCAAAATCTTCCCTCAATGTGGTAAAGGATTCTCTTAACTCTACGACGTCATGGCTTAGTGTACCTCCCACTCTACCTCCAACCTCATCACCATATGGAGAATAAGAAACATTGGAACTAGGATGAGAAGAATAAGTTATCATGTTTCGAAAAGTAGGGAATGTACTTCTTCTATGGTCCACACGATGACTTTGAAATGGTCTCGCCCAAACATCTATGCCTTCTTTCTTAGAATAGGAAGTAGCACAAGACGAGGAAGGAAATTCAACCTCACAACTTCCATTTCTATCTATAGTCCGCTCAAAGGATTCATAAGACCTATGAGAGAGAGAATTGTACCTCACATCACCATCATAACTATGGTGCAAAGCATGAGAACCATCATCTTCACAATGGTAGACTCCATAAGATCCTTCTACCCATTCAACATCATCACATGAGTCATAAGCTCCATTAATCTCATAATCGTCTCCGGAGTAGTAGTTTTCACCACTATGTTGTTCATTATCCCATGGACCATCATAGCCCCCATAGGAATCACCATCATACTCAAGAGACCCATTATCATGCTCATAAGGACTATCATTTCCCTTACAAAACTCATTTTCACCGTGCTCGTAGCTCATATTGCTACAAGCGTATTCACTAATGCCATCTCCACAATATTCGGAAGTTACATATGACATTCTTCCTTGTAATCACCTTTGGTACCTAAAAAACTTAGCAAACAAGGTTAGTGACAAAATTCCTCACACCTCTCGTGTTTGATCTCACACTCACCTTCCTAAAGTGTCTTCCCAAAGTTGATAGAGAACTACCTTTGCCCAATCAATTCACAAGATCACTAATTCTTTGTGGTGGAGTGGATTCTTGTGACTCTTGAAAGAAGAACGATGCAAAAAAAACTAACAGACTTAAATCAAGAAGGTTATCAATGAATTGAGATGAGAAAAGTAGAAGAAAGAAGCACGAAAAGATTCGGACTCAAAACAAACTAAGTAACAAAAGTAGAAGAATTACTTGTTGTTACTTAATTTGAAGGATCAAAGAAATGATTTGATGATTTAAAACTAGTTAACAAGTAATTAAAGATGTTAGTTAATTGTTAAATAGTTGAGAAATAGAAAAAAAAATGAGTGTGGAAGAAGAAAAAAGTGAGTTTGGACACTTAGAAAAAATTTGAGGCCTCAAAGAAGTTCATCACTTGAAAGGATTTAATTTGGATAATTGATGATTAAAACTAGTTAACAAGTAATTAAAGATGTTAATTAATTGTTAAATAGTTGAGAAATCGAAGGAAAAAGAGTTTAGAAAAGAAATCACGATGTTTGGACACTTAGGAAAACTGTTTAGGTCTAAAAAAATTTTAAGCCAAAAATCTGCACATTGGAGTCTTTGAAGTTGGGCTCCACGCGCCACGTGGTGCGCCTGGAAGAGGTGGCGCTGACTGCTGCTGTGTTGGTGCACGCGTGGCTGCTGACTCGGTAGTCAACGATTGACTTTGACTGTTGACTGCTGACGTGGCTGTCCATGTGGAATTTAATTTTTTTTTTTAATTCAATTGTTTTTTTCAAATTTCGTATTTTTTTTTCAAATTTCCACCAATGGACTAATAAACACCTTGACTCACTTTTGACTTGAAAATATTGAATCAAAAGTACTTTCTTCCTTTTTCTTATTCAAGAACTCATGAAAAACACCAAAATAAACCCCACTTCAAAACTTTACCAAATCACCTCAAATTTCGAGATTATCTTCCCTTCGAACTAGAGAACAAAACCCAATACCTTTTGATCTCGAATTCAACCTCAATCAACAAAACCCATTTGAATTTTTTTTTCAAAGCTTCAAGCTCTTTTGATGGTGGATTCTTCTTCCCAATTTCAAATCACTTGAAATTTTGAACATAGACTCAAAGACACTAGGAAACAAGAATCTAGTGTCAAAAACAACAATAATAACACGAATAAAAATATTTTTTTCAATTTTTTGGGCAGATTTTTGATTTTTGATTTTTTTTTTGATTTTGCAAACCAAGACTAGAATTGTTAGAACAAATGTAAACCTAGGCTCTGATACCAAATGATAAGGAAAAAAGGGGCAATTGAAGTAAATAAGAAAACATATGTGGAATTATCGAAATCTAATCGAATTTATGAGCAACAAAGGACTTTATACCTTCACCTCTCAATTGAGTCCGATCAAACAACAATAACCCAAACTCAATAAAAAATGAGAAAACCAAATTGAATCCACAAAAAGGGTAACTCGATGATCGATTAAGCTAGAAGAAGTTAACACGAGCAATATCGGGAATCCACCCTAATCACTCAACTACAATTACCAACTATGAACTATACTAATGTTAGCTACGCCTAGAAACTACAAGCTTCAAAGCTTTCATATTCAATTCATCATAATATTCATAATCTTTATATTCTAAGTCTTCCAAAATGAAAAAGACTACTATTTATACTAATAAAATAAAGAAGACACTTTCTTTACAATTTTACCCTTAATGAGATAAGGGCCTTGTTTGGTTGCCTTCTTTTGTGAATTCTTGAATTTATGAGATGACCATTTACACAAATGGCCTCTTTCTTCTTTCTCTTCACTTTGATGGACCTTCCACACATTGTATGTCTTTACTTTGTGTCCATCAAGCTCCTCTAAAGCTTTCATGTGATCCATGTTATCCGTTTCGTTATCATCGAATCCTCCAGCCAACCAATGTCAATCACATCCAGGCGTCGGGTGAATAGTAGTGGTTGGTTAGACCTTGTGTAGTGAACCAACTAACCTTTTCGTAATATTTCTCTTCCACCAGTGTATTCTGTATCTATGCCATGACCATCTTGTAGGGCTCATGAGGAACCTCCGGCACTACGAGCGCTAGATTCACAGACCGGGCATCCAAGGGGATGTCTACCCCTCGGATGCAGATGGTAAGGTTGGAGGAATCCTATAGGACCATAGGCAGATAAGCATAGAACTCTAACACCCACCTGGGCTATGAGAAAAGAGGAGTCACCACCAAAGGACCCCAACCAAACTCTTGAATTCGGTTGTTGAAGGCGGGAGCCTGTTCAACCACTCCCCCCATCTTAAAGGCACACTCCAAACAAAAACCCATCCATTGCATCTCGCAGAATCTTGCCTTGCTAGTAGCATCTAGAAATCTCTCGTAGGGGTAGTTTGGGCCCTCAATTATGTTCATTGTTAACCTACAAATTTGAAATCATGTGTTAGGAAACCATAGAATCATCCTAGGAATGCATGTAATAAGAAAAATCTGGTCTTGGAACAGTTGGGAGGCTGCACTACTTTCACTCCCACTATAGCGGCCAGGGTGGTGCTATAGCGGAAGGGGAAAATGGGCATGAAAACCCATTCCTCTCCCTTTTATTATTTCTAATTTGCGTAGAGCCGCTATAGAGGCACTATGGCTGCTATAGCAGGCAATACTATGTGGGGGAAGTTTTTTGCTGTGGCTTAGTATGTTCAAATTTCCTATTTCGATATTTCAGGGTACGCGAGACGTGGTAATATTATATTACTTGCGTAGGGTGAGTGCATTGTAGAATTGTCAAATTATGTGGTAAACCTCAATTATCAGCCTGTGTGCTTTCCACCTAGGTAGTCGTTCAAGGACGAATGAGGGGTAAATTGTTATCTATTGTAACGACCCGATCCGTCGTTACAAAAGGGCATCTCATGTTGAATCCCAAGATACTCGAAATTAGATACAAGAATTTTTAAAAATTGAGCCCACGATGATTTTGGCCCATTTTGATTTTTGGGCTAGGCTGATGTCAGCCTGTAATAGCGGCTTGCAGGCATTATAGTGGGCTGACAAAAGTTCTACAACTTAATTAATGCATCTTTTTTAATCTTTCTACCATTTTTGAAAGGAAAAAATAGACGAGGGACAAAAGCCCTCTAAGGGCACTCGGGGTAAGGGAGAAACAGGGGAGAAGAGTGACAACGCAAGGAAGGTGAAAACCCAAGGAATTCCATCGCTCATTTATCTCGGTTTACTCTCACGAAATCAAGAGTTCATGGGTAAGGTTCCTCAGCTGATGCATGGCTCCTAGGTAGACTAGGTTTCCTTAAACTGAGTAGTTAGACTTGTTTTACTACATTATATCTTGTAGATGTTCGAAGATTGCTTACATAGGCCTTCGAGCGCGGAGTCTAGATGGTTATAGGTTGTTGTTTATTGATGTTAAGGTGGGAGATGAGATAATGACTAGGGTGGTTCTCTAGTTCTTGATTATAACCTTGAGTTTTCTTGTTGAAGTGGTTTGGTGGTAATTGTAAGGTTGAAAGTTATGAAATTGCTGGATTATAGGCATTTCTGGGACTTGTGGTAATCAAGGGAAACGAATGGGTACTCATAAGGGGGTCCAGTATTTTGGGCTATTTATATATCGGTGTATATATGTAGGTGGTGGTTGTATGTTTTCCGGTTTATGTATGTGTGCATTTCTACTGTTTTATAATATCATTTATGCAATGCATGCTAGGGAAAACATAGGAAAGAATATGAAATGACATCATGTTGATAATCTCATGCAATTGACCTATTTATGTGCCTTGTGATTTTCAAGTGGTATTGTTCATTGTGTGTGTGATTGTGCATGATTTCTTGTGATTGATGGTTGGTTCGGGTACCACGCCGGTATAGGAATACTAATGGTTGGCTCGGATATCATGCGTGGTATAATTACTAATGATTGGCTCGGATGTTACACCTGATATAATTACTAATGGTTGGCTTGGATATACCGCTTGATATAATTACTAACTCTGATTGGTTCGGTTACCACACTGGTACACTAACAATTTACATTTGTTGTTCCATGAGTGAACGGGTTTACCTTTTTATAATGTGGTATGCTTGTTGGATCCTTGCATCATCCAGATTACTTGGAAGGTGAGTTGGACTCATGTATAGTTTCATGTGAAGTTGTGGGACATGTTTCATGTGAATGTTAACTCAGGGTAAGGACTAACAGTCCGGGCTGTGTTATACTTGTTATAATAGTAGTTTGTCTTTTAGTTATTAAAAAGGTGGTTGTTAAGTTATACAGATGACCGGGGGTCTGGTGCATGGTTTATGTTTTGGGACTAATTATGGTTGTCCAATTTTTAGAACTTATATGATAATGGGGATGTGAGTTAAGATGGATGAGTTGGTCTAAGGCGCTAGTTTCAGGTACTGTTCCAAAAGGATCAGGGAGTTGGCATGAGAATTTGAGAAAGAGTAGTAGATTGGTTTATAGGGCTAGTGGTGACCTTGTAGTTGTGAATCTCTATGTGGTAGGAGGATTAGGCTATGATTTGATATAATGGTGGTATAACAGGGAGGCATCAGATCAAGGTGCATTAGTTTATGGGAATTATACCTAGGATGGTAAAAGCATGTGGATAGAGGCTTAGGATGGTGTAACTTTCATATTACATAATTCCTTCTACATGTCTACTTTATATTATGTGGTAGGTTCGGGTTGAACGATTATGCCTACCAGTACATGTCTTTGTACTGATACTACTTTTGCTATGCCACTTGACATAGTCTAGTTGCAGGGTCAGTGATATTTCTTTGGTGAAGATGATGATGATCTCCGACACTTCCATTTTTCCTTCTTTATGGTGAGATTTGTGTCTTATTTTTTCCTTATATTAACTGTACACTTTTAATAGGTTTGTACCTGTTTAGACTAGTTCCGTGGGGAAGGTCTTCGGTCATTTGTAAAAGATTTTCATTAAAGTTTGATCTATTCATGAATTTTAAAGGTACTAAAGAGATTTTTGTAGTAGTTTGTTTATTTCCGCATATCCTACTTTTAATTGGGTGAAAGGGTTTTCCTATCTAGGTATTAGAGTAGGTGTCCGCATGGCCTGGTGGATTGGATCGTGACAGGGATTAGATACCACGTGGTACATGGACATTTAGGGTCCTCTACATGTCATGAGTAGATGGACAAGATTAGGACCTTTTAGCATGTGTGTACAAATGAGAGTGAGATTTGTGATTTGAGAGATGGATAGTAATTCTAGAAGTTGTTGTACTTATATATAATTTCCATGATTTTATATTCTTGTTTGCATCTTGAACAAGTGATTTGCTATCATTATATCGGTGGTGGTGACCTATGTGTCTAGTGATTGATGACTTTGATATGACGGAATGAGGTTAGTTATCTGTGACAATTCCCAGACTGGTATGTTTGCAACATTGATTGCGTGTTATAACTCTTGTCTAATTGTTATGACTTATGTGTGCATCTATATTACTGTGACTGTCAAAGATTTTATGGTTGATTAAAATATTATTGTATTTGGTTATTTTAGGACCATGGAAATATCTGGTGACCGGTGATCAAGGTTATGAGTATAATACTTCTGATAATTAAAGTATTAGTAAGTTGAGAAATGGATGGTATGAAAAAAATAATGTTACTTGATTATAATATTTGTGTTGATTTTCCTTATAGCTATATTATATATAAGAGAGATGATGTAAATTACAAGGTTTGTGGTTGAGTTAAGAAAGTAATAATGAAATTCTATTATTTCGCGAAGGACTAAGATAAGAGGGTAATGTGTGATTTTAGGAAAAATTAAATGTGATATATCTATGCTTGTCGTTCTAGTTAATTTTGTGATGTTTTTATGTGGAAGTAATCTAGATCGGCCTATGATGCTTACTCAGTACATATGGTGTACTGATACTACTCTTGCAACACCTTTTGTTGGTGTAGGTTTGTTTCAGGTTGTTTGAAGCATGGGATGACAGTTATTCAACATCAACTTCTACCTACTTCGTTCTCAAGTGAAAGTGGTGTCTGTCTCTTGTGCATTTATATTATATTATGTTTGTACTCTATTAGAAGCTCTTGTACCTAGAAAAAGGAGACAATATTGATAATATAGCAAATCACGTGATAATCGAAACACCAAGGAAGGGAACATGCTAGCTGACTCCCTAGCTAATCAAGCATTACACAAAATGAGATGACATATTATATGGATCCTACGAGATTAAATCAAAGGGAAGGAAGCACATCAACTTGGACAAGCTTCAATGTCATACATTAGAGTTGCATCAGTTACTAAATGAAGATTTACTAGAAATTTAGGATACAACATACGAGTATTCACATCAAGCGTATTTACAAAGATATTTTTTCCACGAGGAAAATCCTTCCCTGGACAAAATAACTAGTCTAGACTATATCAGTCTACAAAAAGTTTTCAAATTTCTCAATTTTAGATTTCTTCTTTGAAATGAATTCGGATTCCTTAGGGACCGTGTCACCCATCCCTACAAGTTATAAAATATACAATAAACCTATGAAAAATGTCATTTCAAACAAAAAAGTTTTATTAATCAAGATGACTGATAGGTCGGTACACAACAATAAACATTTATTATTTAAAAATTTCATTGCTTATGATATTTAATTATGAAGAAACAACATACTAAATAATTATTTTTGGGATCTACTATATGAAAGTTTCTATTTAAGGACTAAAAAAATTAGTTGATAGAGTCAAAGAACTAGCCACATTCATTTTAGGTACAACATTTGGATCTTCATATTTTTTGATCTCTTGGTTCAATTCCGTGAGACCAGTCTCCTTAATCAATTGATCTTCAAATTTTATGAGCCCTTGGTACAACTTCCGAAGACTTCCCAAATAAGTAGACTCAAAATCTTCTGATAGCTGATGTTTGATATTATCCTCAATAGATTTTCCTTTCTCCTTATTTTCTTCATCCTTCTTTTTCATCTTCATATAAAATCGAGGTGTAGTTAGATGGTTAGCCTCCAAAAATTTGTGGACGACAGATTCTACATCAGGCTTTCCAAATAAAATTGGTTGATGACTGATTGAGAAAATAATTATTGTGATTTCAATTCCACATAGAATGGAAAGATCATTTGCCTTTTTAAACAAGGCCTTTAGCATCTTGAAGATTTTAACACCCTCAACACGTTTATCTTTTGTAAGTGCTAAATCAACATTAGAATTCTTTGATTCCATGTCTACAACAAGAGGAGATAGAAAGATACAATAATTTCTTGTCCAATGTGTATAATAAACTTGAACCAAAATGAGTACATGCTCAACCCATACCTTCAAATTTATAGTAACTTTTTTCCGTCATTTAACTTTTAAATTCTAGAATTTATTCCCTGGCTGATTCAAGATTTAATATTTACAAAATCCTCCCTTATAGTTTGATATCATAAAGTTACCTCCTCTCTACTTTTTTCAAATGAAAAATTATGAAAAATGTTGAAGTCTTGAAAAAGTATAGAAATTACCCAAATTTATCCTTAATAATATAAATCATCATACATACTTATTACATATTTTATTACTTTTAAATTTTATTTATGTCTTTTAAATCTAATAAAAAGGAAAGAAAAATAAACAAGGAAATAACATATTTGTCAATGAAAACTATTTTAATAAAGGAGTTCTTGTATGAAATAAGCGATAAAACTAACTAAGCTAAAAGGCAATTATTATATGTAATTGAATTACAAAATAATTATAAAGCTTTGATATTTCCTATAAATAATTGTCAATTACTTTGATTTTTTAGGGAATGTAATTGTTCTTTATTTCAAAAAGAAATTTTGATTGATTAAAGGATGTGTCTCTCCTTTTTCCATCAATCATCTTCTAAAGAGGGGAACATTGCAATAAAACTTTCATAAGGAGGATGCCAACATAATTTTAAAGCTAGATTGGATGTGGTGTAATTATGCATAAGTAATGTATATTGCCTTAATCTTCATATTTAGAGTAGATTACCTAAATCTTCATCTATTGATTTGATTGCCAATTTTAAAAAATCAATAAAATAAACAAGTACAAAAATATTTTTGTGACATGCTTATTCAATTAGAAATTACATTTTTCTCATGAACCAAAAATTGAGATCGTGATGACACCAATATCAATCCCATAGATTGGTAAGACAATTCTTCACTTACCAATCATTTAACAAAAATATAAAATGTAAATTAAATAAAAAGTGGTAATAACTTGCACAAAACTTATCACTAAATCCAATTAGAATGTGAAAAACAACTGTAACGCCAAAAACTTGTTAAGATGGGTACAAGCTTTTAAGATATAGAGATATGAGCTTAAAAGTACTACACTATATGGGAAAACTAAAAAACAAAAATATAAAAGATAGAGCTTTTTGGGTGTTGCTGTTACAACAATCATATTCATTTTGCGATTTTTCACCCCTTTTACCATGCTTGACCCTACCCATAACTTAAGTTATCTATTAATGACCTATGGAAATGAGTGGCATAATTCTCAAGGTAATCAGAAGTGTTTCATCTAAGGTTTTTAGTTTTACAAGTTTGGAATTTGAAACATTTGACCAAAATCAATATTTGGGGATAACAAGTTTTGTATGAATTTTGATTATTATTCTACTAAGTTGTATGATTGGCACATATTCTATTGCACTCAAAAGTGATTTGAATCCTTGGGTAGAATTCTAGTGTTCATGAAATTTGGATTTGACTACGGTCATCATTTGATCAGGACGACCCAAAAATAGTGATTTAGTGATTTCAATGGGTCCAAAATATGTTTTATTGCAAATTTTCACTATTCATTTGTGTGCACGAGCTTCTGAACAAATTTTAAGGGTCCATTCTAAAAACTTTCTGAATTTTTGTTCTTGTCAACTTCTATCATCTGATGTGGGTTCGCAATTGTGAAGGTGATTCATAATTGTGATGTTTAAAGTTCTCTGTGAATCTTTCAATTGCCATGTATGTTTATTCGCTATTGTGATGTTGGAAGACTATATATGTAGGCTCGATGAGAATCTTGCAATTATGTGGTTTAGGCTTGAAATTGTGAAATGAGAGGTTAAACGGTTGGTAGTCTAATGGAAAACAAAAGTCTCAAAAATTGCAATATTAGGTCAGGACCTGACAATTTGAAATTAAGACATTTTATTTGTAATTGTGATGGTACCTAGGAGTTTTAATGAAATATTTCTTACCCGCACGGTCCCATAACGTGGATCATGATGATTTCAAAATTTATTTAGTAGTCACATTTGCCCTTCAATGTGCTGAAGTCACGAGTAAGGGCTTGAGTGCATCACAAAGTTGACTTCAACTCCTTTTCTTCCAAACCTATCACTTCTTCCCATATGGTGAAGATGAATCTCTAACATAATTGGCAGATCATAATTGATCACAAGTGATACTTGTTGTACATCAATTCCACAAGCTGACATATATGTTGTGATAAGGACATGGGAAGAATCTGTCTCGACCCAAGACTACCCCGTAGACGTGATATGGCACTTAGAATCCCAAGAAATTCCAAGCGAAGCATATGGCGCAGCATGACACTAAGTTAATACACAAAACTAAAGCAAAGAGATAAGCAAAATAAGTCTCAAATGGAAATATCATCATAACAAGGAAATCTGAATACAAAACTCATAATGCGGAAATACTATGTCTAACATAAGTCTCTACTACATAAGTGAGTAGCTAGGAAAAGACCTAGCTCACTCGAACATCTGAAACAGAAATATATTTTGAAATGAACATAAACAAAACATGAGTGACATGTCCTTGAACCATAAGGACTCAACAATAACTGTGAAGGCTGATAGGAGTCCGCACTAACCACGCACTTGATGAGATACGTCAAAACCAAAATTACGAAACAATATAGGCAGAAAGTATGCGGTTAGTACTCGGAATGTACTGAGTCTACTGACGAATATCTCTACCTTTGCTAGAAGCCAAAGGGAAATCTCTCAATCTAAGTGCAACCTTACCACAACCATATCATCCATCGGTACCGGCTAAAAACTTCCCCAGATGACTCTTACCACACTTTTGGTAATTAGGGAAAGTTTGTCCACTAAAGGCACTTCCTTGAGGCTTATGGTTAGACACCATATCTTTGTTGAACTTCTAAACCAGAGCACTAAATGAAGATGGGGCTAGGCCTGAAAACCTTTGTCTGAACTGAGAACGATCACCACTACCAGATCTCTGATGAGAGTAGTCACCACTATCAGTCCATGCCCTCTTAGTCTTCCTAACACTCTTCTTTAGCTTTTCCACCTCAATATGTTGGGCATAAGTCATCAACTTTGATATTTCCATTTCCTTGAGCAACATGGCAGTTTTACACTCTTTGACAACCATTTTTGAGACACCGAAAACAAACTTGCTCATTCAAGCTCTAGAATAGGCCACCATAGTTGGAGCGTATTTGAAGAGTTGAGTGAACTTCAATGCATACTCATTTAGACTATATTACCCTGCCTCAAGTTTATGAATTCTTCTACTTTGTCCTCTCTCATCTCAAGAGGGAAGAATCGATCTAGAAATGCTCCTTTGAGCTTGTCCAAATCCAAGGGACCCACATCAGCATCCCTCTCTTCCTTCCATTACTTGAACCATATTTGAGCAACACTTTTCAATTGGTAAGCACCCAAGTCCGCACTTTTAACCAGCGTAATACCCATAATGTTAATGATTTTTTGAATCCCTTCAAAGAACTCGATCCTTGTCCACCTTAGGACCATGGAATTCCGAAAGATTCATGCTTGTGAAGACTCAAACCCTAGTCACCAGTGGTGACCCACATTTGGGGTCAAAAGAGCTACAACCTCACGGTTGGCTTGAGTAGTCATGGCTTGGGCAAGCACTTGAAAAGCATCCCAAAACTCGGCATGAGTGACCTGTTCAACCAACGGGTCAACTGGAGCATGTGGAGCTTTAGGTTCCACATTCAAGTTCCTTTCCTAAAACACTTGAACCTGATGCTCTGAATACCAAGTTTGTCAAGACCCAAGACTACCCCCTAGATGTGATATGACACATAGAATCCCAAGAGGCTCCAAGCGAATAACATGGCATAGCATGACACTAAGATAATACACAAAATTGAAGTAAAGAGATAACCAAAAAAAGTCTCAAATGTAAATATCAGTATAATAAGGAAATTTGAATACAAGACTCATAGTGCAAAAATACCATGTCTGACATAAGTGAGTCACTAGGACAAGCCCTTGCTTACTCGAACATCTGAAACTGAAATATATTCTGAAATGAACATAAAGAAAACTGATCTGAGGCAAAAAATATATTTTCTTATCATTAATTGCCTCATATTTATTATTTATATTTGTCCTTTTTGAGCATGAATTTTATGGATTATGCTAAATAGTGTATTTTATTTGTAGGATTAAATTGGTACAAAGTTGAAGAAGTTTGGAGCTAAAATGAATTACTTATGAAAGATTGAAGAAGAAAAATCAAGCAGGCAGCTTAATGGATTAAATTGAATATTATATTAATATTTATATATATGGAAAGTTTGAGGCGGCACAGTTTCACGTAGGAATCCAATTCCGTTTTGGTTTTGGGTTCCTAATTTGTTTTGGACTCAGTTATTTTATTCAGGGTTTTCTACATCTATAAATAGTCCATAGAAATAATTATTTGGAGAACACTTTGTAAGGAAGACACTTTGTAAGGAAAAATTGTCAATACTTTTTAAGGTTCTTTTCTTCTTCTTTTTCTTAGGTATTAGTAGCTAAAGATCCTTGTTCTGGGGCTGCGGCCATGGGTAATTGTTGAACATCGATTGTTTTGAATTAATGCTGGTTATCGTTTAAATTACTTTTGTATTCTTGTTTTAGTATTTCATGCTTGATCACCATAGAAATAAATCTATTGTCTATTCTTGGACTCGAGAGATAAAGAGGTAGATAGACCAGAGAATGCAAAAAGCTTGTTCTAACTTTGTTTAGATTCGTGTTCAGGAGTGACGCCCGGACGAACACCTCGCTTGGTTACGAAACAGGACGAAATATAAATGCTCGCCAATTAGGACTGCCTATCCCCGCTCAACGATGTAGTTAGACAGCTAGTTGGAGTAGGCGATTAGAAGTCGAGAGATCATGATCATAAAATCAACCTTGTAAATCAGTAATTTGATAACCTTAGTTAATTCATTACATGAGATGCGATACATGAAACCCTATGCATGTTGCAGCCCTGGAATTGTCCCAATCACTGTAAGTTAATCTTAGTATTTAATTATTGCATTCTTTTATTTCTTTTGACACTCTTAAATAAATAAATAGACTAGTATAATTTAGTAAATAGTTAATTGACAAGTCTCTGTGGGTTCGATATTCCGATTCTTAAAGAGCCACTTATTACTTCTGCGACCACGTACACTTGCGTGTGCAATTGGTAGCAACAAGTTTTTGGCGCCGCTGCCGGGGACTTAGAAATTAACTATTCTTCTAGGTTATACTTTTTCTTTTTATTTATTTATTTATTTGTTCTATTTTTTTAGTATTTTTTCTTTTCCGAACAACTAATTTTTTTTTCCTTTGAATAATTTGGTACTCTTATTGATATGACTTATTGGGATAAACCATGGTTGGGTGAGGAGTATTCTTATAAGTATCCTTGTAATTATTGTAATGGACCCCATTTGGATATCGAATGTCCTATTTGTCATATATGTGGTGGTCAATTTGGTCATTGGAATGGTTGTCCTAACTTTTATCCCCCTCCCCCCTATTATGATTCTTCTGTTATCTGTGATGTTGACAGGGGTGATGAAGTGGGGAATGCCCAAAGAGGTGGAGGTACGCAGAATTATGGGAACACGCATAACTCAAGTTGGAGGAACCACCCCAACTTCTCATGGGGTGGAAATCAGAATCAACACCAAAATCAGGCTCAAGGGCAGAACCAATACAGACCACAAGGTAATGGACAACAATTTCAACAGCCAAATAATCAAGGTGCGAAGCAAGGGGGCATGACTAAGGAGGAGTTGTTCCAAAAGCTAAGTACAGAAATCAACAACAAGTTAGGAGAAGAGTTGAGAAACACCCAATTAGCGCTGAAAATCTGGAAAGGCAGTTCGCACAATTGGCTAATGCAGTCAATGTGCGTCCTCCTGGAGATCTTCCGGGTGACACGGATCCTAACCCAAGGCAACCGAATGCGGTGAGCACAAGGAGTGGATTACAACTAGAAGAATTAGCTCCAAAGAAGAGAAGTTCTGAGGCGGTGAGAGAAGAAAAGAAACCCGAAGAAGTGGTTCAAGATGCGAATGTTGAGAGGATTGTTCCTCAATTAAAACCACCCCCTTCGTTTCCTCAAAAGTCCAAAAAGCAGAACGAGGACGCATGCTTCGGTAAGTTTTTGTCTCTCCTTAAACAATTTCACATTAATCTCCCTTTGGTTGATATTTTGCAGGGAATTCCCAAGTACGCCAAGTATGTGAAGGAGATAGTGGAGCAAAAAGAGGAATTCCAACCATTCAACTATACCTTATTCCTTAATGTCAATGTTGAGAAAGAGTACAAAAGTGAGAATGTTGTAAATAATGTTGCTTTGGAGTTGAGGCACCTTGGATCTCATTCAAAACACTTGACTATAGATGAGGAACAAGGCCCCGACATCCTAAAGTTTTCTAATCCACATAGACAAAATGACATTCCTCACATAAGGGCCAAGAAGTGCAAGATGCGACATTTATTACTTGGTTCTGTTATCTTTATACCACCGCCCCTAGAGAGGAGCAGAAAAATTGATGCGAAGTTAGTGGTACAATTCATAAGTTCAAAGTGGAAAGAAAAGTAGTGAATTTACTTGTGTCGTGCCACGACATTAAATTAGGCGCTTATTGGGAGGCAACCCAATTGGTAGTGTAGCTTCTTATTTTAATTTTTTTATAGTCTCATTTTTTTTCTTCTTTTCTTTTGGTCTTGTTTTTGCAGATTAGGGGAAGTCTGAGTACCCAAGAATTTGGAGCTAAGGAGCACGTTTGAGCTTAAGGGTGGGTGACGACCTTTGATGAAAATTAAGAGAACATGCTACTAGCTAGGCCTAGAGGCCTCAGGGAGTTTTCCTAACCCTTGTTTTAAATTTTATTTGATGCTTTGGGGACATAGCATTTTTTTTTAAGTGTGGGGTGGAGGAATGAATTCCCAGTTTTTATTGCTTTATCGAGTCTTTTTGTATTTTTAGGTGGGTTCCTCGGCTTTTGTTTTCGGTACTTTTCCTGAGGATAGTCCCTTTAAACCGATAGGGAGTAAATTTTTATTTATTTTTTTTATTTTTTAGAGAAAAGAAAAGACCCTTTTGAGTTGTGTGATACTTGCTATTTAGGCCTAATTTTAAGTAGTACGTTCTTGTGAATGCTTGATTGCTAATGAAATTGCAGACTCTTTGACACTTAGGTTCATGGTCGTGACTTTGTTTATAGCTTGTTTTATTTTGTAGTTTGTTATGATCCTGTCTCTCTTAGAAGTGGAATTGATCCATCTTGATTGATACTTGTGCCATGTGTGGTGAGAATTTGTTTATTCCATGTTTTGCATCTTAGTCTAGAACTTGCCCTGCATGTTATTGAAGCGAAATAAAAAGTGTTGCTCAGTTTAGGAGATGATAATAGGCTTTCTTTGATTTGTCTTGTAAATTTTAGCCTTTTCAGATATTATATCACTAGTTCGCCCTTTTGAGCCTGTAGCCTTTTGTTGGTAGCCATATTTTGCCCTTAACTATTTTGTTGAATCCCTAGTTTTTGCACCTTGCTTCCTTGAGCACTGTAGCATAGACTTATTATGATTGATAAATCTAAAGGAAAAAAGGGATGGTTGAGTGAAAAAAGGTAATCAATGATAGCTACAAAGTGATGAAAAAAGCCCTCTTTGAAAGAATGTGACATGAAAAAGAAAAAAAAAATTCTTTGAGAAAAAAAAATTGTGAAAGAAAAAAAATGATTGAAGCATTCTTGAGATGATGAGAATTACTAGTGAAATAATTGTTAAAGAGAGGGCTGAAAATAAAGAGAAGAAAATAATGGGTGGTGAAGTCTAAAAATACAAAGTGCTTAGAGAAGTGTGAGTCACTATTATATAATTTTCCTACCTGTCCCTTAGCCTACATTACAACCAGTTAAAGTCCTATTTGATTCTATTCAAGCATGCTTAATTAGCGGAGATGTACATAATGGGCAAGCCTATGGTTCTTTGTGCATACATGTGAATTTTATTTGTGAGTGTGAGAGTTGTTCTTCGATGCCAAGTTTTTAATTTATATTCAATCTTTTGAATTGAGTGTGTGGACTATTTCTTCTTGTAAGGGCACTTGTTTCATGATAGATAGGTGATGTTATTAACTTTCTTTGATGAGAGTAGGTGAGCAAGCTTAAATTTGATGAGTTCAGAGTCTTTCCTTGAGGTTAGGAGGTTAGAGGTTTGTTGTTTATTTGGATGTCTTGCATAATGAGCGGGAATTGTACTTGATGTTTTCAAATTTCAATATGGCCTAATTGTTTGTATCAACCAAATTGATGGCTTCCTAGTATGATTTTTGAGATGAGATTTAATGTGTGCTCGAGGACGAGCAAAAGTTTTAAGTGTGGGGTGTTGATCTGAGGCCAAAAATATATTTTCTTATCATTAATTGCCTCATATTTATTATTTATATTTGTCCTTTTTGAGCATGAGTTTTATGGATTGTGCTAAATAGTGTATTTTATTTGTAGGATTAAATTGGTACAAAGTTGAAGAAGTTTGGAGCTAAAATGAATTACTTATGAAAGATTGAAGAAGAAAAATCAAGCAGGCAGCTTAATGGATTAAATTGAATATTATATTAATATTTATATATATGGAAAGTTTGAGGCGGCACAGTTTCACGTAGGAATCCAATTCCGTTTTGGTTTTGGGTTCCTAATTTGTTTTGGACTCAGTTATTTTATTCAGGATTTTCTACATCTATAAATAGTCCATAGAAATAATTATTGGAGATACGGGGGAAAGAATCGACTTTGTAAGGAGGACACTTTGTAAGGAAAAATTGTCAATACTTTTTAAGGTTCTTTTCTTCTTCTTTTTCTTAGGTATTAGTAGCTAAAGATCCTTGTTCTGGGGCTGCGGCCATGGGTAATTGTTGAACATCGATTGTTTTGAATTAATGCTGGTTATCGTTTAAATTACTTTTGTATTCTTGTTTTAGTATTTCATGCTTGATCACCATAGAAATAAATCTATTGTCTATTCTTGGACTCGAGAGATAAAGAGGTAGATAGACCAGAGAATGCAAAAAGCTTGTTCTAACTTTGTTTAGATTCGTGTTCAGGAGTGACGCCCGGACGAACACCTCGCTTGGTTACGAAACAGGACGAAATATAAATGCTCGCCAATTAGGACTGCCTATCCCCGCTCAACGATGTAGTTAGACAGCTAGTTGGAGTAGGCGATTAGAGGTCGAGAGATCATGATCATAAAATCAACCTTGTAAATCAGTAATTTGATAACCTTAGTTAATTCATTACATGAGATGCGATACATGAAACCCTATGCATGTTGCAGCCCTGGAATTGTCCCAATCACTGTAAGTTAATCTTAGTATTTAATTATTGCATTCTTTTATTTCTTTTGACACTCTTAAATAAATAATTAGACTAGTATAATTTAGTAAATAGTTAATTGACAAGTCTCTGTGGGTTCGATATTCCGGTTCTTAAAGAGCCACTTATTACTTCTGCGACCACGTACACTTGCGTGTGCAAAAACATAAGTGGTATGTCCTTGAACTATCAGGACTCACCAATAACTGTGAAGGCTGATAGGAGTTCGTACTAACCACGCGCCTGGTGAGATACATCTTGACCAATATTATGAAACAATATAGGCAACAAGTATGCGATCAGTACTCGGAATGTATTGCGTATGGGGAAAATGCGATAAACATGATGTAAAAATGTGATAAGTCTGAAAATATGATAATACAATGACCAAGTAACATAACATAAATTTGATCATATGATTTTATAAAACATAGTCCAAAGTCAAGCATTCTTCTTTAAATCATAATCGTAATCATAACATAAGTCTTTTGTGAGAGATACCATTAACCAACATAAACCATGTGAGCTATAACATGGAGTTCAGTCTACTACTCCCACGCCTAAAAGAGAGTGTCCCACTTGCAAAGGTAAGAACCATAATTATGAGCTTAAGTGCATCCACTAGCAAAAGTCAATTAAGACGAAGTCCTATGGGGCACATAGTTCTGGAACAAGGGGATTGCTTTTAAAGGTCTCAAGCCTCTACTAACGGGTGAGCCTTCATCCCAAAGTCTACTTGGTGCTAAGTAAACTCCCAATGGAAACATGCATAATCACAATCATATTTATAACATGTAAAACGGTAAGAATCTAGTAATATCAAATCGTTCATACCATAATCTCATAGTCATAAGAACAGCTCATTTAAATCATGATTTCATAATAATTGAGACAGTTATCTAAATTATGATCATCATTCATAATGGGAAGTACTTCAATTGGAAGAATTCCATTTTCATAAAAACTAATTGACACTTTATCTAAAAACATCCTTGAATTCTTGAAATCCTCATATCATAATGCATGCATATCAACATAGCTTTAGTTCATATCATAAAATAATATCATAAAATACTTATATAGCTTGGGTTCATGAAAATAACATTAAAATAATGGATTATGATCAAATCATACATAATAAGATCAATCATAGTAAATAAACTTGAAATCAATTGATCCCACAAGATAATCATGAAACCCTAGAATTTGGGTAAGAATCATAAATGGAGAATTGAGATTTTTTGGGATTCAACGGGTAAAGAAAAACCCAATGATGAATTTTTCACATACCTTGATGAAACTCTAAATTAAAATTTGGAAGAAGAGACTTGAAGCTTTGATCCTTGAAGCTTTCCTTGAGAGAGAACTTGGAGAGGAAGACTTAGGGTTTTGAGATAATGCGAGTTAATGGGGAGGGGTTTTGGTCTTAGAATCAGTTATAGGTCCTTCAAATAAACTTAAAACGACGTGGTATAGGAGTTACAAGAGTAGGAAAAGACCCAATTAACCTTGGTAAAATAACTACCGGACAAAATCCATGATCCCCATCTACGGTCCGTACAATTGCCTATGGACCGTACTGGCCATTCGTGAATCAATGTACTGAAAGTCCATCTTTTGATGAAGAAACACGATCAACTTTTACGAACCGTCAACCCTATTACAACACGTACAACTCCCTCATAGACTTAGGAGCTTGGAAATTTCCCTAAGTTCAGGACACCAACTACGGATCACTTGTACGGACTGTATTTACCTTTATGGCCTGTATCGACCCATCGTAGAGCCCAGTACTGAAATTTGCCTTTCTGAAAGATGCAACTGTGATGTTCATCTATGACCCGTAAATCCTACCATGATCCGTCCTATTAGCTCGTAAAAAAGGTCCCAAGACTTGACAATTTTCCACTTTTTGATCTCAATTTCTATGAGCCCCTTCCACGAACCGTGGAACCAACTATGGCCCGTACATGGCCCCATGAACACAAAACCAACAACTTTTTCTGCAGCTTTTCCACTTCCAACTAACTTTTACTCTTCCGAGATGTTGAAGAATCAGAGCAAAACTCGCACATCCCTATTATTCTAGTTCATATCTCCATCTGTAGCTAAGACTGTGATGACAACTTTGTGTTTTGTCTCTTAACCAATCACTCTTGTGCCTGATGTTCACAAAAGTAACACTCTGAGTGATCGCTAACGTCTCATATAAAACATAGGGTGTCTCAAGCTTCTATTCTACCTTATCAAAATTAACATAGAATTGTTTAATACCCTCAAGTATTCATAACGTATAACTAAGTTTTTCACGGGCTTATTCATGAACTTTCATGTGTTGTTAAAGGCTTCTGGTGGCATGATTGCATAAAAATTCCAACTTGAGCTTTGGTGGGAACCAATTAAATTATCATGACTCTTAGTATAGACACATGAATAAAGAATCAAAATTACTAATTTCATAAAGTCTGTATAAAAAAGTCAAAACAGGAAAAAGATTATGAACTCTGTATTTTACTCAGTATAATCATCAAATCAAGTAACAAATTGAATGGAATGGATTTTTATATAATGACCTTATTGTCTTGCACTATGTAGAAGGACTAAACATCTATGTAGAAGCTTTAAAAGAGATGAGCATGTAAATCAATTAAAGATGCCTTATGCAAAAGTCTGAAATAGATCTGGATAATAGTGACAATGTTGAGAAAAACATCTTAATATCAAAGACTCAAAAATGAAGATAGGTGTCGGGACAAGACCCATGGATACCTGAATAATAAACTAAATGTCTACTAAAACTGAAGGAAATAAATAAACCCAATCCCTCCGAAAGCTAGGAGGTCTCATCTAAAGCAGAGGAAGATAAGATCTCAATGAAGTGCCTGTTGTCGACCCTAAACACATGTATCTGTATCATTAAAAGATGCAGCACCGAATGACGTCAGTACATGGAATGTATGGTATGTAAAATGTCTAAATGAAACACTATCTAGGCTGAATATACTTAACTGAAAGAGTAACTCAAAAGAAGATTGTAAAATAGATAACTGTAAAGTAAAGCATGTAAGTGTATTGAAATCAATAAAACATTTACAACTTATTCATACACAATAATATCAAGTGCTAAAATAGAATACTTTTTACTTTTCCTGTGGAGTTTCTCTAACTGAAAATCATCACTATGAGCCTTGTGATGATACAACATCTTGTCCATGTTGCAAAAGCCATCCAATACTTTGTGTAACAGTTCGAAAGTGCATGTTCAGTTGGAAGTTGAAAAAAATTGTTGATGATTGCTAATTTTTGGTGTTTACAATTGGAGTGTACATGGTCAGGTGTACAACTCGTGGTTTGGTCTCGTGGACTTGATCTTCAAAGACGTGTGATTTCAGTACTTTTCTTCTACAGTTGGACAATATGGGTTGTAAAAGAGTATACATGTCATACAATATGTTCATGGTTCCAGTTCTAAACTCAGAAAATCTCCATACTTTTATTCTACGATAGGACTCAACGGCCCGTGTAATGGAATACGAGCCGAAGTTGATGGTTCGTAGTTTAATCTTCAGAAAGTTGGGTTTCAATAGTTTGATTCCACGAGTGACCAGTACGTTCCATAAATGGATGTACGTACCATAGATGGCTTCGTAGGAATTGTTCGGTAGTTTTTAGTCAAGGGTATTTGGGTCTTTTCTACTTTTTAACTCATATACTATGTCAGTTTGGGCTTATTTTGAAGACCTTAATAGGTTCTTAATACCCCTAACCTCTCCATTCACTCTCATTCTTCCAAATTCCCAAAATTTTCTCTCAAGCAAGCTAGGGTTCCAAGTCTCCATTAAAGATTTCACCTAGGGTTTCATCAACGTATGTGGGAACTTCATCAATGGGTCTTAACTTCGCCCATTGAGTCCCAAAGAAACCTCAATTTCTCAAGTTATGATTCATACATGGGTTTCATGATTTCTTATGAGTTCGATTGAATTTAAGTTCTCTCCATGAATGATTTTATTATACATGATTTTATCATATTTCAATATTTTCATGAACTAATGTTATATAAGTATTAGATGATCATGAACAAAGCTATTTCAATATGCATGCATCATGTAATGAATGATTTGATGAATCATGGATGCTTTCGAATAAAATACCATAAAGTTTATATGAAATTGTGATGCTTCCGATTGAAGTATCTCTCATTATGAATGAATATCATGAGTTAGATACTTTTGATTAAAGTATCTCAAGACTATGTTATAAAATCATGATTTTAAGGAGCTATTTTTATTATTATCAGATTATCTATGAATGACTCAGTATTACTAGATTCTTACTATTTCAATGAATATAATTATGAATATGCATGTTTTCGATTGGAAGTTTACTTAGCACCGAGTGGACCTTGGAATGAAGGCTCACCCGTTAGTAGAGGCATGAGACCTTTAGTAGAAATCCCTTATCCTAGAAATATGTGCCCCCATAGGAGTTTATCTTAATTGACTTTAGCTAGTGGATCTACCTAAGCTCATAATTATGGTCCTTACCTTCGCAAGTAGGACACTCTCTTTTCTGTGCGGGAAGAGTACACTGAACTTCATGTTATAATTCACATGATTTATGTCAGTGAACGGTATCTCCCACATATATTATGATTATGATTTTCAAGAATATTGCATTGACCTTGTACTATGTTTTCAGAATTAGATACTCGGTTTTATTTCATATTTACTTGGTCATTACATTATCGTATTTTCAAACTTATCATGTTATTATGTCATGTTTATGCATTTCCTCATATGCAGTATATTCCGAGTACTGACCGTATACCTTCTTGTGCCTATATTATTTTATAATATAGGTGGTGACGTATCCTATTAGGCTCGTGGTTAGTATGGACTCATATATGCTTTGCATTAGTATTGGTGACTCCTCATGGTTCAGGGACATACCGCTTATGTTTCTTATGATCATTCCAGACATTAATGTTAGTTTTAGATGTTCGAGTGAGCTAGGGCTTGTCCTAGCGACTCACTTATGATGAGAGGCTATTTAAGACATTAGTACTTCTGCCCATGAGTCTTTATATTCAAATTTCTCTATTATGCTAGATATTCCTTTGAGACTTTTATTCCACTATTCATGTTATTTCAGTTATGTTGTTATCTTAGTGTTATGCTATGTCATATGGTTTCTTGGGGTCTCTTGGGACTCTAGGTGCCCTGACACATCTAGGGGTAGTCTTGGGTCATGACAAGCTTGGTATTCAGAGCATCAGGTTCAAGTGTCTTAGAGTGTCTAAAAACCACGTTAAGCATAGTCTTGTTCATGGGTGTGGAGCGTGCCAAATTTATGAATGAGAATCTATGAGACGTTTAAGAAATACTTTACTTCTTTCATACTCTTAGTCGTGCAATAGAGTTGAACTCTATGAAGTTTCCTTCTAACTCATGTTCTATGCATTTTCAGAATTATGCCTCCAAGAAAAGCTCCCATGAGAAGAAATTTGAATGTGGAACTAGAAGCACCACAAGTTTTGGTTGATTCCTTGGCCGAGCAAGTCATTCATGCCGAGTTTAGGGCTGCTTTCCAAGTGCTTTCCCAAGCCATGACTGCTCAAGCCAATCGTGAGGTTGTAGCTCCCATGAACCCAAATGTGGCTACAATGGTGACTAGAGTTCGGGACTTCACTCGGATGAATCCTCCAAAATTCTATGGTTCTAAAATGGACGAGGATCCACAAAAGTTTGTTGAGTGGATTCAAAATATTGTTGAGATCATCGGTGTCACTCTGGTAGAGAGTGCGGACTTGGCTACTTATCAGTTGAAAGGGGTTGCTCGAATTTAGTTTAAGCAATGGAAAGAAGAAAAGGTTGTTGATTGGAACAAGTTTAAAGGAATTTTTCTAGATCGAATCTTCCTTCTCGAGATGAGAGAGGCAAAGGTCCATGTTCATTAACTTGAGGAAAAGGAATATAAGTGTGAAGGAGTATACTTTGAAATTCACTCAACTCTCCAAGTTTGCTTAGGCTATGGTTGTCGACTCTAGAGCCTGTATGAGTAAGTTTGTTTCTGGTGTCTCGGAGATGGTTATGGAAGAGTGTAGAACTACTATGCTAATAAATGAGATGGATATTTCTAGGTTGATGACTTTTGCTCAACAAATTAAGGAAGAGAAGCTTAAGGAGAGTGCTAGAGTTACTAAGAGGGCTCGAACCGATAGTGTTGACAACTGTCATCAGAGATCCAGTGGTGATGGTCGCTCTCAGTTTAGACAGAGGTATTCAGGCCCAGACCCATCTTTTGCTAGTTCTCTGGTGCCTAAGTTCAACAAGTATAGGGTACCAAACCCTAAGTCTTATAGTAGTGTTTCTAGTGCAGGTTTTTTCCCTGTATGTCAAAAGTGTAAGAAGATCCATCTGGGAAAATGTTTAGACGATACTAGTGGATGTTATGGTTGTGGTAAGACTGGTCATAGATTGAGGGATTGTCCATCGACTCCTAACATATGTAGAGAGGTTCATCAGCAAACTTAGCCTAGTGCTTTTTTAAGTCGCCCGACTCAGCAAGGTACTTCATCAAGTTATGGTGGCGGACAACGTTAGAATAAGTTTTATGCTTTTCAAACTCGACAGGATCAGTAGGTTTCCCCCGATGTGGTCAGTGCTATGTTACAAGTCTTTCAGTTGGATGTTTATGCCTTGTTATACCTAGGAGCCACACTTTCCTCATGACTCCTTATGTTGCTATGAAATTCAGTGTCAGTCCCAAAATCTTATCAGAACCCTTCTCAGTCTCTACTCCTTTCAGTAATTCAGTTTTAGCTAAACGAGTTTATAGAAATTGCCTAGTATCAGTTTTTCAGAAAATCACCTCAGCTGATCTAGTAGAGTTAGACATGATTGATTTCAATGCTATTCTTATGGACTGCCTTCATGCTTGTTTTGCCTCTATTGACTATAGAACCATAGTTGTTAAGTTTCAGTTTCCAAATGAACTATTCATAGAGTGGATGGGTAGCACTTTAGCGCCTGTAGATCAGTTTATCTTGTGCATTAAGGCCAGAAAGATGATTTCTAAAGATTGCATCTATCATCTAGTTTTGGTTAGGGATATGAATTATGAAACCCCTACTCTTGAGTCAATTCGTTGTGAATGAGTTTCCAAAAGTATTTCTCGAAGATTTTTTAGGAGTTCCTTCCGAAAGGGAAATTGACTTTGGAATTGAACTTCTTTCACATACCCAGTCTATCTCTATTCCTCCTTACATAATGTCTCTAGATGAGCTTAAGGAGTTTAAAGACCAGTTAAAGGACCATTTGGATAAGGGTTTCATAAGACCGAGTATTTCTCCATAGGGTGCTCCACTTTTCTTTATTCATAAGAAAGATGGTTCTATTGGATGTGCATTGATTATCGACAGTTGAACAAGGTTACAATCAAGAATAAGTATCCCATCCCAAAGATTAATGACTTGTTCGATAAACTTCAACGAGCTACTTTCTTTTCGAAGATTAACCTCAGATCGGGTTATCATCAGCTTAAAGTTAGAGAGTTTGACATTCCAAAGGCAGCCTTCAGGACTTGGTATGGTCACTATGAATTTTTGGTTATGCCTTTTTTACTAACGAATGCTCTTGTAGCTTTTATGAATTTGATGAACAATGTTTTCAAGCAGTATTTGGATATGTTCATCATTATGTTTATCGATGACATCTTGATCTATTTTTAGAGTGAGGATGAGCATGTCGATCATTTGAGGATTGTCTTGCAAATTCTCAAGGATCATCAGTTGTTTGCTAAGTTTAGCAAGTGTGAATTTTCGTTGAGGTCCGTAGCATATCTTAGCCATATAGTCTCAGGAGAAGGAATTCAATTTAATCTTAAGAAGACTAAGGTAGTTAAGAACTGACCTAAGCCTCTTTCTCCCTAAGATATTAGGAGTTTCTTGGGTTTAGCTGGTTATTATAGACGATTTGTGGAAGTATTTTCCTCTATTACTTATCCTTTGAGTACCTTGACTCAGAAGAAAGTGAAATTTTAGTGGTTCGAAGCTTGTGAGAAGAGTTTTTCAGGAGTTGAAGACTTGACTTACTTCAGCTCCGGTTGAACTTTACCGGAAAGTTCAGATGGTTTTGTTGTGTGTTGTGATGCCTTCAGAATTGGTCTTGGTTGTGTGTTGATGCAAAATGGTAAAGTAATAGCATATGCTTCTAGGAAACTTAGGGTTCATGAGAAGAATTACCTGACTCACGATTTAGAGTTGGCAGCGGTGGTTTTGGCCTTGAAGATATGGAGACACTATCTCTATGGAGTTTATGTGGATGTGTTCACCAATCATCTCTATCTCTTGAAGATTGTATTTAGTTGTTTTGTTTTGACATTATATTTGGGTTGTATTAGATGTTATCTTTTCATTAGTAGTATATATAGTTTTGTTGGTTGTTGACTTTGAATTATGGTGATATTTTTCTCTTTTTCTATTGCCCCAGCAGATTTGGAATGGTTGTGTTGATTTTGAATTTAGAGCTTTCACACTCATTGTGAATATTCAAGTATCGATCATGATCAATATCGATGTCTTTGATAGTGCTTTTGATGAGAAATGTGTTTGTATTGATGTTTCGAGGGAATTAAAAGTGCAAGACTCTTGCATAATCTTCTAGCATCTCGTAGTGACTAGTTGTGTATTGATTGTGAGACTTACAATAACCATTACATGCAAGCTTAATCTTGTATAATTATGCCCAATAATTGTGTTTGAAGTGCCTTGTGTGGTGAGGATTACTTGAAAGGCATGTGTGTGGATTCCTAGAATTTGCCTTATTGGTCTAATTGTTTAAATTTGGAGAATGCAAGAAATGATCATAGGCACATATTTTGAGAATGAGCCCAGATGATCATACCTACATAATGACTACCTTGTGAGGGTGTGCAACCATTTTGCCACCAATTGAACCTAATCCGTTTATTGACAACCTTGTTGAAACCTTTTGACCCAAAAATGTTACTTCCTTCTCACCCATAAATTCTTTTTGAAGCATTGATTTGTTTGAATAGCAAACTTAGGCCAAAAGCCTAAGTTAGGGGTGTGGTAAGGAAGGAGAAAAGAATCAAAGTGAAAAAGAAGTGTGAGACTCATCCTTGGTTCTTGTGGCAAAAAGATGGAACCCATTCATATAAAAAATGGAGAAAATAATTTTAAATGAAATAGTATTTTACAAATTGATGTCTTGGTCATCTTTGTTGCAAGATAGAATCCAAGAAATGAATGTTGTGAATTACTTGAGGTTGAGTCTCTTTGTCAAAAGAAAGAAAGAAAATGAGAAGAGGTGAAGTTGAGAACAACAATGCTTCGAAAAGGTGAAGTCACTAAGCCAAATTGACCATACCTTTGCCCTCATCCCCATTACAAGCCTGAAAAAGACCTTTGAGATCTTACTAAAGCCAAGTGATGTGATGATTGGAAAATATGGGCAAGCCTATGGGTTGAAACGTGCATGTATTTCTCTTTGAGAGTGTGAGAGTTTGTGTTGATTCCTAAATTCATTGTTGATATGCTTTGTGAGAGCATGGAATCGTCTTTTATTGTGAGGGCACTTGAATACTTTTGCTGAAGCATGATTTTGCATCATGAGTGAGCATTCGTGAGATTGAGCTTAGATTGATAGCGTCTAGTCATCATTTGAGACTTTTTGAGCAAGATTAAGAATTGCATAAACTTGATATTAACCTTGTGATAGCACTTACATGTTGGCTCACAAGAAGCACTGTTATAGACACCCTTGTCGAACTAATTTAATTATTGATTTACTTGAGGACACACAAAAATTTAAGTTGGGTGTGTTGATGAGTCGGATATTTTGACTCATTTGAAGCCTTTTAGTTCAATAAATAGTGTCCTCAATATCTTTTTATGTCCATATCTGATGATTTATTGTTGTTTTGTAGCTATGAATGCTTAAGGACAAGACATGGATGAGATCATGGAAAAAGAGGCTAAAAACATAGAAAAAAGATAAAAATATGAAGTTGATGCTTGCCAAAGGCACTTGGTGACTCACCAAATGTGCCAAACCTTGTAGAAAATGATAGTCTTTATCTAAAAAGCTCAAGGCAGGTCGGTGAGAAGAAGGGCCAAACGGTGACTCGTCGAACCTTGTCAGCAAGATGACTAATGCTCGCCAAAATTGACAAAACAGTTGGGATAAATTGAAGGCCAAAAAGTCAAGCATATGTGGTAATCGGTGACTCACCGAATGTGAACGGCGAGCTCCATCGAGTTCGCCAACTTCAATTCAAACATCTGAAGCCTAAAGCAAAGAAAAGGTGAGGAGAAGATCAAGTCAGTGACTCGTTGATTGAGTCGGTGACTCGTCAATTGAGTCGGCTAGCCCGACTAACCTCGCCGATTGAGTCAATTAATGAAATTTTGGCTGAGTTTTGGGCAAAATATAAATAGTCGAAAAGAAAGAAAAAATAACTTCTTGGGTCATACATTTTGGATCTTAGACTTTCTAAAATTAGAGTACAATAGAACTTTCCATTTTCTTGAGTGGGAAGCAAGCTTGTAACCCATCTTTTTAGTGGAATTTGGAAGTGGGTCTCTAGATGTGAAGTTTTAAATCAACAATTCCATGGCTGAGAATGTTTTGGTATAATTTATTTTACTTCTAGCATGATTGACTAAAACCCCAATTCTAGAGGTGTGTAAATGAAGTTGGGTTTTGATTAAATTGGTGGAATTTTGTGTATTGCTCTGTTTTACTTTAATTTCCATGGATTCAAATTGATTATCATGTGTTAATTTATGAATTGAGGTTGCAAACTTAATTCTACTTTAGATCTTCATGTATTGCTTGAGAGAGAGATTACATGTAGCGGGTAATTAATTTGATGCTTGCATATTAGACTTGGATTCCTTATTTGTTTGAGAAAGAAATTTGGGGTTTCATCTCTGAATGCTAGACTTGCTCGAGAGAGAAGATCTATGTCAAGGTAATGGGTTGTTTAGTAGATTATACATGGGAGTGCCTGAGAAGAACTCCTATGATAAGCATGTTGTAATTGAGAAATGCAATGTGTGTTTGAGATTGACCCAGCCTATCCATGGATAATTAATGTAGTTGAGCAATCACATTGATCTGCCTTTTGAAATTGATACCTACATCCGCACACTTCAAGATTTTTACTCTGATTGCTTTCTAAACACTAGTTTTAATTTATTTTTTCACAATTGGTTACTAAACAATCTTAATTTGATATTTGAAATTTATCCACCCTTGTTACCATCTAGCTATAATGGATTAGATCACAATTTGACTTCGTAATTAAATTCTTCCATATACCACTCCCTGTGGGATTCGACCCCAGCCTCATAAGTTAGGTAATAAGATTGCTAACAACCACTTACTTGTTTAATTGTTTTACAAGTAATTTGAGTGTTATCATCCAACTAAACTAAGTCATATCGGAGCACATGAGACTGATCAGCAACATAATGGCGAAGCATCGAAATATGGCAAACATGATGAATAGCTGAAAATGCAGGAGGTTAGGCCAACTCATAAGAAACATTACCAATAGTGCAAAGAATCTCAAATGACCCTATATACCTGAGGCTAAGCTTGACCCACCTCCTGAACCGCATCACCTCTTTCATGGGTGATACTCGAAGGAAAACCCGGTCACCAACTCCAAATCACAAAGGTCAGCGCCTACCGGTAGCATAACTCTTATGACTGCTCTGTGCTGACCTAAGACTATTCAAAATCACCCAGTACCATTCAGCCTAGCCTCCTAAGACTCAAACCAACCAACGAGATGGCGACAACGCCTACCAAAAGTCTCTTATTAACATATAGAGAAATTAAATACTACCTCCATCCCAATTTATATTAGTTAGTTTGACTTGGCACGGAGTTTAAGAAAGAAAGAAAGACTTTTGAAACTTATGGTCTAAAATAAGTTATGATTATTTGTGTGGCTATAAATCATTTCATTAAGGGTAAAGTGACATTTTAAAGTTAAATTGTTACTAAATATAAAAATGTGTCATTCTTTTTTGGCTGACCAAAAAGGAAAGTAAGTCATATAAAGTGGGACAAAGGGAGTAATAGTCATCTATGCTAAAGAAGTTTTATTTATATACATGTGTGTGTGTGTGTGTGTTTTACACCTCTAAATCAAATTATTGTCATATTTTACTTCTTAAAATTCAAATTGTGTGAACTTTTTCTAACATTTTTAAATGTGTTCTTCATCATAGTTGTTGACACCAAATTTTGGTCTGATATTTTTTTAAGCTGATACTTTTAAGTATTATATTCATTAATTGTTCAAAATAGATGTTTTGCAATTTTAATACAATTTGTTCATAATTATCCTTATTTCTCAAAATATTAGGATTTTTATCAGTTAATTTTGACTGCCTTATTTTTGTCACAACCGGTTGAATATGTTCAAATATTTGTTCAGTTTAATTAAATCATTATTTTTGTTAAATTGCATTTTTTACATGCCATTGGTTACGTTTGTTACAATTTTTTTTAATATTCATTTTATTCGTTACATTTGTTAATATTCATTTTGATATTTTGCACAGTCTAAAAATTCATCCAAATATGGATAAGATTTCATACACAGATATTTTATTGGTTAGTGATTTTGGCCCACGGTTTTAAGATAATGGTATTGTACTATTAGTGGTTTTCAATTTTCTATTTAAGTAACAACTTGGTCATTAAGTTATGTGGTGGTGGATAGAATTTTAGGGGTAATTTTCAAATTTTTTAGTTTTCAAAAAGTTCTCTTTTACTGTTCCTCATTTTTCCGGCAAGTCGCCAGAGCTGTGCCGGTTTTCGACTAGTCCACCACCAAAAAGACCCCAACCCCCTTTTCTCCTCCTTTTCACTATTCTCCGGCGAAATACCCAAACGAAATAGCCACCACAACCCACTGTTCTTCCTTCTTTTCTAACATGACCTCCATCGCAAACAACCACCCACAGCCAACTCTAGCCGCCAATCAACCTCCCAGACAACCTCCAACCACCAAACAAAACCCCAAGCACTGCCTCCGCTTCTTTTTCCGATGAACAACCGCCAAACACCACCCTTAAACGACCCTATTTTTTCTCTTCCCCGACCAAACAAGAACTCTAACCAGAGATCCCACCTTTTTCGATAGAAAATGACCAGAAACCACCATCGCTCCACCGAAAAACCACAACCACCAACCTTCCCTTTCTCCTTCAAGCTCTGACTAAACATCAACAACAACTCCAAACAACAACATCAAACCAACTTCAAAACCATTGGCGAACCAGACCCCTTCCCCCTTTCCCCCTTTTCGTTTTTCTACTCTTTTTTTGCAGGAACCAACAAGCAAAAAGCTCAAACGAGCTGGCTATGGTGAACCTCCAGACTCTAGCTCCTGGAAACGAACCAGATCCGCCTCACTGCTGCCATCGTTTTTTCTCCAGTAACCTCGTTGGGTTTGTATGTAACTGTACATTTATTTTTAATTTTCTCTATTTTTGTTACTTATTGAGATTATGGTTGATTGGCTTTAATCTTTTGTTGACTTAAATTATTTATTTATTTTGATAATTATATTCTACTGTTTCTTACTTCATTTCTTATTTTCCTTACATTTTACTTAGCTTAGAGTGTTTGGTATGAATATTTAGTTTTTATCATGGAATATGTTGAATTCTTTAGTAGATTCATTATCGTAATTATTAGCTATAGTGTTGTTAGTTTTCATTTTTTTGTTTCTTAGAGAATACAATAATGTTTTAAATTGCTTGATTGGATTGTTATTTCGTTGATTTAATTGTGTGTCTTTTTGTTATATACATAATTTTTCTTTTTGCGCCTAGTCTTGGATTCTTACTAATATTAATTGTTTAGAAGCGTTTCAGTAACATGTCTCTAATTTTCTCTATTTTTTATTAAATTTTGTTTGGTTTTTAATTGTATTATTGAAATATTGTTTGCCCCCTTAAGTTTCACTGTTCACTTGGTTTCATTATGTTACTCACCATTAATCTTTTTAATATTATTATTGTTATACAATTAAAATTGGCCAATGAAAAAATCTCTCCATCGGTTTTAGAGGCCTCCCCAATGTTAATAGACGGAAATTTAGTTTAAATTTATATTTTGTATATGTTAAAATTGGCCGATGAAGAAATTACCGTCGATTTCCAAGGCCTTCCGTGTTCATAAGACGGGTTTTTATTTTTAGTTATTATTTGATTCATTTATTTTATTTATATTTATTTATTACTAACACTTTTACTATGTGTCTTTACAGGTACCCGGAGTTGCTTTCCAAGGAAGCTATTCTAATGAAGTTCGAATTATATTTTTATTCGTTATTGTGTATATTATTAACGTTAGGCAAACCTTAGGCCGTTTTTATATTATTGTTTTATTTCATTATTTGTGTATATCGCGTGTTTATTATACTTGCATATTGTTTTTACCTCCTCCTCATTTTGAAAAAATGAATTCAGTCGGGACCCACAGTTGTAGATTCTGAAGGATGCCTAATACCTTCCCTTCGGAATAATACCCTTACCTAGAATCTATTGGTTTCGTAGACATTTTTATTAATTGGTTTCCTAGTTTTCCTAAAATTAGGTGGCGACTCCCTTTCCCTTTTAAATCCTTTCCCTTTATTTCTTTTAAATACTTTTAAATTTAGAACTGGTTATTATTTTTTGAGTCACCGCGACGTTGCTCCTTTTTAGGGATGTCAACAATATTGTCATGAGAATATTATAAAATTATAATATATTTATAGTTTCTAATTGTGTGTATTTTAATTTAGGAATTATTTTGTTGATCTAATTCAATTTTATTTTGAAGATTGATTCTTACAAAAATGTGATACTTATTTTGGGTAGAAGGACTGAATTTTTTTTAATTTGCGTTGTAGTTAAGCAATTTAAAATAAGTCAACATAAGAAATCTAATAAGATTCTTATTAAAAGCATGTTATTCAATTTGCATTACTACCTTACAAAAAAGTTATAAATAAAAGAATCATTTTTTGCAACAAACTCAATAACAAAATCTAACATTAAATCTCTTCATAAATATGGCACTCTATCAGTAGTGTAAAATGACCTTCAATTTTGTCATTTGACACAAAATAAAAAAAGGTTCTTCATACATACACAGAGAAAATCATGTCCACCCTCTTTTGGTTTGTGCTATTCGTTTCTTTCATGAGTCAAGCCACATCTCCACTAGCTCAACATGAAGAATTTTCTAATGAAGAGTTAAATAATAAGCATAAACCATCACATTCACCTGCTAAACCACCAAAGCACAAACCGCCGTATTTACTTGTTGAAGCACTAAAGCACAAAAACGAACCATCACATTCATCTACTGAAGCACCAGAGCACAAGCACAAACTATCACATTCACATGTCGAAGCGCTAAACCACAAGCACAAGTCTTCACATTCACCTTATGAAGCACCTACGCATAAGCACAAACCATCACATTCACCTGCTGAAGCACTATGGCACAATTACAAATCATCACATTTATTTGCTGAAGCACCATGGAGGGAACATAGACCACCCCATCTTTTTTCAACTAATTATGCCTTTCGGTTATTTTGAGTAAAAATATTATCTTTAAAAATAATTATTATGAAAATCTCAATCCATCTTTGGTGAATGTAATGATATTAAATTGAGATTATATTTAAAAAAAATTAGCATATCTATCAAAAATATATGATATGTGATTATATCAATATTGATTATGCACATCTATTTATTAAATTTGGTATATTTATTTGGAATGATGTTTGTGTCAAAACCCAAACTGTTATGATTGACACCCACACCAACCCCCCTATGGGCAAACAAAACCTGAATATCTAACACATGCAATTAAGTATCTAGACAATAATACAGAGTAATTGAAAAATTAATAGAAGTCTCCAAAATAGAATAAATAAAAATAAGAAGAAGTCTAACTATTATATCTCCAGAATCCGAAAGTTATCGTACTAGAACTCTAACTAGTGACATCTAAGAGTATAAAAATAAATTTATTAATGCCTGAAAAAAAGACATCTAATAATGAATAGCATAAATACTAACACTATGTATTGGTAGGCTTCATAGGCCGACTTAAATTAGTAACAAGCATATCATAGTTGTCATAGAACAAGTAGATGAGTTCATCGCACATAGTCAAAACAAAAATTTCACTATTCTTGAAATCATCATCAGTCAATCATATATATATATATATAAATGTAACGGACTAACCCGTTAGTATATTGTCTCCTTTGGGCCTAGGCCCACACGGTTTTAAAACGCGCCACTAGTTAGTAAGGCATGCTTACTTATATACCTCAACATATCTCATGTGTTTTGCTGATGTGGGACTTTTTATTTTAATATGGGTGTCACATACACCCCCTCTATGGACTAAGCGTCTTCGTTGAGCTTTGCCCCACCGTATGGCATTTGCCTATACTCAGCAATGAGGTTTGCTCTACCTTACCGGGATATGCCTAAACTCAGTTGAGTTTTGGCCCACATCGACAAAACTAACACAATAGTGGCTCTGATACCAAGTTTTTCACCACCCGAGCCTACACCGTGGATATGACAGGCACTCGAGAACCATTGTTGGTCCCCAATCGAACCCTCATCATGGCTGATTACAAGCGGAAGACTAACTTAAGCATATACAAGCATCAAACTGAAAGACACATTTAACAACAATTTACTAAATCTCAAAGTATTTGAATATACTGAGTATGAAATATAAGTTTTAAATAAAACTTCTGAAAGTGAAAGATTCTCAAAAACTGTCTATCTATAAAGGTTCTACAGTATAAAGATGAGTGTTGGGAAAAGACCCACGATACCTCAAAATACTACTACTAACAAATCATAAAAACTGGAGTCCTCTGAAAGCAAAGAGGTTTCACTCAAAAGCTGATGAGTGGATAAAGTGATCTTAATGGAACTCATGTTGAGGATCCTAAGTACCTGAATCTGCATCATAAAAAGATACAGGTCGAATGACATCAGTACATAGAATGTATGAGTATATAATATAGCTGAGTAACAAATAACTGAACTGAAAAGACTGAAAGTAACTCAACTGAAATATAGTATAAATCATGATGAAAAAAAATAATTTAATCTCTTACGGTAAGGATGTAATAATAGAAAATACTAAACTGGAATATATATAATATATATAATATATTTTACTTTACTAGGGAATTTCTCTAATTGATAATCATCACTATGCGCCTCGTGACAATACAACGTCTCAGCCATGCTGCCAGAACTGTCCTATACCTTGCCGGAGTACAAAAAAAACTCAACTCATGGATCCACTATAAAGGTTTGCTCAAACACAGTGAGGAGTTGTCACGACTCAATTTCTCAAGTCATGATGACGCCTACCAACCCACCAGTATGGTAGCAAAAACCCTATCCTGGAACTAAACAGTAACGGGACTAAGGGTGGAAACTAATCCATAACCAAGCGGAAGAATACAATAAGAGAAATCACGAAAGTTGGAACGACCCAGACTAAATATATACAACACCTCCCAAAGCCTGGAAGTCACAAGTACAGAACTACTAAAAAGAGTACAAGTCCCAAAAGTGGACCACTGAAACAACTGTCTCGGAAATAAAAGAGAAGCCAAAATATATAAACAGAAGGAAACTAGTGATCCCAAAATGCCAAGTGCTCACTCTAGTCTCCCGAACTGACAGCTCCTGGCCCGATCTCAACGCTGATAATTGGTACTCGGACCTGCATCACGAAAGCAGATGCAGAGTGTAGTATGAGTACCAAAACAACAGGTACCCAGTAGGCATCATAGGCCTACTGAGGAAGAAGGGTAAAAATAGGCAGACAAGATAGAATCAGCACAAACAGAGGTCAACAGAACAGGAAACGGAAAAGCTGAAAGGAAGCACAAAGAAATAACTAAAATAAACCCAGCTGAGCCCCCCATAAGACCCGATGGGCACACTCGTTCGCAAGTTTAAATTAAACCTGAACGGACCCCCATAAGCCCGACAAGTACACATAAGAACTATTCTACAGAAATGAAGGAATAACAAACTCAAGAACAACACCAAGGCCCCGCCCAATCATTACCATCAGAGCCCCCGCTCAGTCATAAATATCAGAGCTCAGCTCATTCATAAACATCAAAGCCCAGCTCAGTCATCAGTCATGAACTGGAAATGCCGAACTCTAACCGGGCAACCTCAGTCTCGGAATGGTACAAATAGCCCACACTCAAAAATCTAACGCTGGAAATACTGGTTCCACCGGATACGTCGATCGCGTAGCTGGGACTAGTAGCCTATGCTACACGGACTCACACTGGAAATAACGGGCTGCAATCGTGTAACGTCAGCTGCGGACTGGAGCGGGAAGCCTACCCCCGTCAGCCTAGCGCTGGAAATCCTTAGTGATAACCGAGTAACGTAAGCCGCGTACTGGAGCCAGCCGTCACAAACCAGATAAGCCACAACAACAATACACTAAGAAAATAAACATCACGGGCCACCGCCCACCCCCCCCCCCCCCACATATATACCAATCGAAGGCTCCCAGCCTAACACAATCCAACCGACAATCGGTGCAACAATGGCATCTTTCGGCAGCATCCCAAAAATCTCAGAGATAAGGGGCAAAGAATCGGAAGGTCCGAAAGCCACGAAAACACCTATACTAAGGCTCATAATCTGACCCAAGTCTGCTATATCAGTCTACAAGATCTAGTCCATCCGAAACGACGTCGGATACATACTCAAGTCAACCAGGTACATGAGACTATGTCAATAAATCACAGCCTATTCTAAGGCAGAATCACAATAATCAGTCAATCATCAAACAGATTCACCCGGACCCACTCATGCAACATCAGATAACCACCAACAGATACCCCACAACATGCATATCAGCAAATCAAATCAACAGCCCAACCTATAACATGATACTAGCTCATAACAACCCAATAGTCAACTCTAAACTGAGGAAATCGGGGAACAAGGGAAACAATACTAACTAACCACCCCAGATTCACAAATATCAACCAGCATTTACACAATCAGGCTCAGTCTAGAAAGAAGGGAAGCCGTAACCTACCAAAAAGCCGATCACACGCGCTCCAAGTCACTCAATTGGAGATTTTCCCTTCCGAACGGCCTCAGACTACTGCCACGCTACCAAAAATATAACCACAGCGTCAATACGGTCGTTTAGACACTAAAATTAACAAATTCGGAGACGGACCAATTTTTGGATCAAAATCTGGCAAAGTGGGATCCACTCCGGTTTTTCCAGAATTGACTCCGTCAAAAGGTCCCAAATCCTTCCCGCAACACTAATCCTAAACTAGTTTATCAAATAGAGGTCGGATCCGCTCCCAATCAACCAAACAATAACAAATCTAAAACTAACAAAAATAGGCCAAATAAGGGGTTTACCTCTGATTTCATGCAGAACGAGGTGCACCCAACGAACCCCAACCTCAAATCCACGAAGCCAATGACAACCCGAACACTTGAGACTTTGAATCACCAAAAATGGAGCTCTAGACCTCGAGATATCAAAATTTAAAATGAAGATGAAATCATAAATTGATGGCAGCAGCTTCGAGCTGAATTTCACCACAAACGAGGGTTTACCAACACATTCCGATCACTCCACTGCGTAGCCACAATCTCCACGATCATACAGGACTTTGAATCACTCAAATCAGAGCTCGGATGAGGGAGAAATCGGCATTTGAAAATGAGGGTGAAAGCTGAAATGTCTAGGTTATAAAACCCAAACATCGTCGCTAAAGACCATTTCTTGTCGCTAAAAGTTTAATTTCTGGTCGCTAAAGGTCTGTACCAGCTGAATGTAGATACGGGCTAACCTCTTAGCATGGAAGGATGTATGAACGGGTATGAAGTGTACTGACTTGGTCAATCGATCCACGATGACCCAGATACTGTCAACACCTCTAGGAGTTCGTGGCAACCCAACAACGAAGTCCATGGTGATGCGCTCCCACTTCCACTCAGGAATGGGCATCCTCTGCAACTCTCCCCCAGGCCTCATATGCTCGGCCTTAACCTGCTGGAAACACAAACAACGGGACACATAATCTAAGATGTCTCTCCTCATACCGCTCCACTAGTAATGCTGCTCATGATTGTTGTGGCTCCGCGAGGATACCAAGATGTCATCGATGAAGACAATGACGAAGGAGTCTAAGTACTGCCTGAACACTCGAGTCATCAGACCCATAAATGCGGCAGGGGCATTAGTCAACCCAAAAGACATCACCAGGAACTCATAATGACCATAACGAGGCTGTCTTCGGGATGTCCGCTGCTCTAATCCTCAGCTGATGATAACCAGACCTCAAGTCAATCTTCAAAAACATTGTTGCACCCTGAAACTGGTCAAATAGATCATCTATACGAGGCATAGGATAACAGTTCTTCACCATCACCTTATTCAGCTGCATGTAATCAATGCACATCCGCATGGTGCTGTCCTTCTTCCTCACAAACAGGACTGGGGCACCCCAAGGCGACACACTGGGTCGAATAAACCCTCTACTCAAGAGATCCTGAAGCTGATCACTGAGCTCCCTGAGCTCTGCAGGTGCCATACGATACGGAGGGATAGAAATGGGATAGTACCCGGCTCCAAGTCTATGGCAAAATCAATGTCCTGATCTGGGGGTAGGCCAGGAAGGTCGGCGGAAAACACATCTGCGAACTCTCGGACGACAGGTACTAAATCGACTGTAGGGCCCTCCCTACTCACATTCTAACATATGCCAAACATCCGCTGTCCACCAGCCTCTGAGCCCGCATACAAGAAATCACCCCAACTGGTGTGCGACTACAAGAACCCTGCCACACCACCGGTGGGATACCAGGAATAGCTAAAGTCACGGTCTTGGCATAACAGTCCAAGACAGCCCGACAAGGGGACAACCAATTCATACCTAGAATCATATCAAAGTCTACCATACACAGCACAATAAGATCGACCAGAGTGTTCTGCCCCTGAATAGCCACCACACATGATCTACAAACCTGATCCACTACTAAAGAATCCCCTATTGGGGTCGAAACACGCAAAAACACAGACAAGGGCTCAGGACTCACTCCCAATCGAGGAACACAATAAGCTTACACATAAGAATAGGTAGAACCTGGGTCAAATAAAATTGAAGCGGACTGATGACATAAGAGAACCGTACATGTGATCACGTCATCAGATGCCTCGGCCTCTGCTCTAGCTAAAGCTGCATAAAAGTGGCCCTGGGCATCTCTACCTCTCGTATCCACTCTACCACCTGTCCTGCCTCCCTTGGGGCCTCCCCGAGAACCCTGCTGCTGACCTTCTCCTCTAGCTGGAGGTGCTACCGCTGAAACCGGTCTCGCTGCCAGAGGAGCTGGTAAAGCTGATCTAGAAGAAGGGCACTCCCTGGCCCAATGACCAAGCACCCCACAAGTGAAGAAACCCTGTGAAGACCTACTAACCGTTGGAGGTCGGCAACCCCGACCTGATGCACCTGACTGAAACCCACCTCGGCCCAGACTCGGACCGGTACTATACCCACTCTGACGGTGTTGATCACCCTCTAAAGTCTGCAACGCTGCCTGATATGGCCGACTAGACTGCCCTGACTGAAACCTCTGATAACCTCGATCCTGGGTATCCCTCGACCTACGATGGGTCCCACCGAAGCTATCATCTGACTTCGCCCTCTTGCTGCTGCCCCTGTGGGCCTCGCGACAAAGCTACTCAATGGTGCAGGCATGGTCCACTACATCTAGAAAAGAACAACTCGCTGACAACATAGACTGCGACTCAGTCCTCAACTACAGTCTCAGCCCTCTAACAAAGCATCGGACCCGCTCCTCCTCTGTAGGCAAAATAATGGTGGCATGACGAGATAACTCCAGAAATCTGGCCTCGTACTCAGATACAGTCATGGAGCCCTGCTCCAATCTCGAGAACTCAGCACGGAGTTTGTCCTTGACGCTCCGTGGAATAAACCTGGCCAGAAAAGCCTCTGAAAATTTCTCCCACGATATTGGTGGAGAACCAACTGGCCTAGTCCTGATGAAAGAGCGCCACCACTGTCTAGCTGGCCCATCCAGCTGATAAGCTGTGAAGTCTGCTCCTCTAGACTCCACTAAACCCAAGGTCTGCAACCTCTCCTGGCAAGTAATCAGAAACTCGTGAGCATCCTCTCCCACAGCCCCTGAGAATCTCGGAGGTGACAATCTAAGGAACACACCGAGCATCTTCTGCTCTCGCAGAGGCATAACCCCGTCCAAAGGGTCTAACTGAACCACAACTGGGGCTGGCAGCTGATGAACCTCTGGAGCAGCTACTGCAGGCTGGTCCTCCTGCATGGAACCAGCTCTGGAACTGGCGTTGGAGCTGGCTGCTGCTGCTGTATACTACCACTAGCAGCTAAAAGCTGGGGCAAGCATGCCCTGAAGATCTGGGGTGACAACTGGAGCTGGTGGTGGCTGGGCTGGTCCCGACACAGGCTGAGGCGGAATCTGCCCTGCTCTAGGCTCCGGCTCCGGAGTCCTCCTCTACCTCGGCCTGGTGCCACACCTCGACCTCGGGGTCGACCTCTACTGCGCGTACGAGCCATCCTGTGACAGAAGGACACAAGTGAGATTTCAAGAAACCAACTGACCAACAACGCACGAAAAGATACAAGGCAAGAAAACATCTTAAGAACATCATGTAGCCTCCCGAAGATAAGTTACGGATGTCTCCGCACCGATCCGCAGGACTCTACTAGACGCTAGTTCTGTACACGTGAGACCAACGAACCTACGCTCTGATACCAATTTGTCACAACCCAATTTCTCAAGTCATGATGGCGCCTACCAACCCACCAGTAAGCCAGCCAAAACCTTATCCCGGAACTAAACAGTAACAGGACTAAGGGTGGAAACTAATCCATAACCAAGCGGAAGCATACAATAAAAGAAATCACGAAAGTTGGAACGAACCAGACTAAATATATACAACACCTCCCAAAACCTGGAAGTCACAAGTACAAAACTACTAAAAAGAGTACAAGTCCCAAAAGTGGACCACTGAAACAATTGTCTCAAAAACAAAAGAAAAGCCTAAATATATATATACAGAAGGAAACTGGTGATCCCAAAACGCCAAGTGCTCACCCTAGTCTACCGAACTGACAGCTTCTGGCCTGATCTCAACGCTGATAATTGGTGCTCGGACCTGCATCATGAAAACAAATTCAAAGTGTAGTATGAGTACCAAAACAATAGGTACCCAGTAGGCATCATAGGCCGACTGAGCAAGAAGGGTAAAAACAGGCGGATAAGATAGAATCACTCAAATAGAGGTCAACAGAACAGGAAACGGAAAAGCTGAAAGGAAGCACAAAGAAATAACTAAAATAAACCAAGTTGAGCCCCCCATAAGACCCGTTGGGCACACTCGTGCGCAAGTTTAAATCAAACCTGAACGGACCCCTATAAGCCCTACAGGTAAACAGAAGAGCTATTCTACAGAAACGAAGGAATAACCAACTCAAGAACAACACCAGTTCCCCGCCCAATCATTACCATCAGAGCCACGCTCAGTCATAAATATCAGAGCTCAGCTCAGTCATAAACATCAAAGCCCAGCTCAGTCATCAGTCACGAACTGGAAATGCCGGACTCTAACCGGGCAACCTCAGTCTCGGACTGGCATAAACAGCCCACACTCGAAAGTCTAACGCTGGAAATACCGGTTCCACCAGATACGTCGGTCGCGTAGCTGGGACTAGTAGCCTATGCTACATGGACTCACACTGGAAATAACGGGCTGCAATCGTGTAACGCCAGCCGTCACAAACCAGATAAGCCACAACAACAATACACTAAGAGAATAAGCATCACGGGCCACCGCCCCCCCACATATATACCAACCGAAGGCTCCTAGCCTAACACAATCCAGCCGACAATCGGTGCAACAACGGCATCTTTCGGCAGCATCCCAAAAATCTCAACGATAAGGGGCAAAGAATCGGAAAGTCTGAAAGCCACGAAAACACCTATACTAAGGCTCATAATCTGACCCAAGTCTGCTATATCAGTCTACACGGATCTAGCCCATCCGAAACGACGTCGGACACATACTCAAGTCAACCAGATACATGAGACTATGTCAATAAATCACAGCCTATTCTAAGGCAGAATCACAATAATCAGTCAATCATCAAACAGATTCACCCGGACCCACTCATGCAACATCAGATAACCACCAACAGATACCCCACAACATGCATATCAGCAAATCAAATCAACAGCCCAACCTATAACATGATACTAGCTCATAACAACCCAATAGTCAACTCTAAACTGAGGAAATCGGGGAACAAGGGAAACAATACTAACTAACCACCCCAGATTCACAAATATCAACCAGCATTTACACAATCAGGCTCAGTCTAGAAAGAAGGGAAGCCGTAACCTACCAAAAAGCCGATCACACGCGCTCCAAGTCACTCAATTGGAGATTTTCCCTTCCGAACGGCCTCAGACTACTGCCACGCTACCAAAAATATAACCACAGCGTCAATACGGTCGTTTAGACACTAAAATTAACAAATTCGGAGACGGACCAATTTTTAGGTCAAAATTGGGCAAAGTGGGACCCGCTATGGTTTTCCCGGAATTGACTCAGTCAAAAGGTCCCAAATCCTTCCCCCAACAGTAATCCTAAACTAGTTTATCAAATAGTGGTCAGATCCGCTCCCAATCAACCAAACAATAACAAATCTAAAACTAACAAAAATAGGCCAAATAAGGGGTTTACCTCTGATTTCATGCAGAACGAGGTGCACCCAACGAACCCCAACCTCAAATGCACGAAGCCAATGAAAACCCGAACACTTGGGACTTTGAATCACCAAAAATAGAGCTCTAGAACTCGAGATATCATAATTTAAAATGAAGAAGAAATCATAAATTGATGGCAAACGAGGGTTCACCAACACATTCCTATCACTCCACTACGTAGCCACAATCTCCACGATCATACAGAACTTCGAATCACTCAAATCGAAGCTCGGATGAGGGAGAAATCGACATTTGAAAATGAGAGTGAAAGCTGAAATTTTTGGGTTATAAAACCCGAACCTCGTCGCTAAAGACCATTTCTGATCGCTAAAAGTCTAATTTCTGGTCGCTAAAGGTCTGCACCAACAACCAGATTTTTGCTATTTTTTTAAAGTCTCCGAACGGACCCGATGAAAATAAACCAGATATGCTCCCCCACTAAATTCGACATTCTGGACTCAATGGCGCAGTCAAAATTTTCATACGAGGTCGTTTCGACAAAAAGTGGGTCCCAAACCCATTATGCCATTTTAGCCAAATTCTACCAAGGGCCTCGGATTTTGATCGGAAGCTCCTGGTAATTCTCGAAAGGTCGTTCTAGACTAAACTCGGCATTCCGGAACTAACCGCACTGTCAGAATTTTCATTCGAGTGCGTTTTCCAAGAAAGTTGACCAAAGTCAACCTTAGGCCAATTTCCTAAGGCTAAAGAGCTAATCGGCCCCAAATTCACACCGGAAACCTCGGGACTCATGCAAACCAAGTTTCTAGCCAAATTTGGCCTTTCCAGAGCTGATTGAACCTTTAGAATTCTCATAGGAGGTCGTTTACCTGAAGTTATGACCGAAGTCAACTTTTCAAGGTTCAAAAGCTCCAAAACAGAAAAACGGGCATAAAACCAAAACGAACAACCAGGCGACCGAACGGTTAGTGCCAGCAAGTCATAAGTGACTTGGGGTCGCTATAGGAATGCTCTAAATGATAGAAAGAAGGCATGAACACATAAATGACCTAGAGGGTCATTACAAGAGTCATTCGAAAGTCGGTGCGATCCTAACCTACACTGGCTATGTGGTTTATGGAGAATGTGAGTTGTTTGAACGTTTTCCCATATGGGTGCTCAATACTACTCCCAATATATATATATATATATATAACTCAATGCTCAAGTAAATTACTCTCTTGTTAAGATAAGTTCTCAAAAAGACCTTTTTAAGAAGTAACAGCTCTGTACTCAATCTTTCTGAAAATTCTTTCTACCTTTTTGAAAATAGTAGTCTATTTTCAATGTAAAAATGATACATTTGGGAATCATTTAGTTCCCTTAAACTCTTCTTAAAAAAAGAAATTTGTACTTTAATTTGCTCTTGTACTCACTTTTAGCTTTTAAAAATCAATGTATGAAAAAAATGCTTGTTTAAAAAACTGTCAATCAAAACTCAGTAATTACGGTTCATGTGGGAATATAAACATGAACAATCACTCAAAGATCTCAATGCATAATATAGTGCAACTCATAATCAATAACTTAACTCATATCAAGAATTTAGAATTCAGAATCAATAACTTAACTCATATCAAGAATTTAGAACTCAGAATCAATAACTTAACTCATATCAAGAATTCTCGAAACTAAGGGTATAATCCTAGATTAAACTTTTACTGACTGAATTGAGATGTAGGGCGTGAGAACAACTCGGTCCATTACTATGAATATCCTTACATACCTGGAAGAACAAAGTTTTTGAAGAAGAACTTGATTGGAAGTCTTGAAACCCTAGATTTTGTCTTCTTTGAGGTTTTCTTTGAGTCGGGGGAGTTGAGAGCATAAAATAAAAGAAAACTGAGTACTTGGTGGAATATATTCCCGTAATTGAAGTTTAAACGTCATGGCTTGAGCTTAGGAAAAGTGGGAAAAGAAAACAGAAATCCCACTTAAACGCTGTCGAAAACCTTCAACGGGGCCATCTATGGTTCGTGGTTTGATCTACGGACCGTAGATTCCATCTGTGGAATTCATATTGAAATTTTAAGGCTTAAATGTTCATTCTACGGGGTCCAAACTATGGCTCGTAGAGGTTTCTATGACCCGTAAATGGGTGCGTAGGAATAGGACCCCAAAATTTGACTCCCATTACTTTTTACACGAGTCAACAGTACGGGTCATAGCTCTTTCTACGACTCGTAGAAGGAATTTGTAGCTCACTAACTCAGAAAACTTTGTTAAGGTAGTCTCTGTTAAAAATGTCATAACTTTTTACTCCAAACTCATAATAAGGCAAACTTGGTGGCATTGGAAAGAGGACTCATAGACCTTTAATTTTATAGATCATGGTCTACCTAATTCATTATGTGCTGAGAGATATGATCGTTTGAAGTTGACCTAAGTAGAATCTTATACAAAAACTTAATCGGTAAGGGAGCTGCTTGGGGATTCTTGTGACCTTAATTCATATCCAAATCTATTCCTACACTAAAGAATTGACCTTAATACCTAAGAACACTTTAAGAATCACCCGATACAACCTTATACGCAAATGAAGAATGGTTCAGATCTTAGCTTAGAAATTTTTGAGGATTACATTTACCCCAACAAGGTATATCATGGCTCTAGCAACGTGGGCAACACTGTATCATCACGATACTCAAAGTGATGGTTGTCAGTTAGAGAAATTCCCCAATAAAAGTAAAGTTATATTATTTTTATTATTTAATGTGTTGCATATATCTCAGTTGTAAAGCTTTGTTGTTAAAGTACAATTGCGTGCTTTACTATTCTGTTGACTTTATGTTAGTCAGTATTATGACTTAATCTTCCAGTTCAGTTTATTCAGCTGTTCATTCATCCATTTTACATACCATACATTCTATGTACTGACGCCATTTGGCGTTGCATCTCTAAATAATGTTGATTTGGGTCTTCAGAATCAACACTAGATGCTTCACTGGGATCCTTTTCCATTATCATTTGTTGAGACCTCTTGCTTTTGGAGGTCTCCAGTTTATTTATCTTAATTAGTATTTAGTAGACATTTCTAGTAGAGTATTCAGGTAGTCGTGGGTCTTGTCCCGACATCTATCTTAAGCTCAATAGAGGCTTCACAGACGAGTTAGATGAGTCAGTCAAGTTATTATCTTCAAATGCTTTCAAACACTTATATTATTATTATTCAAACTTTTACATAAAGTTGTTGAGATAGTTTATTTTTCTTTAATCATTGTGATGTTCATCTCTTATAAAGCTTCAACAAAAATTGTATAGTCTTTTGCATAGTAGTAAGACAGATCAAGAGTCTGTTTGGGACCAACAATGATTCAAAGGCAAAGTTACAACAACACAATAAAGTCGAAATATTTGACTTATCTTGTAATGTTCTTCTATTCAAAAGCAAAGTTATAACAACACAATAAAGTCGAAATACATGTGAGGAGGATCAAATATACCCCATATGGATTATATTGTTTTCGAAAAAATTATTAAAAAATTAAATTAAGATTAATTTCTTCACTTCAGTTAGAGGAAAAGAGTATATGTGAGTCATTTCTATAACAATGGGGATATATATGTGTCGCTTTCATAACGAAGGATATATCAGCTCTAAATAGCAAGTTGAGGAGTATATCAACCTTTTCCCTTAAATTAATGAGATAGATGTAATGTGACTTATTTTCTTTGACATGGATATGATGTGCCATTCATACTAGATCGAGTGAGGTATACACGGTGACAAAATGGCTTAAAATTCGTAGTTTATTCGAGTATAAGTGTCTAGTTGAAAATTCGTGAAGTAGAAGAGTTCCAGTCACAATCTAAGTCAAGTATAAGGGTCTTTCAAGTCATTCCTATAAATTAAAATTGAGGAGCTCGTAATAATAAAAGAAAAAAAATTAGTGGTAATCTATCTATATATAATAGGAGAAGCAAAAAGTGTCACATGTCAGCACCATATAATTTATGTACAACTAAAATTAATTATTTGTAGTTAATTTAAATAATAAATCTAAATTTTAAAAACAGAATAGAAATTTAAAATTAATTTTATATAATTTAAAACCATTTTTACAAATAACGTGATATAACTTTAAAGCATTATCTAAAAATTTTAGTTCTTTTAGTTTCATTTAAGTTTTTTCACTTTTTTAAAAATTCGGATAATGGTTGTAACTTTCAAACAGTTACTGTTACAATTTTTACTTTTATTTAGTGGATAATGAATAATGAATTACAAATTCTGTGGGCAACACTATATTATTTTTAAAATTGGTGGAGGAATCTGGAATACAAAGGTTCATTTGAAAAAGTCAAGCAACACATTAACAGTACATGCATTGTATCTATATGTTGTTTCCTTCTTTGGTGGAATTTGCTGCATACTAGGGGGAATTTGAATTCAAGACAACAACTCAAAAAATTAAAAAAAGTTATATCATTCTTTTAATATGTAATATACTCAAATCTTTTGAATAAATAGTTATCTATCAGATATTTATAATTCAAATAGGTGAGTATCAATAATTTTTGAAATGCGTACATCTTCCAGCAAAATATGCCTACTTAATATGAACTCATCAATGATAAGCAATGGATAGTTGGAGTTATACAACGATGGAACGTACCACATTTCAAATATTCACTTATCTTATTTTTTATTGAATTGATTCTTCAAGATAAGAAGGTAGAAAATAATTTTTGAAAAGTTATTCTTTCATCTATTGCTTTTAAAGTTCTCTGTTGGATTATATTAGGACTGATTTGCTAATTTTTTTTTGAAAGTTTGTTTCGTGAAAGTTATTCTTTGGATATGTAGATTAGCTTATCGAGTTTCAACAATTGTCTTTGTTGAGTTTCAACAATTATCTTTAGATCCTCTGTTTGATTTGTTCTTTGGTGTTTAAAGTATGATTTATGAATACTACTCTTTTAATAATATATTATGTGTTCAGTTTTTCAAGTTGCAACAATCATCAAGATTTTGTAAGTTATATGGCAAAAAAATAATAAAAGTACTCACTAGGATTTTAGAATGCTATTATTTGAAATACCTGTATATATTATTTTTCAAAAAAATTTATAAAATTAATGCATTATATGTAGTTTTATAAAGATTTATGTGTAAAATATCCTTCATTAAAATAATGAAAGAATTTCACGCAGCAAAACATTCAAATATTAAAAAAAGAATCAAATTTTCATATAAAATATATTAATAATTAAGATTAAAACTCATCATTGGATATTAAAATAAAAAGGGCTAATTTAATTATTTCTTAAAAATATTGCTAGAAGATGTACAAAATAATAATTTTAAAAAAGATTGGTTATACTTCATGCGAACTCAATTCACAAATTTGAATATGATATTTTAAGTTATAAAGGACATAAAAAAATAAAAAACTAATTAGAGTATTATAAAAGAAAATAAAATACATGCAAAAGATGATAGAAGTTTTATACAAAAATATTATTACATTAAGACAATCAAATAATTTCAAAATATTAATATTAAAGACTTAAAGTATAAATATAATTTGTTTAGGAAGTAAAAATGTATGACGTAACACAATATTAAAATTGTGTAGCAGACAAATTAAATTCGAAAATAAAATTTAAAAAATAATACTTTATTAATGAATTACTTAAAATTAACGTGATATATTAAAAATTAAAAAAATAAATGATCTGTTTTAAAATTAAAGTTTTTAAAAACTATAAACTCTTTATTTAAATAAAACATTAATATAAAATTGAGTAACTAACTAAATATTATCATATTTTTTCCCTCAAATTAATTTTCTAAATTACAACTAGAATTTAAACAGGTAGTTTTAAAACTTCCCATTATATTCCGGCTTATGCACAAGCTCTAAAAACTTATTAACCAAAAACGAATAAAATAATTAAAACTAGATTTTCGTAAATAAAAATAAGTTGAAATTTATTTGCAAACCAGAAATGTTATCGAATTATCATTTTTTAAATCAAATTTTCAGTTTGGATATTTGTTTTGAAAAATTATCTCCAAAAAATTATAATTTTAATTTGATAAATAATTATATAAAAACTGTCACATAAAGCTGCAAAAAAACAAAAACTGATAGTTACATATTATTAATAATTTGTAGATTTTCTAAACAAATAAATTTATCAAATTACAAAAATACTAAGAAATTACAAAACACACGTAGTCCTTATTTTACTTCTTTTTCTTTTGCAACTTGCCTTATTAATCTCAACAACATTCTTTTTCAATGATAAGATGATTTGCAACTATTCTTATTAATCTTAACATCAAATGAAGGTATAATTAATTTTTTCTATATTGATATATATTGATCTCAATTTGAGGTGTAGTTATTATTTCTTTAGCAACCTAACATATTGAGAAGATATTTATAAAATGGATGATGACTTGCAAAGTGTTATTTTCATTTTTCTCAACTTTATTCTTTATCATTTTTAAATTTTCATTCTATCATATAAAATCTCTCCACATATATTTAAATTTGAGATAATAATTAATATTATTGTTTTCAAAATTTTGAATTATAATTGATTTGAAATGAATTGTCATATATATTTTCACGTTATACTCATAATAGCATGTTGGTGGTGCTTATAACTTATAAAGTTTATCTAATTAATATTAAAAATAATATATTAATTATTTATATAAAATTAGTTTAAAAGTTTTTAATACTAAATCCTAAAATTATCTATCATTGTTAAGTTACACGTATTTACTAAAGAATAAAATCTACAATATATTTAGAAAGACTAAACAAATCTAAAAATCCATAAAATAAAATAAGAGATTTATAGTAAATCAAAGGAGTGGAAGATGATCCATTTTTTTCATCTTTCAATTTTTTCTTTCCATTGAAAATAATTTATTATTATGTGGTATAATAATAATTTGATAATTTATTTTTATGTGGTACATATTAATTTGATTATAGTATCTTTTATTTAATTGATCACTCAAATTCAGTATTTTGTACATTCTTATTTTATGAAATTGTATTAGATTAAATGAAAATCGTCTTATTTTGCAGGATTGAACGAGAGAGGAGTGTGCTAAAGAGGTTGCAACATGCTTTGTAAATTATTTTTAAATTTTAGCTAAAAGTAGAGACTAAATTTTTAATACTTGATTTTAGATTGATCTATGAATTTATAATTTAATTAATTAGCACAAATATCAATTAAACACACACCACATATGCTATTAATCTTCATTATACTAAAAGGAGAAGTTGACGTTTTGTGTCTTTGAAGAACATACCTTCATTGCACATAAATTAGGGTAAAATTTTGTTAACATTAATTGTATATATAAAATTAAAAGATTATATATGATTATACATGCACTTTTTTTACCCAATAATATTTCGTATTAGTTATTTCTAAATTTAAAAATTATTATATTTCAAAATATTTCGTATTTGTTAACATTAACTAGTATTAATTGTATATATATACTAGTTACACGTAATAATGAGGGATTGGTATAATAATAAGGCGTAATATTGCATTGCTTACTCATTGTTCTCTTATTTTGGGGTTTAACAGCTAAGGGCGGGAAGCTAACTTCTCTAAACCGCCGGCGAGGAAGAAAAGGAGAGAGAGAACGGAGAAGAAAATGAAGTTCGCTGTGAAGGCATGGAGCAACGGCAAAGCTCGAGAGAGAAGATGCTTGCATATTAGACTTGGATTCCTTATTTGCTTGTGAAAGAAATTTGGAGTTTCATCTCTAAATGCTAGACTTGCTCGAGAGAGAGAAGATCTATGTCAAGGTAATGGGTTGTTTAGTAGATTGTACATGGGAGTGCTTGAGAATAACTCATATGATAAGCATGTTGTGATTGAGAAATGCAATGTGTGTTTGAGATTGACCCAGCCTATCCATGGATAATTAATGTAGTTGAGCAATCACATTGATCCACCTTTGGAAATTGATACCTACTACCGCACACTCCTAGATTGTTACTCCGATTGCTTTCTAAACACTCGTTTTAATTTATTTTGTCACAATTGGTCACTAAACAATCTTAATTTGATATTTGAAATTTATCCACCCTTGTTACCATCTAGCTACAATGGATTAGATCACAATTTGACTTCGTAATTAAATTCTTCCATATACCACTCCTTGTGGGATTCGACCCCAGCCTCATAAGCTAGGTAATAAGATTGCTAACAACCACTTACTTGTTTAATTGTTTTACAAGTAATTTGAGTGTTATCATCCAACTAAACTAAGTCATATCGGAGCACATGAGACTCGTCAGCAACATAATGGCGAAGCATCGAAATATGGTAAACATGATGAATAGCTGAAAATGCAAGAGGTTAGGCCAACTCATAAGAAACATTACTAATAGTCCAAAGAATCTCAAATGACTTTATATATCTGAGGCTGAGCTTGACCCGCCTCCTGAGCCGCATCACCTCCTTCATGGGTGATACTCGAAGGAAAACCCGGTCACCAACTCCAAATCTCAAAGGTCAGCGCCTACCGGTAGCATAACTCGTATGCCTGCTCTGTGCTGACCTAAGCCTATCCAAAACCACCCAAGCTTTGTCTAAAGCCTACTAAAGCAAATCAGTACCATCCAGCCTAGCCTCCGAAGACTCAAACCAACCAACCAGATGGCGACAACGCCTACCAAAAGTTTATTATTAACGTATAGAGAAATTAAATACTCCCTCCATCCCAATTTATATTAGTTAGTTTGACTTGGCACGGAGTTTAAGAAAGAAAGAAAGACTTGTGAAACTTGTGGTCTAAAATAAGTTATGGTTATTTGTGTGGCTATAAATCATTTCATTAAGGATAAAGTGACATTTTAAAGTTAAATTGTTACTAAATATAGAAATGTGTCATTCTTTTTTGGCTGACCAAAAAGGAAAGTAAGTCATATAAAATGGGACAAAGGGAGTAATAGTCATCTATGCTAAAAGAAGTTTTATATATATACGTGTGTGTGTGTGTTTTACACCTCTAAATCAAATTATTGTCATTTTTTACTTCTTAAAATTCAAATTGTGTGAACTTTTTCTAACATTTTAAAATGTGTTCTTCATCATACTGTCATGAGAATATTATAAAATTATAATATATTTATAGTGTCTAATTGTGTGTATTTTAATTTAGGAATTATTTTGTTGATCTAATTCAATTTTATTTTGAAGATTGATTCTTACAAAAAAGTGATACTTATTTTGGGTAGAGGGACTGAATTTTTTTTATTTGTGTTATATTTAAGCAATTTAAAATAAGTCAACATAAGAAATCTAATAGGATTCTTATTAAAAGCATTTTATTCAATTTGCATTACGACCTTACAAAAAAGTTATAAATAAAAGAATCATTTTTTGTAACAAACTAAATAATATAATCTAACATTAAATCTCTTCATAAATATGGCACTCTATCAGTAGTATATAATGACCTTCAGTTTTGTCATTTGACACAAAAAATAAAGGTTCTTCATACATACACAAAGAGAAAATCATGTCCACCCTCTTTTGGTTTATGCTATTCGTTTCTTTCTTGAGTCTAGCCACATCTTCACTAGCTCAACATGAAGAATTTTATAATGAATAGTTAAAGAATAAGCCTAAGCCATCACATTCACCTGTTGAACCACCAAAGCACAAACCGCTGTATTTACTTTTTGAAGCACTAAAGCACAAAAACAAACCATCACATTCACCTACTGAAGCACCAGAGCACAAACACAAACTATCACATTTACATGTCGAAGCACTAAGCCACAAGCACAAGTCATCATATTCACCTGATGAAGCACCTACGCATAAGCACAAACCATCACATTCACCTGCTGAAGCACTATGGCACAATTACAAACCATCACATTTATTTGCTGAAGCACCATGGAGGGAACATAAACCACCCCATCTTTTTTCAACTAATTATGCCTTTCGGTTATTTTGAGTAAAAATATTATCTTTAAAAATAATTAATATGAAAATTTCAATCCATCTTTGGTGAATGTAATGATATTACATTGAGATTATATAAAAAAAAATTTAGCATATCTATCAAAAATATATGATATGTGATTATATCAATATTGATTATGCACATCTATTTATTAAATTTGGTATATTTATTTGGAATGATGTTTGTGTCAAAACCCAAACTGCTATGATTGACACCCACACCAAGCCCCCTATGGATAAACCAAACCTTAATATCTAACATATGCAATTAAGTATCTAGACAATAATATAGAGTATAAAGATGAGTGTTGGGACAAGACCCACGACACCTCAAAATGCTACTACTAGCAAATCATAAAAACTGGAGTCCTCTGAAAGCAAAGAGGTTTCACTCAAAAGATGATGAGCGCTTAAAGTGATCTCAATGGAACTCATGTTAAGGATCCTAAGTAACTGAATCTGCATCATAAAAAGATACAGATCGAATGATATCAGTACATAGAATGTATGAGTATTAATATAGCTGAGTAACAAATAACTGAACTGAAAAGACTGAAAGTAACTCAACTGAAATATAGTATAAATCATGATGAAAAAAAATAATTTAAGCTCTTACGGTAAGGATGTAATAATAGAAAATATTGAACTGAAATATTATATATAATATATAAAATATATTTTACTTTACTGGGGAGTTTCTCTAATTGATAATCATCACTATGAGCCTCGTGATAATACAGCGTCTCACCCATGCTGCCAGAACTGTCTTATACCTTGCCGGAGTACAGAAAAAACTCAACTCATGGATCCACTATAAAGGTTTTCTCAAACGCAGTGAGGATTCGTTCGAAAGTCGATGCGATCCTAACCTACACTGACTACGTGGTTTATGGAAAATGTGAGTTGTTTGAACGTTTCCCCATATCGGGGCTCAATACTACTCCCAAATATATATATATAACTCAATGCTCAAGTAAATTACTCTCTGGTTAAGATAAGTTCTCAAAAACGCCTCTTTAAGAGGTAACTGCTTTGTACTCAATCTTTCTGAAAATTCTTTCTACCTTTTTGAAAATAGTAGTCTATTTTCAATGTAAAAGTGATACATTTGGGAATCATTTAGTTCCCTTAAACTCTTCTAAAAAAAAAAGAAATTTGTACTTTAATTTGCTCTTGTACTCACTTTTAGCTTTTAAAAATCAATGTATGAAAAAAATGCTTGTTTAAAAAACTGTCAATCAAAACTCAGTAATTACGGTTCATGTGGAAATATAAACATGAACAATCACTCAAAGATCTCAATGCATAATATAGTGCAACTCATAATCAAGAACTTAGAATTCAGAATCAATAACTTAACTCATATCAAGAATTTAGAATTCAGAATCAATAACTTAACTCATATCAAGAATTTAGAACTCAGAATCAATAACTTAACTCATATCAAGAATTCTCGAAACTAAGGGTATAATCCTAGATTAAACTTTTACTGACTGAATTGACATGTAGGGCGTGGGGACAAACTCGATCCATTACTATGAATATCCTTACATACCTAGAAAAACAAAGTTTTTGAAGAAGAACTTGATTGGAAGCCTTGAAACCCTAGCTTTTGTCTTCTTTGCGGTTTTCTTTGAGTCGGGGGAGTTGAGAGCATAAAATAAAAGAAAACTGAGTACTTGGTGGAATATATTCCCTAAATTGAAGTTAAAATGTCATGGCTTGAGCTTAGGAAAAGTGGGAAAAGAAAACAGAAATCCCACTTAAAAAGCTATCGAAAACCTTCAACGGGGCCATCTATGGTTCATGGTTTGATCTACGGATCGTAGATTCCATCTATGGAATTTATATTGAAATTTTAAGGCTTAAATGTTCATTCTACGGGTCCAAACTACGGCTCGTAGAGGTTTCTACGACCCGTAAATGGGTGCGTAGGAATAGGACCCCAAAATTTGACTCCCATTACTTTTTACACGAGTCAACAGTATGGGTCATAGCTCTTTCTACGACTCGTAGAAGGAATTTGTAGGTCACTAACTCAGAAAAGTTTGTTGGGGTAGTCTCTGTTAAAACAGTCATAACTTTTTACTCCAAACTCGAAATAAGGCAAACTTGGCCAACCTTCTTTTTTTTGATTCATTTGACGAGGGAAGACCTTAAGTACTGAATTAATGAAATTACACCTATATCGCGAAAAAGAGCTGCTCTAGCTTTAGAACGCACCCCTTTCTCCTATGAGGAAAGTTACTCTTTCCGACTCATGTCTGGCCCTTCCCGGGTCTGGATCACAGTATACCGGCGACTTTGTCCTTGAATTCATTCTATTTCATATCCACCGATCCGTGGAAGAGACCAAGGAAGAGTAAGATAGATTTAGGGCCGGCAGGCGGGTCTAGAATAGATTCCCCAACGGGTCCTGACTTTTCAACAACAGAGGCGAAAACTTACTCTTACAAGTCAAAGTCAAACTGCTAGGGGATTCTTGTGACCTTAATTCATATCCAAATCCATTCCTACACTAATGAATTGACCTTAATACCTAAGAACACTTTAAGAATCACCCGATACAACCTTATACCCAAATGAAGAATGGTTCGGATCTTAGCTTAGAAATTTTTGGGGTATTACATTTACCCCAACAAGGTATATCATGGCTCTAGCAACATGGGCAACATTGTATCATCATGATACTCAAAGTGATGGTTGTCAGTTAGAAAATTCCCCAATAAAAGTAATGTTATATTGTTTTTATTATTTAATTTGTTGCATATATCGCAGTTGTTAAAGTACAATTGCATGCTTTACTATTCAATTGACTTTATGTTAGTCTGTATTATGACTTAATCTTTCAGTTCAGTTTATTCAGTTGTTCATTCAGCTACTTTACATACCATACATTCTATATACTGACGCCAGTTGGCGTTGCATCTCTAAATAATGCAGATTCGGGTCTTCAAAATCAGTACTAGATGCTTCACTAGGATCTTTTTCCATTATCATTTGTTGAGACCTCTTGCTTTTGGAGGTCTCTAGTTTATTTATCTTAATTAGTATTTTGTAGACATTTCTAGTAGAGTATTCAGGTAGTCGTGGGTCTTGTCCCGTCACCTATCTTAAGTTCAATAGAGGCTTCACAGACGAGTTAGATGAGCTAGTCAAGTTATTATCTTCAAATGTTTTCAAACAATTATATTATTATTATTCAGACTTCATTTTAGACTTTTACATAAAGTTGTTAAGATAGTTTATTTTGCTTTAATCATTGTGATGCGCATCTCTTATAAAGCTTCAACAAAAAAATTTTAGTCTTTCGCATAGTAGTAAGACAGATCAAGGGTCCGTTTGGGACAAACAATGATTCAAAAGCAAAGTTACAACAACACAATAAAGTCGAAATATTTGACTTATCTTGTAATGTTCTTCTATTCTAACAGAAGTATTGTTGCTTCCAATTGCACACGCAAGTGTACGTGGTCGCAAAAGTAATAAGTGGCTCTTTAAGAACCGGAATATCGAACCCACAGAGACTTGTCAATTAACTATTTACTAAATTATACTAGTCTAATTATTTATTTAAGAGTGTCAAAAGAAATAAAAGAATGAAAAAATTAAATACTAAGATTAACTTACAGTGATTGAGACAATTTCAGGGCTGCAACATGCATAGGGTTTCATGTATCGCATCTCATGTAATGAATTAACTAAGGTTATCAAATTACTGATTTACAGGGTTGATTTTATGGTCATGATCTCTCGACCTCTAATCGCCTACTCCAACTAGCTGTCTAACTACATCGTTGAGCGGGGATAGGCAGTCCTAATTGGCGAGCATTTATATTTCATCCTGTTTCGTAACCAAGCGAGGTGTTCGTCCGGGCGTCACTCCTGAACACGAATCTAAACAAAGTTAAAACAAGCTCTTTGCATTCTTTGGTCTATCTACCTCTTTATCTCTCGAGTCCAAGAATAGACAATAGATTTATTTCTATGGTGATCAAGCATGAAATACTGAAACAAGAATACAAAAGTAATTTAAACGATAACCAACATTAATTCAAAACAATCGATGTTCAACAATTACCCATGGTCGCAGCCCCAGAACAAGGGTCTTTAGCTACTAATATCTAAGAAAAAGAAGAAGAAAAGAACCCTAAAAAGTATTCACAATTTTTCCTTACAAAGTGTCTTCCTTCCAGTATATTCTAATAATTATTTCTATGGACTATTTATAGATATAGAAAACCCTAAATAAAATAATTGAGTCCAAAACAAATTAGGAACCCAAAACCAAAAGGAATTGGATTCCTTTTTTCCTCCACGTAAAGCTGTGTCGGTCTCATCTTTCACAATATTTTTTTGCTTCACCTGCTGCCACGTGGCAGCAAGGTAATTAACCACAATTTGCTTTCCTCGCCCAACTTTTCCATGTATATAAATATTAATATAATATTCAATTTAATCCATTAAGCTGCCTGCTTGATTTTCCTTCTACAATCTTTCATAATTAATTCATTTTAGCTCCAAACTTCTTCAACTTTGTATCAATTTAATCCTACAAATAAAATACACTATTTAGCACAATTCATAAAATTCATAATCAAAAAGGACAAATATAAATAATAAATATGAGGCAATTAATAATAAGAAAATGTATTTTTGGCCTCAGATCAAGTATCAATCTTGAATTAGATTCAATCTGCTAAAAGGAAAACAATAGAAGTTTAGTCAGGTAAACCCCATAAGACAATCACTTCGTAGAGATATTTGAGGTCATCTGAATATACATACCATGATGATTCAAATTTGTTGCAATAAAATTCTATGTCAACAGTTCTTCATTTTGTGACTCGATATCATAGCACCTGATGAAAGTTCTTTAGAGTGTTCTTGAGATGAAATTTGCTCAGCATATAGAGGTTTCTTTAGCACAATGCAGGAAGTAAAGCTAATAACCTCAACATCAAAGATGAAAGCTTTGAAAATATGCTCTCATGGATATGTGCACCCAAAAACTAGTATCCTTCTATTTCAGTTTATGTGATAGTATTTGACTTGACACAAAATTTAAAAAGAAAGATTTTTAAAAATTATGGTCTAAACTGGGTCATAGATATTTGTATGATCGTAAATCATTTCATTAGGGTTAAATTGGATATTCAAAAATTAAATTGCTACTAAATATAGAAATATGTAATAATTTTTTAACTTACTAAAAAATGATAGTGTCACATAAATTGAAGGTGAAATAATCTAGGAAATTCTTATACTTGGCTCAAATTGTGAAGTGCACCCTTCTATTCCACGAAATTTCAACTAGACACTTACATTCGAATAAAATAGATATTTTGAGCCCCTTTAATCATTGTTCGAGCTTACATGGCATTAATTTAGTTGAGTTAGAAGAGTGTGTTATACATGCGAAATAAGAGTGTGGATTGATTTAAAAGTTACTTAAAAAAATTAAAAAAAAATTTAAAAAAGATAACTTACTTAAAAGACAAAAGGCAAAAAATAAAATTAACACTGCCCACGAGCTATATCACTATTATCTCCAATCAATTATTTTTTCTTGTAATCTCACTTTCCCTCACCTTTCAAATGAAAATTACAGATTCATCAAAAATTCAACAAGAAAAATAATTAGAAACGAAATAAAAAAAAACTTCTCCAAATTGATGCTCAAATCAAAAATGGATTTGTATAAAATAAAAAATAACATGAAAAATGATTATTGTTTCTACTAACTGTCCCTTCTTATCTTTTCAAAAGCAAAACTTTTAAAGAAATAAATAACAATTTTTTTTTATCTCTCTTCCTAAATTGTAGATACAACTTTAGAATTTTCACTATTTATTTACCTTTTCTTCTTTCAAGCCAGATATTTTCTTCAAATTTCAAGCTTTCTGGTGTCAAGTTAAGTATTTGAAGTAACGGAGTTTTAGTGTTTTCTTCTATTGTCGCTATATCAATTTTGATGAAATTGTATTGTTTAATAAAGTAAATATATATAAAAATTATTGTGCTCATTAAATTAAGGGAAAAAAGGTCTAATATATTCCTCAATTTTGCCATTTAGAGCTGATATACCCCTCGTTATTATGAAAGTGGCTCATATTTACCCTTACCGTTATACAAATGACTCACATATACTCCTACCGTTACAAAAGGAGCTCACGTATACCCTTCATCTAGAAAAAATTGGTTTTAAATTTATTTTTTTGACTTTAAATTTTTTAAAAATTCGTGTAGGGGTATATATGATCCTTCTAGCAAAGTTTAAGGCATATTTTAATCTTTTTCATACTTAAAATATTTTTTGTCTTTTTTATTATCATTATTTGAGTTTTTTATTCTTTTCTTTCTTTCATCCTTTAGTGTAAAGAAAAAAATTTATAACTACTTTTTTGCGGGTATATTGTAATTTAGTTTTGTATTTGTAAAAAATAAAATTGGGGCATCTATCATAAATTTGGCAAGAAAACTAGTGAAACATAAATAAATTTGACCATCAAAATAATAAATTTAAATTAGTCGTTGAAACAAAAAAGTCAAAAAAAAAACGTGTGAGAAGAATCAAATATACCCCATATGAATTATATTTGTTTCAAAAAAATAATTTAAAAAATTTCGTTAGAGGAAAATGGTATATGTGAGTCATTTGTATAACAATAAGGGTATATATTTGCCACTTTCATAATGAGTGGTATATCAACTCTAAATAGCAAAGTTGAGGGTTATATAAGTTTCCTTAAATTAATGAGATAGATGTAATGTAACTTATTTTCTTTGACGTGGATATGATGTGTCATTCATATTAGATCAAGTGAGGTATACATGATGATAAAATGGCTTAAAATTCATAGTTTGTTAAAGTATAAGTGTCTAATTGAAACTTCACAAAGTACAAGAGTTCAAGTCACAATCTAAATCAAGTATAAAGGTCTTTCAAGTCCTTCGGTATAAATTAAAATTGAGGAGCTCGTAAAGTTTAGTGGTTTATAAGGCGTAATATTGGATTGCTTACTCATTGTTCTCTTATTTTGGGGTTTAACAGCTAAGGGCGGGAAGCTAACTTCTCTAAACCGCCGGCGAGGAAGAAAGGGAGAGAGAGAACGGAGAAGAGAATGAAGTTCGCTGTGAAGTCATGGAGCAACGGCAAAGCTCGAGCTGGGGTTCTTCAGCTGGGAAGTTGCCCTCACAATATTGAAACACCTGCTCTCCTTCTGACAACTCGCAAAGGGTTGCCTGCTTACATCCCTCCTGACCATCTCCCCTCCCTCCCTTCCTCGGATTCTAACCTCCTCCATATTAGTCCCCTTAACTTGTAAGTTTTCCTTGCTTATCTCTATGTTTCTCCTTTTTCGCTTATTGTTATTGTGCTATTTGTCTGAATCCATTGGGTTGCACACAAGGTATTTGTTATTTTGTCCATGTTGTTAGTTTGCTATTATTAACAAAACTTTCAATGACAATTAACGAATAATATTAATGGTTTGACACCTTGACCAATACTGAAAATATTAAATACAAATACCTACCAAATAATGGTCGAGGTGGGTTTTTTGCAACAAGAGAAAATGTCTCTTGATAATGCACTCCATAAGTCTGAGTAGTGTTTATTTTTGCAACAAGAGAAAATGTCTCTTGATAATCCACTCCATAAGTCTGAGTGATAAGTCTGAGTGAATCCCTTAGCCTCCAATCTTGCTTTGAATCTTTTGCAACCAACCAACTTCTTGTCTAGCATTGATGTGAAAAGTTCCCAAGTCTCATTCTTTGATAAGACATTTATTTCTTCAGTCATAGCTTGCTTCCATTTAGAATCTGCAAAAGCTTTCCTCCAATTATGGGGAAGAGAAGAAGAAATAGACAAGGCAAAGGCTCTATAGAAGGGAGACAAAGATTAATTTTTTTTGAGACTAAGGTAACTTCAAGCAAAAAATTCATCATCCAAAAAATGATGAATTGGAAACTTTATCCCACATAGTGGTGAGCACACCCCCATTTGGGTACTTTTACAAGTTTCCTATAGAATCTACTAAATGTCTAAATCTACTGTCTCCCCTACCAATTCTTGTTTACACAAAAAAAAATAGATGGCTTATACACCTCATCTTAATCTTCTGTATTTTGGTTCTCTGATCTTCAAAACACTTATCAATCCTTTCTCTCCACAAGGTCCACCATATACAAGCTTGTATAGTCTTCCGCCAATCTTCTTCTCTCCTTCTTTTGCCATCTCCTGACAAGTGATTCATCAACCCCAAGGCTGTCTTGGACATCATCCAGCTAACTCCTAATATGCACAGGAAACTATTCCATAGGCTTGTGGCAGTATTGCAATGGAGAAACAAATGACTATTGACCTTTGCTTCCTGCTCATACATAAAACATCTAGAACATACCTGCCATCAAAATATTGAGCCTTCTGCGCTTTATCCAACAATGCCTCGCTTATCGACAGTCCCTCTGTATCTTCTCCAGTATTCTCATCCTTTTTTTTTTCATTTTGTTTATACTGATGAGTAGCCAAAACATCATCCACTTCCTCAATTTCATCATCCATCAGTGTATCTTTAGTAATTCCATCTTTCATCCTCTTAGTACTTCTATGTAGAGATTCACTTTCATTATTTGAAAGTTCTTGTCTATCAGGATTCTTTTTATTCTTATTCATTCTTAGTTATCAGATAAGCAACACAAAACCTGTACTAGATATGAAGGATATCCCAACAATTCAAAACCAGCAATTTTAAATTGATTTAAGCATAAAGAAGAGGAGTTGCAGAACCTTGCTTTCTTTATAGCTCGAGGAAAAACAGAACCTATTTGCCTCACTGTAGTCTTCCGAGTTCCGTCTGTCACTATGCTTCTGGATTAGTCCGTCAAATTGCCACTAGATCTGTCAGAGCTTATTTCTTGAGAAAGAAGCAGTGGAGTACAGTTCCTTGTTTGGTCAATGCAATCTGGAAGACCCAGATCCGTGCAATTCAGAGTTGAAGCTGAAATACTATCCCAAATAAGCTCTGATCTACCAAATATCGTCCAGCAATGAAATCGACAGGTGAATCGCAAGAGATCTGGGAATTAGGTTTTGGACATTGAGTGAAAGAACAGGCTGGTGGAGCTCTTAGCGTGAGTTTGAACTTTGCTGTAATCTCACAAAGCAGGTTATTCTGCTCAAAGTTGTCTGCTAGAATCATTGATTTGGATGATTAAATGCTAAGGAGTAGGAAATCCTAAACCCCTATTTCTAAAGAGAGAGGGAGAGTCTCCGCTCGGCCCCTAATGTATCTCACTGAAATCTTTGATTTCTTTCTATTAAAATCACTACTGGCTGTAGTTCTAATGCCCACTTTTCTCTTTATGGGGCACAACATCATCATTTGGTAAAAGTTGACATTCTTCTTCTTCCTGTTCTTGTATATTATACAACACATATGTTTTCCTCTTGTAATAGGAGCTGAAGCGTTTTAACCTTTTAGATGAGGTGATTCACACAACTCAGCTTTGTCTAATTTCCTTTTTCTAGCTTGGAAGGCATTTCCCTGAAAGCAATCTCAAACATTGGAGGGCTGCACCCATTGCTTGGCTTACATGATCATATAATGGTAGCTGTGCCAAGGGATTCTATTATATCTATTCCAGACCATGACAGTACTAACAGGATTGGAGCTTCCTTTGAAACACCTTGTGGTCGTATGTTGGTAATTTGTTTATTCTTTACTTTCTTATTTATGTTTATAATTATAATTGGACCACCTTCTTGTTTTAGTGCAACCACCCCAGTTACGATCCATTTTCTTGTATTTTTCCTCCCATCAAGTTTATTTGTTCAATGAAAATTTTCTTTGCCTTGCTTGGCAGATTAAGCCTGCAGATTACATGGAAATGATTTCATCAATGAGGCCAAATTTATGGGCCACTTTAGCTGATGAAGTTCCTGCTTGGGCTTCTGAAAAGAGGAACAAAGCCTCAGTTGAACGTACACTAAAATGGCTCGACGAATGCATCTCTTCAAACTTGGTAGGCATGTCATACTGGCTATTTATCTATTCTCTGCTTTGCTAGCACTGTGTATGTAAGTATGCTTAATTACAAGCCTGAGTTTGATGTCATATGCACTGTGAAAAGCATGCAGAGATGCCTATATAGGCTTGTCTGTGGAACTTTTATTGCTGGTTGAACCCCATTTCATGGCAAGAAGCAATAACTCAAGAGTTCCTTTTCTGTAAAGTACCTAAAGAAGAGGTACATTTATTACAACATTTCCATAATCTGGACATAGGACAGCACAATGTACTCGTCATTGTATAGATGATTTTTTTTTTAAGAAAAAGGGAACTAATTTGATTTGTCATTCAAAGTCATTATCCTTTCTGTTCTTTCTAATGAGATCACGCAGTCAGTTCCTCTTTTTCTTTTTCCTTCTTCTTTTTTTTACCTTTTGTTCTATGTGTCATCTTTGCTGACTTTTGTCACACTTAATTGGTTGGTCGTTGTATTGGAGATATTTATGACCTAGATAACAACATGCCATATTAAAACTGAAAATATGAGTTGGATGAGAAGTTCAATCCTTAATTGTGTGGCATATAAATAACTTAGGAAGCTAATGCACTTAAAGTTGTTTCTAGAAAATTTTGATTGGGTAGTAGTGTTAACGGCTTAACCTCACAAAGTGTTGAATATTATTTCAGGGTTTAGTAAAATTAGTTGATCAGACCAGGTTAAAAACAATACTAATTAATTAAGCTACGCTGTGCTGATAAATCTCAAAATATTATTTCCTAAACTAATTTCTTAATCATAGGTAAATGCCGTAATGAAGCCAAATCTGCTGATTCCTTTTTCCTTTGATTGTTTTCTCTCTGTTTTATGGGAAAAGAAGGAAATTCAAATTAGCAAAAACTTAGCAGTTAACGCTATCAAAATGTTCTAATTTCTCATTATAGAACGAGGTCAACATAAGAAAAGAGAAGGCCCTTTCATGGTGGGATCAAAGTTAAATCAAGTTATAAAGTAAGGGATTGAGCTCAAATAAATGAAATATCATTAGTTGCATGTTATGTTTTCATTTGAAAACTATTGAGTGCGTATCTCAAGTTCTTTAAATTTATTTTCGTTGATCAAATCATAAGTTTGAAGAAATGACTCTTGATTTACTCCTCTCAAGCATTGAAGAAAATACCTTTAGGACAATCTTGTACTCAATCTTTTTGAATATTTTTTTATGATTGAGTTTTGAGTAAATGAAATATCATCCATTGCATGCTATGTTTTCATCTGAAAACTACTGTGTGTAGGTATCTTAAGTTCTTAGCTTTGTTTTCATTGATCAAATCATAATTTCAAAGAAACGACTCTTGGCTCACATTTTTAAATCATTGAAGAAACAAGTATTTATCAATTCATAATTTTAGAGAAATGACTCTCGGCTTACTCCTCTAAAGCATTGAAGAAAATTCATATTAGTTTAATTTTGCATTTTGGATATCTCTAGGTTTTCAACCATACAGAGGTACTTCCTTTTCCCCTGAGTTGATTTTCGATAGCTATATGCCTATATCTTGTATCATTGTAATCTTGTTTTTGAGTTTCTGTTTTTTTGCATTTCCAGTCTTTTGTTTCAATTGAACTTTATAAGTTCATTTTATCCAATTGAGTAACTAGTCTCGAAAACCGTTTCTGAGATATATTTTGTTTCTTTGCTATTGTTCGTTTTCTTGGAAGAGGGGTCCTGATTATATTCGTCATGCCTTAGAGAGCAGATCAAATTTGAGAATCTTCATTAAAATTGTGAAGAGATGTATTGGTTATTTGATGATTTGATGAACACAAAACATATCTGTTTGTAGGTGCCAAATAGAATACACATACAATATTTTAAAGCAGTTTTCAGAATAGTATCACTGAAACAATTGATGGGTTAATTTTGGTGAAAAAAATATGGTCGCCTTGATCCCGGTAGAAAAGTTTTCTGGAATAGTAGCTGGAGAATAGCCAAATGTTGGCTGGAATAACTTTAAACACACTCATGCATCCTGAATAATGACAATGGTTTATATCAACACTTAGAACCTAGCATATGCACTATTGACCCCTTTCTTCAAGTTTTAACATGCCAAGACTATTTAAAATATTCAAGTTATCTTTTCTGACATCCTGACCTCGAAAATTGACTTTCCTCCTATCTATTTCATGATTTGCTTTCCAATGCAACTCAAGAACCAAGTACCTCACCAATCAAACTAAGAGAAATCAGTACATACACTCAAATAAAATTCAAATGTAATTTAAGGACTTACATATAAGAAGAACTTACTCTCTCTCACAAAGAAAATCATGTGCCTCCCGAGGTCGTACCATAGGCTTGTCCGTAGTGTAAGACTTGACTAATCTAAGCCTGCCAAATCTAGGATCATGTTGTACTTCATAGGTTGTAATGTAGTCAAAGGGATGGGTAGAATATATTTAGTGACTCAACCCTCCTAAGCCTCCCTTCTTCCCATGCCGTGTAATTTCATATTGGACTTAATACTATAAGGGGTAGGGCTGTAGTGTACTAATCTATTGGACTTAATTACTAATCGGCACATTTGATACACGTAGAGTTGAATATAAGGTACAAAAATTTGGATTTTCAAAATCCGAAGTCCAATCCATAATCCAAACCAAATATCTAAAAAGTTTGGATTTCGGTTTGAATTTTGGGTTAACCCAAACTATGCCCACCCCTACTAAACGTTTAGTAAAGAATTTCAATGAAGTAAATGATACCGCTTGTAGCAGTGTATCCGCCTTGCTGGTCATTACGTATTGCACTTCTCTTGCAATATGTTTTAGGAGGGTAGTTTGTATGTTGCCTTGGTCAACAACAACATACCCAGCGAAATTCTACATGTGGGGTTTGGGGAGGGTAGAGTGTACACAGACCATACCCCTACCTTGTGGAGGCAAAGAGTCTGTTTTCGGAGGACCCTCGGCTCCAGTTTAACATATAAAAGTAGCTATGGAAAAGGGAAACGACAGTGAAGAAAACAAAGTAACTAATAAGGAAACAGTAACAACCATAAAATAGTGTGATAACCTTAACACAAAAAACAACAGATGAGTGTGATGCCTTGGTCATGTATATATAATTCATTCTTCCTGTTTGTTCCTTCTCCTATTTCTTTTTCTCTGTTTTTTTTCAAACAAAATAATTAATTCCTGGTGTTGTTAACCCTACCAAGTATATTGCTACATATCTCATCAAAAAGTGTTATAACTGCTGAAGTGTAGACAGACGGAGCAGTGCTTGGATCCGTTGTTGGAGGCTCTAGGGTGGAGCAGCGCCGAAGTTGTGCTCAAGAAGTTGCTAGGAGGAATGTAGAAGGTTTGTTTACTCTCTTCAAAGTCATATACTTGCCACTATATTGGTGATTGTAACTGAAATCCAATCTGATGAGTAACAGCAAAGTCTATTTCAAAAAACACCTAGAGAATGTGATATTTGTAAGTGAAATCCTCTTAAATAATAAGTAAGTCAATTAGAATTTCTATTATCAAAAGTATTAGGTTTTTTCTGTGACATGACTAAACTGATGTTCAACAGTGTTGAAGAAAAGTTCTTTGTTTCATAAGTTTCTTTATATCTGAAAATATCTTGCCCTCGCTGATGAACTTCCTTTTACCTAATTTCCTTTCATGGGAAAAGACTTTTTGACAGAATTAAGTTATTAAAGCATTTGCAAGTGATTCTGTTGTTGTTAGTTTTTAAACAAAGGAACTAGGGAAATAACAGAGAGAAAAATACTCAAGAAAAAATATTGCAATGTGGTCAAAGTAAATTGTTTTATTAATAACTCAGAGACATACATTTATAGCTGCAATTCCTAACTAAAAAAATAGAAAAATATGCTAATGACTTATCTGCAAAATCAAATCACAAAAAAGTAGGAAACAAACTCCTAAATTCACTTAACAAAAAAATAATTTAAAATCCTAAAAGTTAGCTACTGATAGATTTACTGCAAATCTTTTAGCGATAATGTAAGTATGTAACAATCTATTTTATTTTTGCAATATCTTGAGACATATTTTCAACACTTCTTAGATCAAGAATTGTAGATTGTAGTCTCAACTGGTATTGACTTCGTGAATAAATTTGTCGATTCATCTTTGGTCTTGTAAGGCTTGTGTTCATCTTCTGTTGGATTAAATGAGAAACTTTTACCTCTCATTGAACTTGTAAAATCTCCTACTTAGTGACATCAAAGATTCAACAATACTTGTCTTCAAATAATACTGTAAATCCTTTGAACATTAGTTGGCCTACACACAATAAATTTTTATCAATATCAAGCCCGTAAAGGATATCTGAAATCATTTTTATACTTGAACTTTGTTTTGATTGCGACAATCCCATTTTCTTTTGCAGGAATATAGTCACTAGGGATGTTCACGGTTTGGGTAAAACTCTATCCAAATAAAAACAAACCAAACAAAACCAATTTTATTTGGGTTTAGTTTGGTTTGGTTTTACATTTTTAGAAACCAATAATATTTGGTTTGGTTTTGATAAAAAAAGAGCAAAGAAATAACCGAACTGACAAATTATATACATATTTTTTATAATTATATATACATAATATATTATTTTTTATAAACAATTTTAAATATCTTATATATGTTTTCATATTTGCTATTCCGATTTTGATTTCATTTTTCTCCACTGTCAGTGACGTTCCAACTTGAAAGGAAAAAGTACATTATGGCGGATGATGGGGTTTGTTTGCCAACTGATTTGTTTTTCTATTCTCTGCCTTGTCTTTTGATTTGATTTCGATGTATGATTAATAGCCTAACAATCAAACCAAAATCGATAACAACCAACCGATAAATGTATATTATATTTGATTTGGTTTTAATAATTTAAAAATCGATTAAATTGATTTGGTTTTGATTTTAACCAATAAACGAGTAACTGACCCAAATCGACCTGTGAACACCCCTAATAGTCACTATTCTCACTTCTAGTTTTCTTATTTTCCATAACATGAACTCTTAAAATATATTTATGTCATGTGGTTTGTACAACCACTGTCAATTATCCAAAAATCATACTTCTTGGTTGAAAATATGTTGCTACAAATAAGTGGTCTTCTTCTTCAGGGCATCTCCAACCTTATCCTTTATTTTACTCTTCAAATATAGAGTTTTCTATTTTCTCAGACAACCAACTCTAACTCAAACTCAATTCTCTATTTTACACTTTAAAAAAGAATCTTCTTCTCTCTCCTCAATATAATATTATTATTTCTATTTCATTCTTATTTTCTTATTTCATAATATAAATCCTTTCTTTCTTTTTGCAAATAATCACCCTATAATCTATATAATCTTCATGTAATATAAAATTTTATTCTTTTCAAATGCTTCATTTAATATAAAATTATATTTTATTCTAAATTTCTAAATAACATAAATTGCAACAAATATTATATATAATACATATTAACGAACAATTCAATTAAAAGTGAAATTATTAATGAAACACAATTACATAATAAATATTTCATCATCCTAAAAATTATTTTAAATTTTACATAAATACTCAACTTTCAAGACTATTACGTTGCTTACATAAATGCTCTATTAATGCATTACGGGGTTCAAAATGAGCATTTTTTTGTCCTTATTTGTTTTTACATGTAGCTAAAAATTGTTTAAATTAACAATTTTATCTTGTATCCAATTATTTCGTGTAGTAATTTACTTTCCCTATTCCATTTTGAACTATTGCATCAAGTATTTTCATGCTCATTAAAAATTGTAGTTCAATAATTTATCACTATAACATAAAAGTAGATTGTTTGAATTATCATGTAAATTTTGTGCATTCTTCATAGTGAAAAATAATTATAATTTTAAATTACATATTTAAAGTGATAAAAAAATTAAAAAAAATTAAATTAAAATAATTGTTAATTCGGGATGAAAGTAGTATACTTATCAATAATATGTTTTTATATGTTATATTACTTAGAAATAATTACAAATATTGAAGACTTAATTAATAGTCTTATATAATATAAATAATATTAAAATAATTTTAAATTGCATATTAAAATGATAATTTAAAAAAAAAAAAAATAGAAAAATTATTAATTCAGGTGAAAGTAGTAACTTGTCAATAATATATTTTTAGATGTTATATTACATGAGAAAATAATTACAAATAATAAAGACTTAGTTAATGATATATTAGAAATAATATTAAATTAATCAAAAAGTGAAATAGAGAGGCGAATAGTTGGAGAACTACTATTCACATCTCTATAAATGGAGAATAGAGAGTAATACGGAGGTGGGTTGGAGAGGGCATTCTCTATTTTACCCTCCAAATATACAGAATGGAGGGTAAAATAGAGATGGGTTGGAGATGGTCTCATTGGCGAATTGGACATCTGCTTCATATTTTTGAAATTTGCTTTTGCAAATCTCATCTTCATGACCAAGCTGGTTGCAGATCTTGCACTGTGCATTTGGACTCTTCCAATATTTAAATGGAAGATGGCTTTTTTTGCCACAGTGTTGACAAGGTGGGTAATTTTTCCTTGAGTTTTTCCTTGTGCCTGCAATGTATTCTGCCAAGGTAATCTTGGACAGATCTTTTTTATTTTTCAAGGTAGTTATGGAAACTTCATATCTTTCAGGCATTGTAGCAAGATTTTTTTCAACAAGTCTTGAATTTTTAAATTTAATGTCAAGCAATATTACTTTGTCAACAATACCAAGAAGGAGTACTCTTTGACAGTCCCAGATTCCTTCATCTTTTACAACTCGAATTCCCGTATTAAATTCAACACCTTCATGTCTTGTATTCTTTCATCTCATGTATAATTTCCTTCAGATAATCTCAAATTTCTTTTGTTGAGTTGAGAGTAATAACTCTCATGAAAATTGTTATAGACACAACAGCAAATAAAGTTGCTTTCGCCTTTAATTTTCTGTTTTTCTTTTCCTTTTGGCTTTGACCTGAGCCACCATGGGATTATTGGGTAGCGGAAGAACATCATAATCCTCTTCTATGGCCTCCCAAAGATTTAGAGCCTCAAGATAAGTCTCCATTCTTACTACCCTGAGTTGATAATTCTCACCATCAAAGACACGAGGAACTATTTGGAAAAAGCTATTTTCAGAATCCATCTCACTTATAGGTCCCTCAAGAAAATGGTTCTAGATGCCAATTGTTGGTTTTTTAACAAAGGAACTAAGGAAATAACAGAGAGAAAAATACTTTGAGAAAAGTACTGCAATGTTGTCAAAGGAAATTGTTTTATTAATAACTCTGAGACATACATTTATAGCTGCAATTCCTAACTAAAAATTTGAAAAATATGCTAATGATTTATCTGCAAAATCAAATCACAAAAAAGTAGGAAACTAACTCCTAAATTCACTTAACAAAAAAAAAACTGAAATCCTAAAAGTTAGCTACTGATAGATTCACTGCAAATCTTTTAGAGATAATGCAGTTATTTATTTTATTTTTGCAATATCCTAAAACATATTTTCAACCGTTGTGCTGAAGTTTACTTTAGTTAAATATTCAAATGCCTCATAGCTATGTATTTGTTTGTTTGGTCTCTTGAAAATATCCTATTAATTTCATAATGAGTTCAATGTAGGTTTTTGGATTGGGGGATTTGGATTAGGGGAGAGCATGGAAGAGCGCAACCCCCTCCTTAATGCTGTTATGGTATGATTCTCTTATGATATTTCTGCTATTGTTCTTTTTCTTTTAGCAGGAAATACTCTTGCTTCTAAAGTAGTCTTGAAATGAATGTGGAAGGCAAGACAGGTCCATCACTGTTTCTGAACTTACATAATGAGCATAAAGACAAGAATCAGATCATAAGATATTTTGATAAGCAATTTGCTTTAGGTCTATTCCCCTTATCTTATCAAGAGATCTGTTGTTCCAACTTTGAAACTTAATAGATAATGAACTCTCCCCCCCTACCTTTTTCCACTCAAATACTAGGGTTCACCAGCAGAATTCAAACTCATCATGTGTTTCTACTGCCTACCACATAATTCGTGCTCTATTAGTTGTGCCGTTGAACCAAACCCCTGGGGCTATTTTCCCATATACTTTTAGGAGCTCTTTTGAATAATTAGCACCTTATGTAATGTAAAATGTAAACTGAACTCAGTTTGACTTGAATGCCGCATGAGGATTATATTTTTATCAGGATTTTAGTGTATTTGAAGGTTCATATCAATAGTTTCACTCATGTCATCCCTCTTGAATCGGGTATGTATAGCCAAAGTGAAGCGTCCATAATATGGATTTTTAATATAAGTTGGGGAGCATCTATGGTCCTGCATTTATGGAGTAGTTTGATGCTGGTGCTTGAAGTGCCAATTTGCAGTACAGGTGAAATAGTTGTAGGGGGTTGTGTTGTAAAATTTCCTTTATGATCTCCTTCAGGTCCGAAAGTTTCTAATCATCTTCATTCAGTCTCTTCACTTGAAGGTCCATGTTTGGGCTAACTTTTTATTTTCATCTTGGTGTTCCTTTATGTCTTTGGTAGACTGTAAAATATTATACTTATTTGCATACTGTGGAAAAATCAAGTTTGTGGTGGCTTATGATGTTACTGGTTGCAGGATAGTTTACCAGAAGAAAAGCCACGTCTCATAAGTGGCCTTGGACTACCAGGCAAGACTGATATCTTGAATGCTTCTGTCACTCATTCACTGTTGCACTCACAGAAAAACATTTGCATATAAATGCATGTCAACATAGTGATTGACATTGTGTTTGAAAAAGAAGAGGAGCTTGTTTGTTATAGCTAGTATAAAGAAACAACTTCAGTATCCACCAGACTCAACCCACTTGCTTTCTCACTTTGAAAACTGTTGGATATTTGAATTAAATTGTATTCTTCTTGTGGCTGAGCGAAATAACTTATTTTCTCTACAGAAGAGGTCTTGCAAGGTGTTGCTGCAGGTGTTGATCTATTTGATTCCACGTAAGTGCTAGCTCAGGATATTGGTGTCTCCTTTCATCTATAACTGAATCTCTTAGCTGCAATTGTGACATTGGATTTTTTTTCCAGTTATATCTACAATCTCACACTAGGAGGCTTTGCTCTCACCTTTCCGCTTGAAAGCATAGAGACGCAAGTTACTAAATATCAACCAAATAGTAATTCAGGATGTGATGGCACAAAGATAAATTTGAAAGCAACTATGTATAGGTAAGTCATGTTCATCCTTCAGACTTTTTGTGATACTCACTGTAACTGAAATCTGCAACATACTGGCATACCTACAATTGCACTCGATGTTGTACTTATAGAAAGTGATAGTATGTAATCTTGCTATGTCCCTCAATAAACTTAGCTTGGGGCGTTTCTGGGGTGGGCTGTTCTGGCAAAATACTGAGATGAAGTTCACTGATAATGCAATTTGTGTCCTCCCTCTCCATCCCTTCTCGCAGGAAGGATACATCTCCTATCGTGGAGAATTGCAAGTGTTATACATGCCAAAATCATACAAAAGCTTACATCAATCACCTTCTCAATGTCCATGAGATGCTGGCACATATTCTGCTGGAAATGTATGAAGCTCTCTGACTTGTTCTCTGGCTCTGTTGTCATGTCTTTGTGATACCTAATGTTAGCTTATCTTTCATTTCCCAGGCATAACTCGCATCATTTTCTGGGATTCTTCCGCTCTATCAGAGAGGCAATTCAAGAAGGAAAATTCGAGCAATTTCGACAGAAATTCATAGGAAGTAGGCATGAACATCTCTTTTCTGCTGCTTTAAGTGTCTAACTTGATATTTCTGTGCAAGATTATATTTAAAGCAGCTTTAAGAGAAAAATACTGGTTTTTCATTGACATCTTTTCATATGCCCCGACTGCTGTGTTTTTTTACTTGGCTAGTTAGCTGCATGAAGGTAATATATATGCTCTAAAATGGTAAATATGCTCTATTTGTCAGATGACGAGGGTATATATATGCAGCTTTTTTAATGAGGAATATATCAATTCTTAATCACAAAATCTAGAAGTGTATTTACCCCCACCATTAAAAAAGAAAACTTTCCACGATTCAAATGTCCAGTCTTGAACTAATCCTCCTTTATGCTTTTTATTGAAGAGATTTTTTTTAAAAAAATATTCCCTTCGAAGTTGTTCTATTATATTTATTGTTTGATAACTTTCTTATTAGTTGATACTTCAAGGGAATTTTAAGAACCCAAATGGAGTCATCAAGTTTTAATTAATGTGTCGTTATCTAGTGGTATGGAGTGTTACATCATTTTTGGGGATGGGAACATTAACTTTTTAAATGGTCATAGATAATTCTTTTTTTGTAAATTAATTTTTAAGATTAAGTTAGATTTAAGATTTATTTTTAACGTGGTATTAAAGTAAATTCATCCTAATTTATTTTATTTGTGTTGGAGCATTTCTTTTCATTAATAATTGAAAGTGGAAGAGAGGTGCTTCCGACACAAAAAAAATAAAAATTGAAAGATTAGGGATAAATGTTTTAATACAACACGAACAACCAAAAAAAGGTAAAAGGCAAGCATACACACATTTGAGATATGGGAGAATATTAGAAGAAGAATTTAAAATTTGATATTTATTTAATTGAAGATAATATTTGTAATTGAATTTTATGTATTAATAAGTTTTTCAATTTATAGTCCAAGTAAGTTTTGTACTGTTATAAATAATATTGTTGTTAGTTATCTCCATGTAATAGAGAGTATCGAAATTTTTTTACAGTATGTCAGGTCTATTCTAATTCATTGTTTCTGGTCTCACGACCATATCTTTCAAAAGAAAGATTTGTTATTAAGCATGTTAGCAAAAAAAGAAAATTTTGCTATTGATAGATCAAATCAGGAAAAAGAATCTGGAGCAGAGAGTTTTGTAATTCAAAAGGACAAAGAATGAATTAACTTATTATGAACTTTCAAAAATGACTATAGTATGGACTTAATTAGAGATCTATATAGTTTGATTAATTATGACTCATAGCTACCTGTTAGAAGGAGGAGAGAGGAGGGCGGAATTGAGAGAGGGAGGAGAGTGGCGAGTGAGATTTGGGAGAGAGAGGATGAATATATGTTGTATCAGGCTGCATCATGAATACAATTGATTTGTATGAACAAATATAATTGTATTAGACTGTATCAACGAATACAATTGTATCAAGTGTATATGTTCCTTGTTATTGACAACGAATACAATTGTATCAAGTTGTATTAGGTTGTATCAACGAATAAAATTGTATCAAGTGTATATGTTCCTTGTGTGTTCACTCTGCATCAAGTGTATCAACAAATACAATTGTATTAAGTTTATTTATTCCTTATGTATTCACTATGCATCAATTGTATCATTGAATACAATTATATCAAGTGTATCAATTAATACAATTTATATCAGCAAGTACAACTGTATCAAGTCATATCAATAAATACAATTATATCAAGTGTATTTGTCCATTGTGTAGTCACTCTGTATCAATGTATTTGAATATATTTGTTATTATATATGTTCCTTATGTATTCACTCTATATCATGTGTATGTGGATACAATTGTAAAAATTTGAATCAACGAATACAATTGTGTCAAGTATATATGTTCCTTGTGTATTCATTTTGTATCAATGTATTTTGGTGTATCTACAACTGGCAATAAATTTGTATCAATATATTCAATTGTATTTTGTTTTGGTTATACATTTATATCATGTGTTGTATACTCTTTTAGAATATGATTGATACAATATTATATCTCTCCCTATCACGACCCAAATTCACATGTCGTGATGGCACCTATGTTCCCAATCGATAGATAAGCCAATTCTCTAGTTTTACCAATTTAGTTGAATAAATAAGGTGAAAAGATAAACAAATAGAATATCTCAAACACTAAGTCCTTCATAAGTACGAAGCGTGGAAAGCAAAAGGAAAAAAACTACCCAAGAATTGGTGTCATAAGTACAAGAGCTTCTAAAATACGGTGCAAGTCTGAAACTGAAATGACAAGCCTAACTTAAGGAAGATCCTGTCTGAATACAAAAGCAACAGAATAAATAATAAAATAGAGGGAGGTGTGAACCACGGAACAGCCAAGCAGCTCACCACAACTCCAAGATACTCCAAGCTCGGACTCAAAAATCTCCACGAGATGTGCTCGTACTCGGAATTGGATCTGCACCACAAAAAGGTGCAACAAGTGTAGTATGAGTACAAAATCACGTGTACCCAGTATATCTCATAGACCGACAACGAAAAAGTAGTGACAGGAGTATATAAGAAAATAATCATTTTACTTGTACAAGGCTATATTATACTGATCAAACAAGTTTCATCAATTAGGGATAATCAATTATCACATAATGCCCAATCACCAATTCAACACATAATCAACAAGAATGAGGATGTAATGATATGCAATGCAGTGCGACACTATGAAATGATATGCCTCAGATGCCAAGTACTCTCTCAACCATATATACATGATACTCCTCGGAAATACATCGAGAGTTCATGACCCATGGGGGACTCGCGAGGTCCATATACTGACACGGACGATCTCCACATGTCTGTGCGGACTATCTCAACGCACTATCATAAAATCAAACACATCCCCAGCACGGACGATCTCCACGTGCCCAACTTATACTCAATTTCATGTCAATGCATGTGCACAATATGATATTACTAACAGGGGATGATGATGCATCTCAATCAATCAAATATCAGTATGACGTATAATCACCTCAATTATCACAAATATACGGGTTTTAATAAAGAACCACAACAACACAAAAGGAATCAAGTCAACTATACATCAGCTAATGCCCATATGCTTTGGCATTCCCACATTACAATTCGCATTCTATAGTAATAAACTTTTCCTTTATAACACCGGTACTCGTACCAATGCCCGTCACACCATTGGTACGAGACCCTCATCTTTCGCCCTTACCCATTGTCTATTCCATTTTTAATCTTTAATTAGGAAAATCTCCTTCAACGAAGTCTGAAAGTCTTAACATACCTCGAATGCCGAACACGTGTCACGAATCCTCAAGATTTTGCCTTTCCCTTTCGTAAAGCTTCAGAATGTTCCCAATCTATCAATATGCAATTTCGTACGCAAGTGAGACCATAGAAACCCATATTACTATAGGTCTAGCCTAGATCCAAAATCACCCTAATCTATAATCAAGCTCCTAATTTTGGTGTCAATTAATATGTCAAGTCTCATATTTGTTAAATTTCAAGCCAAAGGTTAATTTTTTATTTCTCCTGAAGTCACAAATCTAATGGTATTCTTATAATACAATACACTTAATAATTAATTATCTATCTCAATATATCAAAAATTGAATTATAATGTGATAATAACAAAAAAATAGGCGAAATTACGAACCATTCAGTGGAAGACCAAAATCTCTAAACATCAAATCCCTACACCCTATATCACTTGATATCCATTATAATTAACTATCATCTAAAAGTAACCAGTAACAAGATAATCACACCATTTCCAGTGACCCACGTTGAATCAACCACCAAATTCCATTCAAATTTCCTTTCTGTTCAACCCACCTAATGTTGACCATTATATTTATTTTCTTTATTTTCCAAAACCTTCAGCACTAACTACTACTACTAACATCTTCCAACATTATACAAAAAAAAATTATACTAAAAGGGATTGATTGTCTCACCTGATTTCCTCGACTTTCCCCCTCTCCTTCTCTCTGCATTGCGAGCTTTCCTCCCTCTCTCTGTGAAAGTGTTAAACCCACGAACTTAATTTAATTATATGGGCCAAGTAGTAAAGGGTACTAAATAAATTATAGACTTGGCCCATTAACTATAAACTATATTTATTATTTAATACATATACATTGACTAAATAATAGTAGTTACCTAATAGTTCAAATTTTCTATTTAAATTTTACGAAAAGAGTCAAAATAGTCCTAGTGCTCAAAACGACCTAGCGGGTCGTTACACTCCCTCGTTCAAGCATACCAAGTATTAGTAATATCACATCTGAACCCTCATGTCTTTTATAATAGATTTCAATTCAAGCGGACCAATGATGCTCCTCTAGCTTTACCTACACGGCAAGGGAAAGATCAAAGGCGAGAAGTCCTTTCTTACAAGCTATTCAAGGTCTATTGGCTTTCTTGCTTATGCAGTACTTAGAAGACTAAGCCGCGATTAACTAGTCTAAGACGTCACGGAGGGGTCTCGGCTTCCATAAAAAAAAGTTAGTAACTTCTACGCTAGTCTTTACAATTACTCCACTTCTCGAGAGAGAAAAATTTGCTATAGAACCCTAAATATAGCTATGTAATATAATTATTTTAAACTATAGTTTGTATATACTAAACGCATTGCACATGTTTGCATTACTATCTAATTTTTCCTTAACTTATTCATAATCTTTTAAGACCACACCACTTCGAGGTGTCTTCCTTGAAACCTTTTTTGTACCAACGGAACTCTTAAGATCTGCAAAGTATATGGATGTAAAACTGAGATATAACAAAGCATAAAACAGAACAAAAAGCAAAAGAGCATTTCTTAACATGATCAATAAATCGCAAATAGAACTCATAAGGCAACTGTTTTCTTGGTTAATGGACATTATTTTCACCTTAAAAAGTATTTACCAAGTTGGAACCATCTCTTCTTTATATACTAGAGGGGCATAGCCCGTGCTTAGCACGGGCCCAACATGCATGGTTTCGATTTCTTTGTCCCTGTAACAATACAACAGTACAAGCAAACTAAACTTGGTTAAAGTTAACATTAGCAAAACAATTCTTGTTCTTGTTTACATAATTGAATGAAACAGAGAATTTCTTTACGTAAAAAGAAGTCTAAGAGAATTGCCATTGAGTTGCCTTTTACAACCTATCTTATCCATAGTTCGGAAAGTTCAAGTTTGCAATATTATACCATCCATAAACCAACCTCACGCTTCATTTGGTTATACGCCATGAGCACAATCCAACTCATTCTTATGCTAAGAATGATTCAAGTGAAATCTGCAAAAAGAGAAGATCAAGTCAATTTGCAAATGTCAGAAAAATGCACAAATGGAAAAACTCAGTGAATAACCAAATATAAGCATGCACTGCCACACGTATGTCTTTTAAAAACAAAAAACTCTAGTAAAGTTATACATTCTAATAAGATTGAAGTTGTTGATCCACAAAATAAAGAAAGAGTAAGTAACATTACCTAACAATCATTAATTTTAGATTTGATCTCAAAAAATGAGAATTGTTTTAGCAGATATAGAACTACATCGATGCAACATGGCAGTACTTTATATATCTTGAGATAGAAAATCTCAAACACTTTCAAATCAACATGCAAATATGACAACACAACCAGTTCATACATGAAGCAGAAATAAATATATGCTTTCCACCGAGTTTTTAATTTATCTACAATTACAACCTATTCATACATGAAGCAGAAATAAATATATGCTTTCCATCGAGTTTGTTAATTTATCCACAATTGCTTCGTCAACTCTGTAAACTTTCCCCCTTATTCCTTTCATTAGGTAAAAACAGTAGGACCTTCTGGAATAAATATTTATCATCAACATTTGATCAACATCAGCGTTTTTCTATATTTCAATTTTTTATATTCACTTAAGTTATAGCTCTTTTTAACTTTTTGTTTATGCTAGCGCAAAAGTCATGTTAAGTGTAAAGTAAATGTTAAGTGTAATTTTGCATACACAAATCCATGTAAGGATCTATGAAAGACGTGAAAAATATGTTAAAAGTAAATGTGCTAAATTACTAACACCAAATGCACGGTACAATAACATAATTATACATTCAGAACCTATTCAAAGCAGTGCAGAAGATAATACATTGAGAGAAACTTACTTGAAATGCTTTCCGAACCATTTCAACATGTGTTGGTTAGCCCCGCCAGCTAATTTTACACCCATTAACATGTATCTCTCTTTACCAATTCCGAGAAGTAAAATTTGATGAGTGTTGTGAAGTCACAAAGTGGACACCATGTAAATACTCCCATTTTTCTACTTGCGGAAACAAAGTGAATTGGTTCAAGTTGCACCTGTTTTCAGTACAAAAAAGAATTAGAAAGAAGAAAAGATTTCAAGAACATAAGCAGATAATTCATAGAGAATTACATATTCTCCAAGCAAAGGAGTGTTGCCTATCTCCATAGTACCTAAAAGAAAAAAAGTAAGCATGTTATAGATTGGCAGGAGTGCTGAAGCAGAAGACATTTTAAAATTGAAATCGTTTATCCACTCTATCCGAGGAAAGCTCATATCTTCTAATACTTTTGCAATTAAGCTCGCTGCCTTTTAATTCGTTTTCTTCAAAGTACTTATTCACTGAGTTTCTTTCCGTATCAATGCACTAACTGAAACAACTACTACATATACTGCAAACAATAAACTGTTGTCCACTCTAGAGCTTTAAAAGACACAAACCAAGCAAGTTTTCGCACTACTCTTACGTGCTTTCAAATGAACATCAAAAGTTTCAAAACATGTAAAGATTACCTGATATATGAATTGTGTGATATAATATAACTGCTCTAAATTACTCCAATTTCGAAGTCACAGAGGGCGATGTCACTACAGTATATTATATGCAAAATCATATACTAACACTATAGATAATATCTATGTTCAGTGTAAAGATCTAGAAGACACAAACCACAAACCAAGCTCATTCCAATCAGCTAAAGCTCCACTACAGGGCCGGGGGAAGAAATAGGCGTGGGGAAGAGTTTGCAACAAAATAAATAGAATAGACAAAAAAGCCTGGTAAGCCTATCCATTCAAGCTAGTCCGACTGATATATGATCTGTCACATAGCAGCTTTAAACTAATCAAATTTCAAAATTAAAGGAGGCAATGAAACCACAGTAACCCAGACGATCACATCAAGCAGTCCACAAATATAATACAGATAAAAAACCTCAAACACAGAATTGTATCCAGATTGATATAGTTGCCTCGACATTTTCAGCATTATAAGGATCTCCATAAAGAAATAGTATCCCTAACTAAAACTTTATCATGAAGTTAAATACCGAATAGGTTGAGTATTTGAGAGCTCACAATAAAAATAAACTTGATAGCACCTTAGCTGCTGGTCAGACAAAAGAACGACCACCCTGATTTCTTTCCAAGAAAAAATCAAAATGTACGCATGTAATGTATCAGTAAATCACTTGAAGCCTACAATTCAGACCATTCCATAGAAAATCAATTCTATCAATGATATATTGATAGTCAAAAGCAAATAAGCCTGCAGAAATCAAAGAATACCATAAAGATATAGTGAATTGGGCTAGGAGTTGCAACAATGTATCAAGAGAACACATTAAGATAAGTGTTAGAGTTCATTTCTTACTTCTCAATATGAGATACCAACATATTGGTAGAGTAAGCAGTTCCTTGGAAGTCCTCGCCCATTTATTTCACTGAAATCCAAAGAATTCTATGTGTATTTGAAGAATAATCAAGCTTCAACATTTATGGTATATAGTCGATGATGAGATCATTCTATAATTTCTGTTTAAGTACAAACAAAGTTGAACTGTAACAACATCATATTAAAGAAGGTAAACTTACATAGAAGCACATATTTAGCATGTTAAGATAAAGAGAAAGGACATGCATATGAAGAAGCCAATATGAGGGAAGATGAATAAAGCAGAAAGAAAAAAGACTGATGGGATAAATTACACTTCAAACTCGTGATTTTAACAGAAACTGAATAAAAACCTCATACTTAGCCTCAAATTTTCAATACAATTGAATCATGGTATGATAGTTCAAATATGGATCATTTTAACACCAAATAAGTAAATGTGACAAAATTCAATGAGATCTCAATTCGACTAAATGATTGTCCATTTTCGATCCAAGATATATGTCCTTCATATATGAAGCATAGTATAGAGAATAACATGTTAAACGAAATACCAAGGATTAATGTCCATCTTAAGCGATGAGCTTGATAGTTATAGAAAAAGGTAAACTTGTTGGAATAATCTTACTTTCACTCAAAATTTCGTCAAACACACTGGTCGCATCAATCCTATTTTTATTCGACAGAAACTCCTGATGCTAGAATCCACAAAGAAAACATGAACAAAGAGGAAATTTGAACATTCAAAAACAGATACTATTCGCAAGAGAAGTGATGTATAAATTTCAGAGCCTAAGACTATAATCACTTTTTTTTTACAACCAAAAGATTAGACTATGCAAATCAGCAGATATCAAATATCAAATCAGCACTGCAAACTAACAAAACGACATTATCAATCAAGTTTTTTCTGAATACCTATAAAATTTGATGTATCAATGCCCAATAATAGACTTACAAATTGATTCCAACGGCGAGTGACGTTACATGCCAGGCGGCTGCTTCCTAGTTCTACTCTGGCGGCCTATGCATGTACCAGGGAAGGGCCTAGGGCCGGGCCGGGCCGGGCCGCAATTTATTGCTCCGGTATTGGCAGTGAGACAAATTTTTGAGGAAAACAGAAGCAAAGTATTTACAAGGTCAACAATAAAGAACAGAGGAAAAAAATTTAAGTAGTTCATGACACGTACATCACACGTGTTTGTTATTTGAGACTGGAGTATTTGCATGTAATTATTCAAAAGAGAGCAGTTTAATACCCAATCAAATTGGGCCACAAAGGGCCCAAAATTATGAGGCCTTATAGTACAACTTGAAATGTCACCACTTCTTAGAGCTATGTTCGTCCCAACACAAGTCTCACTTCTAAATAAGGGTAATATATATATATATATATATATAACAGAGAAATCCCAGAAAGCCCGTGGGCACACGGTTCCATCACATCAACAACAACAATATACCCAATATAATTCCATAAATGGAGTCTGAAAATGATTGAGTGTACGCAAACTTTACTTCTACCTCATAGATGTAAAAAGGTGGTTTCGGAAAGGACCCTCAGCAAATCAAAGTATTCACGAAAAAGGAAATACGAGAATGAAGAAAGACATGTCAAATAATAAAGAAAGCAATACAAAGCATCTAGGGTTCGCGGTCCCATTTTAGACATAGTAAGAAGAGTAGCAATGCTGGGTAAATACTAAAGTAACTAAAAGAAAATACATGCATACGGCTAATACTACGACATACACGGTGTTCCTAAGCTCCCACCAAGCCCAAACCCACCAAAAAGTGAGTCAGAGCTCAGCTATTTACTAACCTTCTACTGTAATCCGTGACCTCCATCACATCAAATATGAGAAATGATATAATAGTCAACTAAAGAGAGGAAATCAAACTCGGATAGTCAACAAGGGAAAAAGGAGCCAAGTGCAAGATAACCCACAGTATATGTATATCAACAACTTCAAGAACCATTCTCTCATCGTGCATTACAAAGCATATTTTTACAAGAAAAGGCAACAACACTTCAACTCAGAACAGAGAGAACAATACAATTAGTCCATTTCAACATTAAATCCTACAACAATTTTGCGACACATGAAGGATAAACAAAAGTACATAGAAGTACACGGGGACAAGAGACCATCTCATTCTTCAGCGGCACTCGCAGCACTTAGATCCACATTGAGGTCCAGAACCTGAAGGAAGACAATTGAGTCACCTCTGTTAGGTACTCTAGATTCAAAAAAAACATCCTTTACATAGTACACATTACATTCTTTACACCCTTCCCCTTTTCAAGGAAGGGTGGGGAGAAAAAGAGTTGAAGGTGACAATGTATACTAATTGAAAGTTCTATTTGTGATGTAAAAGAGGCAAAACTCCAATATCAGATGTCTTGAGTAGGTTATTCCAATATAACCTTCATAAAGTAAAAGTATTGTGCTCACAATATCCTCCAGGATTCTATTTTCTTCTAAATATACAGCTGGTTCACTAACCTCTCTACCTAGACTCGCATCTCACCTCATAAACAGAGACATTGAGAAGTACAAGGTTTAATAAGCCATCATTGATAAGTTATTAAAATAAAAGAAACATCCAGGATCAAAGAAATAACTAACTGTACATCATCACAGTATGTATACTACTCATGATTGAGATATGGAGGGGAAAAGGTAAAGGAAGGGAGGGGGAGCATTTACAAGAAATTAGCAATGCCATTATAAACCTTCAATCTAAAACTTTATTATCAGAAGTGAGCCTTGACCTCACTTGATATAGCAATTTGTCATATCACTGTCAGAAAGAAACTATTTATCAAGGATTCAGCTAAGAGTGTTCAACTTACTCTTTAGCAAGTTCAATTTCTTCCAGAATATGCAAACAAGGACCAAAATGAAAACATACCTTTCCAGTTATCATCGTATACATATTGAGGACATCATCAACAGTCGACTCAAAGTGAGTTGTAGCATCATAGCTCTGTTCAAGAAAAAAGCTGGCCATGTCATGCTAGGTAGACTTTATGACAATCAGATTTCAAAGTGACTCAAAGAGAGACTCACAGTAGAAATAAAACAATTATCTAAAGAGGGCTCATTGACAGGTTCAAATCTGTCGTATGCTTCAAAGAAGATCTCATCCACTTGTCCTAGAAGATCAATGCCAGGCTTCAGTTCACTCTCCGGATTATCAGTTTCTGCCTCTGTTGAGACAAATGCAATAAATTTGCCCTTTGGAGCAACATTATGAGTGTAAGAACAACAGAACAGGTACCTGAAGATCCAAACACAACCTAGTAAGGAGATCCCTCAAATATCCAAAATGTTAAGAATTCTTTGCAAAACCAAGTCAGCACAAATAACATTTTCAAGGACGAATAGCTTCTCTAGGAGCATATAAAGTAGAAATTGTATTGATACTAATGGCAATCAGCAATAGACCATCTCTCAGATCTACAAACTGTTTAGTATAAAGTTCATAATTCTTTGCATTAGTTGTTAGTTCAATGATAAACCAGAACTCTAACCAATGATTCATTACTTGTAGAATATCTGTTGATACAATAACTAGTTAGCAGCCATGTATTTATAATCCATGTTTCTACTACTCAAGGAAGCTGATTACAGTTGGTAATAGATCAACAATGCAGAAAAGCAGATCTTGTTTATAGTCAACATCTAGTTCTGGATCCTGAATAAAAATACAATAAATACTTGAAATCAACTTAATAAAACACTTAGTAATGTTCCATTTACCAACAACTATGGCCCCAACCAATTTCCCCCACTAGTACCTAATGATGTTAACCCAATAGTGGATAAAATAAATTTGTAGCTTTGTATTGAAATTTGAAACCTAAGAAAGCTGAAACCAGGCCTTTCCCATTCCCATTCCCATTCCCACAGCCAAGTATTCATTGCTTAGGATCCACTCATAAATAAATCAAACAGCTCAAGCTCAGCCAAAATACCATTTTACCTATAATGGCACAGAAAAATCTTATCCAATTCCACAACAATATATGCAAAAGATGGGATGGGGTTACACAGTCAGATCTATAAAGAAAAGGAATGTGCTGAAACCAACGAACTCCCACCCTTCTTTTATTTTTTTTTTGGAAAACTTGAGCTAGTTACCCAAATAAATGCGATGGGAACAATCTAACCACCCAACTCCACCCTCGATAATAAATTAAAGCAGATGAAAGAAGACATCAAGTCAAGGGAATCAGTCATCAAAAAAATTATATGAGCTTTGAGATGCTGATGTAAAACAGTATCAGAATGTAAGAGAACAAACTTAGAAAAGTTCGTTATGGAAACTTGGAGTGCATCATTATGAGGCTGAAAATCTTTCAAATATCAAAAACTATAAGTATCATAACATGATATATCAGATAGACAGCAAGGAGCAAGAGCCATGGCAAATGTTGCACATATGTTTAGAACTTATAATATGAGATCATTATAGTTAGGATAGAGAAAATTTAAAATGCAACTAGAAAGGTAGTCTTTCATCCATTCGGTTAGAGTGGGTAAAAGTCCCACATTGGCTGGGGAATGGACTGGTGGTCTCCTTATATGGATTTGAGCAATCCTTCCCTCATGAGCTAGCTTTTGGGGTTGAGTTAGGCCCAAGTGTCATATCTTTACATGGTATCAGAGCCAGGTCCATCCCCGTTTGGGCTCCCGGTCCACGCTCCAGTTGAGCCTGGGCATGAAGGGGGGTATTAGAGTGGGTAAAAGTCCCACATTGGTTGGGGAATGAACTGGTGGTCTCCTTATATGGACTTGGTTAATCCTCCCCTCATGAGCTAGCTTTTGGGGTTGAGTTAGGCCCAGGTGCCATATCTTTACACACTCCAAGGAAAATTTAATTAAAAAAATTCTGGTCTAGTTAATATTTTAAAAACTCTCTTTTTGTTATTTCATGAGAAGTGTTCTTGCAACCGGTGGTAAGGTAAAAAGTGATGACTTTGAAACTGAACAATTTTTACCTAGTTAAATAAAGCTTAACTGCTAGAATAGGAATAAATATATACAATCCTACTTAGAATAGGAATCCTAATTGGAAAAGGAGTCCAATATAGTGTCTTTAAATAGGGTCTAAATGTAATAATGTAGATACACAATTTCAATAATATATTTCTCTTTTATTTCTCACATGGTATCAGAGCGATGGTGAGAAAATTAAAACAGCCGTCACTGTGCAATTTTCCGGTGACCTAAATTGCAGTCCTAGAAGATTAAATTTTTCATCAGTGTTTTTCAAAATCAAAAGCCACCACTAGGTTCGGAATCCTCCGGCGAGCAAACCCAAGTCAGACTCACCGGAAAATAGTCTAACACGCGCCCTCACGGGCCGCCAGAATTGACTTTCCGCGAGCGAGTCAGATCCACGCGTCGGCGCGTGCATCGTCTTCCTGCCATTTTTTCAGCAATTTTCTTTTTCCAGTGGGGTCGCCTCTTAATTCCAAGGCTGACTATATAATTTTTTCCTGTTTCCGATCAGTTTTTGGTGATCAGATCCCTTTTTTCGACAGTCAGATCTGTTCTAGTTCTGGCAGTCAAATCTATTTCCAGCCATCTACTTCCAGCAGTTAGATTCTGGAAAATTATTCCAGCTGTTAGATTCTGGAAAATTATTCTTCTTATTATTTTTTTTGTGAGAATATTCTAATTTCACAATATGTCGTTCGGGATTGATATTTTTGGCTCCAAGAATATAGAAAGTTCAAGTGCTATGATCACTACAGAACCATTAATGGGAAGCTCAAACTATTTAGCTTGGGCTTCTCGGTTGAGTTGTGGTGCAAGGGTCAAGGCATCCAAGATCACTTAACCAACAATGCTTGTGTGGTAGATGAAAAGGCAAAGGCTAGTGAGGCAGATGATAAAACCAAAACACAATGGGAGAAGGTTGATGATCAATTATGTAGTCTCCTATGGCGATCTATCGATTCTAAGTTAATGCCCTTGTTTCGCCCATCCCAGACATGTTATTCAGTTTGGGGAAAGGCTCGTGCTTTATATACTAATAATATATCTCGATTCTATGATGATCAATCTAGAATGACCAATTTAAAGAAACAAGAATCTGATATGTCTACTTACTTGGGACAGGTACAAGCAGTCATAGAGGAATTTGAAACGTTGATGCCAGTCACTACGAATGTGAACAAACAACAAGAGCACAAACAAACATTGTTTCTAGTTCTTACACTTGTTGAACTTCCTCCTGATCATGATTCAGTGCATGATCAGATTTTAGCTAGTCCTGCAGTACCTACAATTGATGAATTGTTCTTTCGTCTACTTCGTCTAGTTGCACCTCCCAGTCACAAAGTAGTTTCATCATCCACCATTGACTCATCTATTCTGGAATCTCAAACCATAGACAAAAGAACATATCACCCTATGGAGAATCGGCGAGGAGGTCGTTTTGGAAGATCTCGATCCAAGTGTAGTGATTGTCATAAGCTTGGACACACTCTTGACATATGTCATATTTTGTATGGTCCACCGCCCAGTTATGATCCTACTGCTTTAAAGGAATATAATGAGTCCCTTCGGAATCGCGCAAGTAAGCAAACATCTCCACAAGTAGCATATGTTGCTCAGCCTGATCGACCACCCAATAATGCTCATATTGCCCAGGCAGAATATGATGAGTTCCTTCAGTATCGAGCAAGTAAGCAAACGTTCCACAAGTAGCCTCGGTTACTCAGCCTAATGCTCATGTTGCAAGTAATTCTTATGCTTGTGTTTCACAATCTAGTACTCTTGGATCATGGGTCATGGACTCAATCGCTTCTGATCATATTTCTAGTAACAAATCATTTAAGTCTGATATTGTTTATTCACAATCTCTTCTTGCTATTACTCTGGCCAATGGGATCCAAACAAAACCAAAAGGGGTTGGAAAAGTCAAACCCCTCTCTTCTGTCCCTCTAGACTATGTTCTTTATGTTCCAGGTTCTCCTTTTAATCTAGCATCTGTTAGTCGTTTGACGCGTGCCTTACATTGTGGCATAACCTTTTTTGATGATTTTTTTCTCAAGCAGGACCGCAGTACGGGATAGATGATTGGCACAGGACATGAATCACAAGGCCTTCACTATCTTACTTCATCAAATTACTTCACAGCATGCTCTGTTACAAATCCTCCAGCCCTAATTCACAAACGTTTGGGACATCCAAGTCTATCCAAGCTACAGAAGATGGTGCCTAGTTTGTCTAGTTTATCCAGATTAGATTGTGAGTCATGTCAACTTGGGAAACACATTCGTGCTACATTTTCCCGTAGTATTGAGAGTTGTTAAGAGTCTATTTTTTCATTAGTTCATTCTAATATTTGGGGTCCTAGTAGAGTCAATTCACCCTTAGGTTTTCGTTATTTTGTTAGTTTCATTGATGATTATTCAAGATGCACTTGGGTTTTCTTAATGAAAGATTGTTCTGAGTTATTTTCTATATTCAAAAGTTTCTTTGCTGAAATACAAAATTAGTTTGGTGTTTCTATTCGTACTTTTCGTGGTGATAATGCCTTAGAATACTTATCCTCCCAGTTTCAGGAATTTATGACTCACCAAGGAATTATTCACCAAACATCTTGTCCGTACACCCCTCAACAAAATGGTGTAGCAGAAAGGAAGAATAGACATCTCATTGAGACTGCTCGCACTCACCTCATTGAATCCCATATTCTGCTGCGTTTTTGGGGCGATGCAGTCCTTGCATCTTGTTATTTGATTAATAAAATACCCTCATCTTCTATTCAGAATCAAGTTCCATATTCCATATTGTTTCCTCACTTACATCTGTACTCTATCCCCCCTCGTGTCTTTGGGAGCACATGCTTTGTTCATAACTTAGCTCCAAGTAAAGATAAATTAGCACCTCGTGCTCTCAAATGTGTCTTCCTTGGTTACTCTCAAGTTCAAAAAGGGTACCGTTGCTATTCACCTGATCTTCGTCGATACCTTATGTCCGCCGATGTCACATTCTTTGAGTCTCAACCTTATTATACATCTTCTGATCATTCTGATGTCTTACCCATACCTCAGGTCTTGCCTGTACCAACTTTTGAGGAATCTACAGTTACTTCTACATCTCCCGTGGTAGTGCCACCACTCCTGACTTATCATCGTCGTCCACGCCCAACACTAGTCCTAGATGATTCATGTCATGCGCGGGACCCTGCTCCTACTGCGGACTTGCCTCCTTCTAGTCAACCGATTGCTCTTCAAAAAGGTATACGATCCACTAGAAATGCTAACCCACATTATACTTTCTTGAGTTATCATCGTCTCTCATCACCCCATTATGCCTTTGTATCATCTTTGTCCTCTATTTCAATTCCTAAGACTACAGGTGAAGCACTTTCTCATTTTGGATGGAGGCAGGCTATGATTAATGAGATGTCTGCTTTACATATGAGTGGTACTTGGGATCTTGTCTCTCTTCCTGCAGAAAATCTACTATTGGTTGTTGTTGGGTTTATGCAGTCAAAATTGGTCCAGACGGTCAGGTTGATCGGCTTAAGGCTTGCCTTGTTGCCAAAGGGTATACTTAGATATTTGGACTTGATTATAGTGATACTTTTGCTCCCGTGGCTAAAATAGCATATGTCCGGCTCTTTCAATCTATGGTTGTTGTTCGTCATTAGCCTCTTCATCAGTTGGACATTAAAAATGCTTTTCTACATGGTGATCTTGCCAAAGAAGTCTATGTGGGAGAGTCTAGTAGCCTTGTATGTTGATTGCGTAAGTCACTCTATGGTCTGAAACAGTCTCCTCGAGCCTGGTTTGGAAAGTTTAGCACAGTAATTCAAGAGTTTGGCATGACTTGTAGTGAAGCTGATCACTCTGTGTTTTATCGGCATTCTGCAACAAATCGATGTATTTATTTGGTTGTTTACGTTGATGATATTGTTATCACTAGCAATGATCAAGATTGTATCACTAATTTGAAGCAACATCTCTTTAAGCATTTCCAAACTAAAGACCTTGGCAGACTGAAGTATTTTCTAGGTATTGAGGTTGCTCAGATCAGGTATTGTTATTTCCCGACGCAAGTATGCCTTAGACATTCTTGAGGAGACAGAATTGATGGGATGTAGACCTATTGACACTCCTATGGATCCGAATGTTTCCTTCCAGGACAGGTGGAGCCACTCAGTAATCCTGAAAGGTATAGACAGTTGGTTGGAAAGTTGAATTATCTTACGGTGACTAGACCTGCCATCTCTTTTTCTGTGAGTGTTGTAAGTCAGTTTATGACTTCCCCTTGTGATAGTCATTGGGAAGCAGTTGTTCGTATTCTGCGATATATAAAGTCAGCTCCGGTAAAGGACTACTCTTCGAGGATCAAGGCCATGAGCATATCACTGGATATATAGACGCTAATTGAGCAGGATCACCCTCTGATAGACGTTCGACATCCGAATATTGTGTTTTAGTAGGAGGTAATTTGGTGTCGTGGAAGAGTAAGAAACAGAGTGTGGTTGCTCGATCTAGTGCAGAATCAGAATATCAAGCAATGGTTGCAGCAACTTGTGAGCTAATTTGGATCAAACAATTGCTGGGAGAGCTAAAATTTGGCGAAATCGGTCCGATGGAACTTGTGTGTGATAATTAAGCGGCCCTTCATATCGCATCAAATTCAGTGTTTCAAGAAAGGACTAAGCACATTGAGATTGACAGGAAATATTGTTACAAAATTTGTGAAGCCAAATGATCAACTTGCAGATATCTTCACCAAATCTCTCACCGGTCCTCGTATTAATTATATCTGTAACAAGCTAGGTACATATGATTTGTATGCACCAGCTTGAGGGGGAGTGTTAGAATAGGAATAAATATATACAATCCTACTTAGAATAGGAATAAGAATAGGAATCCTAATAGGGAAAGGAATCCCAATTGGAAAAGGAGTCCAATGTAGTGTCTACAAATAGGGTCTCAATGTAATAATGTAGATACACAATTTCAATAATATATTTCTCTTTTATTTCTCACATTAACCATGCAATAATACACCAGCAAGAAGAAGGTTCAAACTAGTTTAATGACATATAAATTTTATCTCAAGAGAGAGCTTTGTTTCCAAGTCATTTGGTTAGCATTTAGCTCTACCGTGAGTTGCAGGAAAAGAAAAAAATCGCACCATACTGGAGAACTTACAAATCAGATTTACGGCCCAATTGTTTTTGGGGTAAAATAATTTGCACTGAGTGAGAATCATTGGTATTTGGAATTGGGTGGCTCATAATTGCAATAGCTCTTGCAACTTTTCCCACCTTTCTAACCTGCAATAATATACTCTGGGTTTATTAATTAATCAAAACCACTTAAAACAATTAAGTCAGACATTCCAATAGTAGGTAGTTTGACATCTCCTAAGCAACATTGTCCATGACTGTGATTTACATGGAGAATGGCCTTCCCTTTTTTTTACACGTCAAAAATTTTCATCTAACACCAAATTGGTGTAAAAATTATGTGCAAGATGCGTATGTGACTCTACTTGAGTTAGCTGTTATCTTCCACCAAGTTTTATCAAACCTCCCGTATCACATGGTATTTTCTCCTCGTACTAATAATGATTAAATGCAAAGTGAAATAAGACAAGCTGGCTCTATTACATTTAAGAAGTCATTAAAATTATCAGCAAAAGCATTTATTACCTTGTTGGTCAAGTAAGAAGGATCACATACAACTTTCTTGCACTTAGCTGTCTCTCCTTCTGAAGTGACACCACAGACCTTTCCTCCTTCATCAAACTCTACCTGGAATTTGAGACATTGTTTTGAGAACATAACATGAAATGAAAGATACTTTTTACACTCAGCCAAAACAGAAATATAAACTTTACCTTGCATTCAGGTTTGTTTAACATATAGGTCCCACCATACACAGCACTAAGTCGAGCAAATGCCTAAGTTAAGCAAAACATATACCAAATCAAAATGATTCAATCTAAAAGAGGAAAGCTAATAAGTTCAAGAACCTTTTAAGATGATGGAGGATGACTAATAATAACAAAAGCAGAATATAGAAAATGCAACGAGGTACTCAAGGTGGTACCTGGGGAAGCTCTCCTAACCCGTATAAAGGGTAGATATATGGTGATCCTCCTTGAAATCGTGCAAGAGACTCAGCATACAGCTATCACATTACATGAAACAAAAGTTAGAGATAAGCACATGGAGCTTTAAGTACCACTGGCTGGAGAATTTAAAAGCAAAACAATTTGGCTCACCTTCATTCTCTTCACCGTATCCAACGCAGGTTTGTCTAAGTAGCGGTCATCTCTGTGTAATGCCCATGCATGACCAATGAAGTCTATAGTGTTGTCATCAAGACCATATTTTCTGATAAAAAGAAAAATTATCATAAACCCCGGTTAAATAGATTACAATTTATTATTATACGCAATGTTGGCGAACACTTTTTGATGCCAACTTCTACCAACTGATAATTTCCAAACATAAAAATCATTAAGAAATCACATAAAAAGATCAAATATTAGATCTTCAACAATTCCTTATCTTCTAACCATCAGATCCTCTCACCACTATGGAAGCATGTTAAGAAAAATGAACCTCGAACCTAACTCAACTATAAAAACTAGCTCATGATGTAAGGATTGCCAAAACCATATTAAGTAAACAACAACCAATTTCCTCAAATAATGTGGCACACACGCTAAGAAAGCATAAGACAAACCACATATTTCATAGGGACCTTCCATTGATTTTACTCAGTAGTTTCTCTTTTTCTATTATTGAAACCAAATTTTACTCATTTGTTTCTTCTAACATAACTCTTCATAACAGTAGAAAAGACAAAATCTAAGAGAATTTAACAACAATTATCTCTGATATGAAAAGACTCAACTAGCATATGGAAAGAAATAAGAGGAATAGGAAGTTCAAGTCAGGAGCATACGCAATAAGCTCCCTTGCTGTCACTCTTGTTAGATCCATCCCCTCATGTGTCTTTGGGTCACTCTCCTTATAATCCTGAACATAGATAACGAACTTCCGAGCACGGCGTTTCTCAAAAATGCCCATTAAAGGAGATTTAAATGCCTCCACATCAGTGGCAGGCACCTTGTGGACCTATTTCATCAAGTAAATGAGAACTGAGGTTAGAGCAAAGAATAATCTTGAAACAAAAAGCTGACACCTTGCAACAGCACTGAAAAAGAGAAGCATACCTTTCCTTTATTATACACAAAGCTTCCATCAACAGCTTTGAAGTATAAATATTTTGTGACATCGGTGTGGATTAGAACTCGTACAAGTACACCATTAGCCATAATGAACTGCTCCAGCCAATAATTTAGAACACCAGTACATAATCAAAGGATTTCCATTAAGCAGATAGTCAAAAGAGGAAAAAGGAAAACCTTAGGGATCATGTCAACATTATAATCCCTGCTAGAACCCAATTGAGCTGGAGGCTTATCACTTCCCCTGAACCTCTTCCAGAGCTGGAAAGCAGAAAACTCAATCAAACAAATGTCAGAAACAGAAAGTAACAATTGTCAACTATTAGAGCAACCTTACTTGGACAAGATTGAGAGACGTCGATTCTCCTCCATAGTAATCATTCCTGTCCATGTGCAGGACCTATTATACAATAAAAGGAGCAGTAATTACCAGGCAACTCAAGTTAAATGGAATGTGAAGCATCTCTTAGTAAAGAAATAAATTAAAGACATCAAGAGAATAAGATAAATTGCTGTAATAGAGTTTATCCCCCATTATTTCTTGACACTGAAATTCACGCCTACAAATTTATTTGGAATTTTGGGCAACACTTATCCTTTATGTATAGGAGTTGGTTCATTTTGGTCCTTCAAATATGTATGTATAGATATTGATATTTACCCGCCTCTACGGGAGGTGGGTGGGGATCAAGAGAAGGAAGGCCGGGCACGGCTCTTTCAATTCGGCAAAATGGAATTGGCGTGTACCAATTTGGGTCAAATTAAGAACTTAAATCAAAATACTTAATAGCATGGCAATACATTTATACAAAACTTCTACCCTGAGCACAAGCAATCGAAATCAATGAGTGGACTTGAAACCATAGATCCATTTTGTGATCCACACGACTCAGACACGAATCCTATATCCTACCCACCCAATGCTATTCTGATTGAATTTCAAAGATTTTTAATCCCTAACTTTGCTAAGGTAGAGCACTTTTGGTCTCCCTAACATAACAATGTTAAAATCTAATGGCAAGAACAATCTTTTTAACAGATTTCAACTGACAGTGTTATCTCTTTCTCGATTGATGCACAGTTTATTTCTTCTTGCCTTCTTCATTTCTTATGATTAATATAGTAGTAGCTATTTATGTCACAATACGTTAGAACACAACAATCTGTCCCACTCAAAAATAGTAACCATTTTTCCTTTAAAGGGCAGTAAAATGGCCTAAGGTGTGACGCCAACAACACAACCTTAGAAAAGGAGAATGAGTTTGTCCGATGGATTTTATATTTTACAAGTCACGTTGGTGTGACATGGGTTTAAAACCATTACTTTTATACAGGTTCTGTTAACCAGATCAAAAGTCACTTTAGCAAAGTTTAAAATGCTCAGAACCAAAATGAACCTTCTCCCATAGATAAGTGACAATTTCAGCCCAAAACTCTAATGATTTGGTCTGCTGTTTTATTAACTTGTACCTCACACACAAACAATTAAGACAAATTTGCAACATTTCTCAAAAGAGAATACACAGCAAGTTTTAAAACCTTGCATAGACTTACTTAAATATGGGTTTAGTTGATGGGTTTCAAGTAAGAACAAGCAAAACTCATTGAAAAGGGGGATTCTACTTATAACAAGTGATGAAGAAAACTACTGGATCAATTAACAAATTAACACAAAATCGCAACAGATAAACAGTCAGGAAAGCAAGTAACCGATCTCGAAGAAATGAAAAGTCATATATAAAGCTAACTCAAGGAAAAATAGTTAAAAGTGAAGAGAAAAACCTTAAGACCATCAACAGAGAGAAGACCACTTAGGATGCATTCCTTGAGGCCAGTGCCAAGCACAATAACATCATACTCTTCATTCATCTTTTTCTTACATGGGAGATTCCATCTATGTTCTTACACATATCAGCGCCAAAGAGAGGAGAAGGAGAAGAAGAAGAAGACAAGTATTGCTTTGATGATGATGATTGATGAAACGCCAGCAAAAGGATCATGTCAACTTCTTTGATTTATTTAGTCAAAAAAAAATGTTTTTTTTTAAAAAAAAAGTAAGTTTATTTATTGAAAGTGTTTATTATTATTATTATTATTATTATTATTATTATTATTATTATTTAATTATTATGTAATTGTGGATGATCATAATTTTTAGGTTGTGATTTCACTTTTATGATCTAGTTATACTCGTATTTTCACTTTCTTTATTGATATTCGACAATCCTATAATCTTTTCATATTCTTAAATGCTAATATCACGTTTATGATACTCTTTGAGTTACTTAATGTATTTCTATAGATATAGATCTTGAAAATTATATTATATGGATTTCAATACTTGAAGAGTACAGTTGGGATACACTTGAAACATATGACAGAAAATTTTCTCTTGTTCACTACATTTCTTGTCTACTTTCTTGTTTCATATTGTTACTTTTAGCTTAGTTTTACAACACGTTATCTCTATGAAACTCTAATCGATTCCAATATTACTTACAAGTAGAGTTTCACTTTCACGCCCCAAATAAGGGGAGGCGTGACTAGCACCTGGAGCCCAGAAAAGGTCAAGTGAACCAAAATTGAGGATATGTCTAATAAACATGTTGGATGTCTAAGACCGAAGAGTCTAAGTATAGCAATCAGAAAACACTAACAACACAACAACAAGTCAAAGAAGACAAGGCAGAGCTCAAAAAGTATTCAACAATTAGAAAGTCGACAAAGTCGAACTCAAAAATAGTAAATATAAAGCAAGATCAACAAGTAGAATATCAGAGTAGACCACTAATAACAAGGCCAACAAGGCCATACCCAATATAAAAATACATATCACAAGTTTACAAGCCTTTACTAGTAAACAAAATATCTTATAGTCGGGAAAAGGTCTCGACCTACGTGTCAACTGTACATATTTATAACTTGACTCAAAATATTTGTCTCAACAGATCCAAAAAGAATGGATATTACCAATCAAAAGCTTAAAACAACAGCTTCGTACTGAAGAGGTGAATCTGGACCTCTACTTGAACCTACAACGTGAAATGCAGCGGCCCTAGGCAATGGGAGCATTCATACGAATGAAATATACATGGTATGTAAGATGCGAAAACTATCATATAATCTATTGAGCTAAAAGATAGGAATAGAGTCAATGTCACATTGGACGAATATATATATATTGCCCACCAATTATAACTCGGTGGTGTAAATGCATAACATCGCACAATTGATAATAGAATCAGTGGTGTATATATGTAATGTTGCTCAACCGACAATAGAATTGAGAATTGATGGTGTATGTATGTATATGTTGTATAAGGTCATCTCTCGCCTGCTAATAGCCCAAAAATTCTATATATATGAATAATACTTTTTTTACTAAAATTGTACTAATAGATTCAATGACGATTGACGATCATGAATAGGGTTATTAATTCTCGATATGACACTTGATAAGTTATTCATGAGATCAATAAAATAATAACTTTAAAATATTTTAATACATAATCTTTATGAATATAATTTTCTCAAGACTCGACTAAAATTATAAAAATTTGACAAACAAGATTTACTCTAACTTACACTAAGGATAAACGAGGTATTGATGTACCGATTTTTTGACAACACATTTGATGCTTTTAATTATAATTAATGTTAGTTCTTAATCAACGATAGTGTGTTTTAATAGTTTTTCTACTGTATTAGATAGAAAATCAGTCAAAGCGAGAAAGAAAGTAAAATAAAGCTAAGTGCTGACAAAAGAAAGCCCTGACGACAGGACAGACGGACAGTCACACCCACAACAAACCGTCAAGTCCAACGCTAGAAGCTAACAAAAGCTATGTCAAAATAAAAGTTTTAAGGCCCAGCTGACAAACTGTCACACCAGCGATGGACCATCAGGCAGATTGTATGCAAGACCTTTTCAATTCAAGTTCTAGTAAGGCACGACGGCACCAATAACGGACCGTCACACATGTGATGGGCCGTTAGGCGAAGCATCAAACGCACGTCGTAGGACCAGCTTTCTTATTTTAAATTTTAAATCTCCTGGGACTATATTTTTTAGGATTTACTTTATTATCTTGGTTTTGAGCGAAGAATAGAGTACGCTTGAACGAGTTTTTTTTTTTTCCATCAATATGGACCATGCCCATTTATTGAAATCTAAAAAAGGAACAGATCCGGTCCAACAATAACAAATTTGGGTCCAAAAGTGACTCAAGCCCAAACAAAAAACAACAAAAATAAACAAACTAACTACACACAAATTAGGAAACAAAGAAGAAGATAGAAAGCCGCAACAACTTCATCTTTTCCGACAAGTCAGCAACATCTCCGATTATCCTTCTATGTTAATGATGAGCTATCTGACGAAGGAATCAATTCCTGAAGTGCTCACATCCTTGAGAAAACAGCTATGATCTCTTGAACGAGTTTTCAGTGATAGTTTTCATTGATTTTTGAAATCAAAGCATGTGATTGCCTTAGATTTTGTAAGTGAATTCTTATTTAATAAATACAATTATATTCTTTACTTTAGTTATTATGAGTGGCTAAACCCCACAACCAAGGATTGTGCAATCCACGACGACTTGATCTTAAGATGATTTTTTACGGAATGAACTTTGTATTCTGATTGTATAGTGTATACCTTATTAGCTCTTACGTATTAATCGACTTCTAATGGTTGCAAACTGCAAACATTAGATACTGCCCTAGGTTTGACTTGTTTGAGTAAAAAAGTGTAAAACCTAGAAAAAGAGATAATAAATTCAAGATTCTGAACTTGTCTAATGGTTGATGATGTAGTAAGATTAACCAACTCCGAGTAAATGTCATTGAATTGAGTTAAACACTTTTAGTTCGATAGAATAAAAGTGACATGCATTTAATTGGGTTGAGAAATGGCTAAATGTATGATGAGTTTGATAAACTGATATACTAGTATCACAAAGTGAAATTTTGTTTTCAACCCAAATTAAGGCAAACATCTTGGTGAACACAATCCTGATTTTACTCTCTATAAATTCTCAGTTTAAGCAATATTATTGAATGTTACAAGTGACAAATTGATACTGAAAAGCATCTCAATTATCCCAACTTTTTTTCGCCATTTCTTTGGAAATGAGAAACTAATAGCAAATAATCACATACGACATAGTTCTAGTCTTATTTCTTGTGGAGTTCAACCCCAATCTAATTAGATTCTATATTTGACAACGACTGCGTTATGCTTCCTTAAAAAGGTGTAATTTGGGCATATCAAATTTTGACATCATTTAACGTGTCAGTCACCACCAGCACAACTACAGAGGTTACTGGGGTGTCTGATGCCCCACCATGATTGCCAGACTCCAAAGCCCATGGGCACGCAATTCCATCACATCAACAACAACAATAACAATATACCCAATATATTCCCACAAGTAGGATATGAAAACAGTAGTGTACGCAGACCTTACTTCAACCTCATAGAGGTAGAAAAGTTGTTTTCGAAAAACCCTCCACAAATCAAAGTATTTACAAAATAAGGAAACACAAGAATGAAGAGACGTGTCATTGAGGGAAAGGAAACAATAACAACAAAACAATGCAGTAAATAATACTACGACATACACGGTGATCCTAAGCTCCCACCAAGCCTAAACCCGCCGAATTGTAATCCGTGACCTCCATCACATCAAATATGAGAAATGCTATGACAGTCAACTACAAAGAGGAAATCAAACTCGGAGTGTCAACAAGGAAAAAAGGAGCCAAGTGCAAGATAACCCACAGTATACATATCAACAACTTCAACAAACATTATCTCATCGTACATTACAAAGCATATTTTTATAAGAAAGGGCAACATTAACTCAGAACAGAGAGAACAATACAATTAGCCCATTTCTACATTAAATCCTACCACAATTTGGTGACACATGAAGGAATAAATCAAAGAAAAGTACATAGAAGTAAACAGGGACATGAGACCATCTCATTCTTCAGCGGCACTCGCAGCACTTAGATCCACATTGAGGTCCAGAACCTGAAGGAAGACAATTGAGTCACCTCTGTTAGGTACTCTAAATTCAAAAATTACATCCTTTACATAGTACACATTACATTCTTTACACCCTTCCCCTTTTCAAGAAAGGGTGGGGAGAAAAAGAGTTGAAGGTGACAATGTATACTAATTGAAAGTTCCATTTCATGTAAAAGAGGCAAAACTCCATGTCTTTAGCAGGTTATTCCGATATAACCGCCTTAAGAAAGTAAAATATCGTGCTCAAAATATCCTCCAGGATCCTATTTTCGTCTAAATATACAGCTGGTACAATAACCACTCTACCTAGACTCGCATCTCACCTCATAAACAGAGACATTGAAAAAGGACAAGATTTAATGAGCCATCAGTGATAAGTTATTAAGATTAAAAAACATCCAGGATCAAAGAAATAACCAACTGACACCATCACAGTATGTATGCTACTCATGATTGATACATGGAGAGGAAAAGGTAAAGGAAGGGAGGGGGGAGGGGGAGCATTTACAAGAAATTAGCAATGCTATTATAAACCTTCAATCTACAACTTTATTATTAGAAGTGAGCCTTGACCTCACTTGATACAGCAATTTGTCATATCACTGCCAGAAAGAAACTATTTATCAAGGATTCAGCTAAGAGTGTTCAACCAACCGCCGCATTCCCTCTAAGTTCCAACTCTTTAGCAAGTTCAAAGTCTTCCAGAATATGCAAACAAGGACCAAAATGAAAACATACCTTTCCAGTTATCATCGTATACATATTGAGGACATCATCAACAGTCGACTCAAAGTGAGTTGTAGCATCATAGCTCTGTTCAAGAAAAAAGCTGGCCATGTCATGCTAGGTAGACTTTATGACAATCAGATTTCAAAGTGACTCAAAGAGAGACTCACAGTAGAAATAAAACAATTATCTAAAGAGGGCTCATTGACAGGTTCAAATCTGTCGTATGCTTCAAAGAAGATCTCATCCACTTGTCCTAGAAGATCAATGCCAGGCTTCAGTTCACTCTCCGGATTATCAGTTTCTGCCTCTGTTGAGACAAATGCAATAAATTTGCCCTTTGGAGCAACATTATGAGTGTAAGAACAACAGAACAGGTACCTGAAGATCCAAACACAACCTAGTAAGAAGAGATCCCTCTAATATCCAAAATGTTAAAGAGTTCTTCGCAAAACCAAGTCAGTACAAATAACATTTTCAAGCTCGAATAGCTTCTCTAGGAGCATATAAAGTAGAAATAATATTGATACTAATGACAATCAGCAATAAGACCATCTCTCAGATCTACAAACTGGTTAGTATAATGTTCATAATTCTTTGCATTAGTTGTTAGTTCAACGGTAAACCAGAACTCTAACCAATGATTCACTACTTGTAGAATATCTGTTGATACAATAACTACTTAGCAGCCATGTATTTATAATCCATGTTTCTACTACTCAAGGAAGCTGATTACAGTTGGTAATAGATCAACAATGCAGAAAAGCAGATCTTGTTTATAGTCCACGTCTAGTTCTGGATCCTGAATAAAAAATACAATAAAAACTTGAAATCAACTTAATAAAACACTAGTAATGTTCCATTTAACAACAAGTGTCGGCCCCAACCAATTTCCCCCCACTAGTACCTAACAATGTGAACCCAATAGTAGATAAAATAAATTTGTAGCTTTGTATTGAAATTTGAAACCTAAGAAAGCTGAAACCAGGCCATTCCCACAGCCAAGCATTCATTGTTTAGGATCCACTCATAAATAAATCAAACATGTCAAGCTCAGCCAAAATACCATTTTACCTATAATGACACAGAAAGATCTTATCCAATTCCACAACAATATATGCAAAAGATGGGATGGGGTTACACGGTCAGATCTATCAAGAAAAGGAATGTGCCGAAATCAACGAATTCCGACCCTTCGTTTTTTTTTGGAGAACTAGAGCTAGCAACCCAAATAAATGCGATGGGAACAATCAAACCACCCACCCCTACCCTTGATATTAAATTAAAGCAAACAAAAGAAGACATCAAGTCAAGGGAATCAGTCGTCAAAAAAATGATATGAGCTTTGGGATGCTGATGTAAAACAGTATCAGAATGTAAGAGGGAAACTTGGAGTACATCATTATGAGGCTGAAAATCTTTCAAATATCAAAAACTATAAGTATCATAACATGCTATATCAGATAGAGAACAAGCAGCGAGAGCCATGGCAAATGTTGCACATATGTTTAGAACTTAGATTATGAGATCATTATAGTTAGGATAGAGAAATTTTAAAATGCAACTAGAAAGGTAGCCTTTCATCCAATCTAAGGAAAATTTAATTAAAAAAAATTCTGGTCTAATTATTATTTTAAAAGTGTTCTTGCAACCAGGGGTAAGGTAAAAAGTGATGACTTTGAAACTGAACAAATTTTACCTAGTTAAATAAAGCTTAACCATGCTATAATACACCAGTAAGAAGAAGGTTCAAACAAATTAAATGACAGATAAATTTTATCTCAAGAGAGAGCTTTGTTTTCAAGTCATTTGGCTAGCATTTAGATCTACCATGAGTTGCAGGAAAGAAAAAAAATTGCAGCATACTGGAGAACTTACAAATCAGATTTGCGGCCCAATTGTTTTTGGGGTAAAATAATTTGCACTGAGTGAGAATCATTGGTATTTGGAATTGGGTGGCTCATAATTGCAATAGCTCTTGCAACTTTTCCAACCTTTCTAACCTGCAATAATATGCTCTGGGTTTATTAATTAATCAAAACCACTTAAACAATTAAGTCAGACATTCCAATAGTAGGTAGTTTGACATCTCCTAAGCAACATTGTCCATGACTGTGATTTATACGGAGAATGGCCTTCCCTTTTTTGACAAGTCAAAAATTTTCATCTAACACCAAATTGGTGTAAAAATTATGTGCAAGATGCGTATGTGACTCTACTTGAGTTATCTGTTGTCTTCCACCAAGTTTTACCAAACCTCCAATAACACATGGTATTTTCTTCTCGTACTAATAATGACCAAATGCAAAGTGAAATAAGACAAGCTGGCTCTATTACATTTAAGGAGTCATTAAAATTATCAGCAAAAGCATTTATTACCTTGTTGGTCAAGTAAGAAGGATCACATACAACTTTCTTGCACTTAGCTGTCTCTCCTTCTGAAGTGACACCACAGACCTTTCCTTCTTCATCAAACTCTACCTGGAATTTGAGACATTGTTTTGAGGACATAACATGAAATTAAAGGTACCTTTTACACTCAGCCAAAACAGAAATATAAACTTTACCTTGCATTCAGGTTTGTTCAACATATAGGTCCCACCATACACAGCACTAAGTCGAGCAAATGCCTAAGTTAAGCAAAACATATACCAAATCAAAATGATTCAATCTAAAAAAAAAAAGCTAATAAGTTCAAGAACTTTTTAAGATGATGGAGGATGACTAATAATAACAAAAGCAGAATATACAAAATACAACGAGGAACTCAAGGTGGCACCTGGGGAAGCTCTCCTAATCCATATAAAGGGTAGATATATGGCGATCCTCCTTGAAAACGTGCAAGAGACTCAGCATACAGCTATCACATTACATGCAACAAAAGTTAAAGATAAGCACATGGAACTTTAAGTACCACTGGCTGGAGAATTTAAAAGCAAAACAATTTGGTTCACCTTCATTCTCTTCACTGTATCCAACGCAGGTTTGTCCAAGTAGCGGTCATCTCTGTGTAATGCCAATGCATGACCAATGAAGTCCACAGTGTTCTCATCAAGACCATATTTTCTGATAAAAAGAAAAATTATCATAATCCCCGGTTCTATAAATAGATTACAATTGATTATTATAGGCAATGCTGACCAACACTTTCTGATGCCAACTTCTACCAACTGATAATTTCCAAACATAAAAATCATTAAGAAATCACATACCAAGATCAAATATTAGATCTTCAACAATTTCTTATCTTCTAACCATCAGATCCTCTCACCACTATGGAAGCATGTTAAGAAAAATGAACCTCGAACCTAACTCAACTATAAAAACTAGTTCATGATGTAAGGATTCCCAAAACAATATTAAAGAAACAACAGCCAATTTCCTCAAATAATGTGGGACACATGCTAAGAAAGCATAAGACGAACCACATATTTCATAGGGACCTTTCATTGATTTTACTCAGTAGTTTCTCTTTTTCGATTTTAGAAACCAAACTTTACTCATTTGTTTCTTCTAACATAACTCTTAATAACAGTAGAAAAGACAAAATCTAAGAGAATTTAACAACGATTATCTCTGATATGAAACGCCTCAACTAACATATGGAAAGAAATAAGAGAAATAGGAAGTTTAAGCCAGGAGCATACGCAATAAGCTCTCTTGCTGTCACTCTTGTTAGATCCATCCCCTCATGTGTCTTTGGGTCACTCTCCTTATAATCCTGAACATAGATGAAGAACTTCCGAGCACGGCGTTTCTCAAAAATGCCCATTAAAGGAGATTTAAGTGCCTCCATATCAGTGGCAGGCACCTTGTGGACCTATTTCATCGAGTAAATGAGAACTTTAGGTTAGAGCAAAGAATAATCTTGAAACTAAAAGCTGACACCTTGCAACAGCACTGAAAGAAAGAAGTGTACCTTTCCTTTATTATACACAAAGCTGCCATCAACAGCTTTGAAGTATAAATATTTTGTGACATCGGTGTGGATTAGAACTCGTACAAGCGCACCATTAGCCATAATGAACTGCTCCAACCAACAAGTTAGAATACCAGTACATAATCAAAGGATTTTCATTAAGCAGATGGTCAAAAAAGGAAAAAGTGAAAACCTTAGGGATCATGTCAACATTATAATCCCTGCTAGAACCCAATTGAGCTGGAGGCTTTTCACTTCCCCTGAACCTCTTCCAGAGCTGGAAAGCAGAAAACTCAATCAAACAAATGTCAGAAACAGAAAGTAACAATTGTCAACTTTTAGAGCAACCTTACTTGGACAAGATTGAGAGATGTCGATTCTCCTCCATAGTAATCATTCCTGTCCATGTGCAGGACCTATTATACAATAAAAGGAGCAGTAATTACCAGGCAACTCAAGTTAAATGGAATGTGAAGCATATCTCTTAGTAAAGAAATAAATAAAAGACGTCAAGAGAATAAATTATTTGGAATTTTGGGCTAAAATTATCCTTTATGTATGCGAGTTCGTTAATTTTGGTCCTTCAAATATAATCTGAGCACTTTTAATCCCTTAACTTTGCTAAAGTGGAGCACTGTTGGTCTCCCTAACATAACAATGTTAAAAACTAATGGCAAGAACATTCTTTTTAACAGCTTTCAACTGACAGTGTTATCTCTTTCTTGATTGATGCACATTTTATTTCTTCTTGCCTTCTTCATTTCTTATGATTAATATAGTAGTAGCTATTTATATAAGAAGACAATACTTCAGAACGCAACAATCTGTCCCACTCGAAAATAGTAACCATTTTTCCTAAAAGGCAGTAAAATCGCGTGCGACAACACAACCTTATCGGTTTTATATTTTACAAGTCACGTGGGTGTCACATAGGTTTAAAACCGTTACTCTTAAATGGGTTCTGTTAAGGAAATCAAAAGGCATAATACATAAATATGCCCCTTTTTTTTTTGAGGAACAGGTAACTACATAAATATGCCCTTTAACTTGGTCTCATTTCACATTTATACCTTCCAACTTTGTGTGTGCACAAATAGACACTTAAACTTGTATAAAGTTGAAAAATTAAGCACACACGTCCTTTGTGGCATCCTACATGGCAATTTGTATCCTACGTGGTATTCTATATGTATTATGCCACATAGGACTCATGTGTCTACATATTCAACTTTGTACAATTTTAAGTGCTTACTTGTGCACATCCAAAGTTGGAGGGCATAAATATGAAATGAGGTCAAGTTAAAGGGCATATTTATGTATTATGCCAAATCAAAAGTCACAATAGCAAAGTTAAGGAATTAAAAATGCTCAGGACCAAAATTAACCTACTCCATAGATAAGAGATAACTTTACCCCAAAACTCAAACTATTTGCTCTGCTGTTTTATTACCTGTACCTCACACACAAACAATTAAGACAAATTTCCAACATTTCTTAAAAGAGAATACAAAGCAAGTTTTAAAACCTTGCATAGACTTACTTAAATATGGGTTTAGTTGATGGGTTTCAAGTAAGAACATGTAAAACTCATTGAAAAAGGGATTCTACTTATAACAAGTGATGAAGCAAACTACTGGATCAATTAACAAATTAACACAAAATCGCAGCAGATAAACAGTCACGAAAGCAAGTAACCGATCTCGAATAAATTAAAGTCATATATAAAGCTAAATCAAGGAAAAATAGTTAAAGTGAAGAGGAAAACCTTAAGACCATCAACAGAGAGAAGACCACTGAGGATGCATTCCTTGAGACCAGTGCCAAGCACAATCACATCATATTCTTCATCCATCTTTTTCTTACAGCAAAATTAGGGTTACAAATTCTAGTGTTATAAAATGGTAGCTTCCCAGGAGGAGAAGACAAGTATTGCTGTGATGATGAGGAGGAAAACCAGCAAAAGAGCTATGTCAACTTTTTTTATTTATTTAGGCAAAAAATGTTTTTTTTTTAAATTTATGTTTGTTTATTGGAAGTGACTTTTTAGTTTTTATAATTCTACTATATAGAATAATTATTTATTTATTTGTTTGAGGTAAAGTGCTAATAATTCAAAAGAATATTCTTCAGCAAGACATGTAGGATTGTGGTTGAAGCAACTAAGATGCTCTTGTCCATTATTATTAAATTTTTAAAAAAAACATTTCCATTAATATTAACCAAAGTGAAAAAGAAAAGAATGTCATTTTTGTTGTAATTATCAATTATTGTTATTATTATGTATTGTGGATGATCATAGCTTTTAGGTTTGATTTTCAGCTTTATGATATCATTATTGATTTTTTTTCATTGATATTCTATAACTCCATAATTTTCTCATATTCTCAAAGGTTAATGTCCCGTTTATGACACCTTTTAAGTTATTCAATGTAACTCTATGAATATAGATCTTGAGGATTATGTTGTATGAACTTGAATATTTGAAGAGTACATTTGGAATACACTTGAAATATATGAAAGAAAATCTATCTTTCTCTCTATATTTCTAGTTCTTGTTTTATATTGTTACTTTTATCCAGGGGTGGATCTATGTGTACGGGTGGGGTGTCACGGCACCCAATGGCCTCGGTTAAAACTTTGTATATGTATTGTGGATATTATTCTTTTTTATTTAATGTAAAAGATAAGTTACATTTTTAACTCTCCATAATTAATCTATGTGAACATTGCTAAGTCGTTAGTATATGTGAAATAAGAGAGTTACTTCCACATTGCTGGTTCACAGTTATTTCAAGTGTCAGTTTCTTAACTTCATAAGAAAATATAGGAAGTATTCAGAAGACTTGAAGTTACTTTGTATTATGACAAATTTATCATTAAAGTAAGAGTAATAATTCATTACATTAATTATACGTTAGTATCTTACATTCTTTTGATGGATGAAAACATAAATGATTTTCCTATTTAAGGAGTATCATTTGTGAGCTAAACACACAGAAGAAAAACAAAAGTCATTTCTTTCATTTACTCTCTCTTAGAGCCCGTTTGGATGGGATTTTAAGTTGGTCAAACTAACTTTTAAATCAATTTTTGACTTATTAGAGTGTTTGACAATTAAAGAATAACTTAAAATAAGTCAAAAGTAACTTAAAATAAGTTAAAAGTAGGGTGCCCCTACTTATTTTTTTAACTTATAAATCATTCTACTTTGACCAAGTATATTACTTTTTTACCCTTAATTCTTTTATAATGTTAACAACTTTAAGGGTATTTCAGACATTTTGATAAAAAAAAAAGTGACTTTCAACACTTTTTTGCCAAACACATCAAAAACACATAACTGCTTATTTTTAAAATGAATTTAAAGTAACTTTTTAAAAGTTACTTATTTTAAGCCAATCCAAACGGGCTTTTAGTCTCTTTCACCAATTTCTTTATTGGTTCAAGTATTAATCATTCTTTGTATTGTGGATTTCTGGGTATTTGTTTTTGTGCAATTCCAAACTTTCAGTCATGAGTGGACGTATTTGAGAGTAACTGTAAAACTTTGGGGGGAGCAACCGGCTACAACGATTTGCACCGGAGTCGGACCGAAATTGCTTTCAAGACAGTGGCTTGCCACGACACATTGTTTGTAATAAGTTATTTACTACTTTATAATTCTAGTCCAATATCAATATTGTTATATTTTTTTCCCAATAATTTGAAAGCGAGTTCCTTACATACAATATTGATAAATGGCTATTTCCTTGAACAAAACTTTTTCTGATTTGTCAAAGCTTGAGCGTTTGGATGGAAACAATTTTAAACGCAGGTCACAAATTTTTTTGATTCTCTTTGAACAATTAGAAGTTGATTATGTTTTATTTAACGAAGCTTCTATGAATGGTTCTAGCACTACTACTAATTCTAGCAATGTTGTGATTTTTTATGGGCATTTGCTAAACCATATGACTAACCCTTTGTTTGATTTATTTGTTACTTATAAATCTACTAAGGAAATATGGGATAGTTTAAAAAAGAAATATGATGTTGATGATGCAGAAAAGAAAAAATATGTTGTCAGTCAGTGGATTAAATTCCAAATGGTTGACAATAAGCCTATAATGGAAAAAGTTCACGAATATGAGAACTTGACTGCTGATGTTCTCAATGAGGACATGAAGATGTGTGAGATTTTTCACGTTAATGTTCTGCTTGAAAAATCCCTACCATCTTGGAGTGATTATAGAAATCAATTGAAACATAAGAAAAATAATTTAACTCTTCAAGAACTTATAAGTCACAGGAGGATTGAGGAGGCAAATCGCCTCTAGATAAGATGGAAACACTTTTTCTTAATTCCTCTAAAGCTAATCTTATGGAATCTTCTGGCACTGTTGCGAAAGACAGGTTCAAAGGCAAATAGAAGCAAGTCCTAAAAAAGGAACAGGTGAAGAAGAAAAATCACTTCAACAAGTCGGAGAGCCAAATACAAAAGACCAAGGGACCTTGTTTTGTTTGTGGAAAACTTGGTCACAGGACTGCCAAGTGCTATCAAAGAAAAGGGCATAACTCAAAGCAGGAAAGAAAAGGTGATGTCTAAGCTCATCTTGCTGAGGGTAATGAAGTAATTATTGTTGTAGTCGTTGAGACAAATCTGGTGGCTAACAAAACTGACTAGGTGCTAGACACAGTTACTTCAACATTGCATGACTTTGAGGAGTCCATTAATGAAGAGTATGTTTACATGGGTAACTACACTACTAGTGAAGTTATGGGTAAAGGAAAAGTTTTACTTAAATTAACTTCTGAAAAACCTTTATCCTTGAACAATGTTTTGTATGTTCCCTCCCTTAGTAGAAATTTAGTTTTCGGAGAACTTCTCAACAAAGTATTCCTTAAACTTATTTTTGAAGCTGATAAAATAATTATATTTTGTGAATAAGACTTTGTTGGGAAGGGGTATCTTTGTGGAGGCTTATTTGTATTGAACATTGTTCAAGAGATTGTCAATAGTGCAAGTATTTCAAATCCTGCTTATATTATTAAGTCTATTAATCTGTGGCATGGTAGACTAGGTCATGTTAATTTTGCTTCTATTAAAAGATTTAGAAAAATGGAATTAATTCCAATGATAAAAATTAATGATTTTTTCTAAATGTCCTTTGTGCGTAGAAGTAAAGCATGCCAAGAAACCTTTCAAATATGTTACTAGTAGAAAGACCAAATTGCTTGAACTAATACATTCATATTTAGCATATTTCAAGAACATTGTTAGCAAAGAAGGAAAAAAATATTACATTGCTTTTGTTGATGACTTTTCTAGATACACTAATGTATATCTTCTTAAGTCTAAAAATGAGCTGAAAGCATGTTCTTGAAATTTAAAGTAGAAGTGGAAAATCAATTAGACAGGAAAATCAAGAGATTTAGATCTGATAGGGATGGTGAATATGGTACTAAAACTCTAGAGGATTTTTGTGAGAAAAATGATATTATACATGAGGTTAGTGCTCCCTATATTCCCTAACAAAATGGTGTAGCCGAATGCAAAAATAGAATCCTTAAGGAGATGAAAAAGTTTATGCTTTTAAGCTCTGGTCCATCTGATAATATGTGGGGAGAAGCAGTCTTGTCTGTTATACTTTTAATAGAGTCCCTCATGAGAAGTTAGACAAGACCTCATATGAGCTGTGGAAAGGGTTTAACCCTAACTTAAAATTTATGAAAGTGTGGGGGTGTTTGACTATGGTTGGTCTACCTAATTTCAAACGAGTAAATATTGATTCTAAGACTTTTGATACTGTTTTTATCGGTTATGCTCAAAATAGTACTGCATATAGAAGTTTATGTCTTTAAATGACCATTCTATTTGTGAAACTAGAGACGCAGAATTTTTTTAGCATATTTTTCCTTTGAAAAATAATATGCCTAGTGATGTCCAAAATAATATTTCTACATCTATATCGATTAATCCTCATGTTATGCCTTCTTCTGATGTTATTTCTAATGAGCATGAAAAAACTAAAAAGAAGTAAAAGACATAGAATTGAGACTAGTTTTGGTCATGATTTTATCACTACCTTCTTGATTGAAAATTTTGAAATTGATGTTTTAAGTGATGAATTAATGTCTATCCACTTAATAGAAGAAGACCCTAGGACTTATGATGAAGCAATAAGATTAATAGATGTGATATTTTGAAAAGATGCTATTAAAAATGAATTAGACTCTATAGTTTCTAATCATACTTGGGACTTGTATGATTTACCTAAAGGCTGTAAATCCATAAGTAGCAAGTGGATATTTAAGAAGAAATTGAGATCTGATGGTACAATTGATAAATATAAGGCTAGACTTGTGATTAGAGGTTTTAACCAAAAGAAAGGTGTTGATTGCTTTGATACTTATTCTCTTGTAATTAAAATAGCGACCATTAGGACTCTTATTTAGCCGCTATTCATGATTTGGTGGTACATCAAATAGATGTCAAAGCACCATTTCTAAATGGTGATTTAGAGGAAGAAATTTATATGACTCAGTTTAAGGTGTTTGTGATTTCAGGACAAAAAAATAAAGTATGTAAATTGAGGAAGTCCTTGTATGGACTAAAACAGGCACCTAAGCAGTGGTATGAAAAGTTTAATGTCACATTAGTAGATAATGACTTTGTTGAAATTCATCTGATACTGTGTTTATTCTAAATTGATAGGATCATATTGTGTGATTATATGTTTATATGTAGATGACATGTTAATCTTTGGTCCTAATGTGAATGTTATTAATGAGACTAAGAACTTTTTGTCTCCTAAGTTTGAAATGAAAGATCTTGGTGAAGCAGATGTGATTTTAGGAGTTAAAATAGAAAGATCTGCTAATGGTTTCTCTTTGTGTCAGTCTCATTACATTGAAAAGATATTAAAAAAATTTGACTGTTTTGATATAGTTCCAGTGAGAACTCCTTATGATCCTAGCATACAATTGAGAAAGAATAAAGAATATAGTGCTTCTCAAACTAAATATGCTAAAATAATTGAGAGTGTAATGTTTCTCATGAACTATACTCGGATTGATATAGCTTATGCTGTTATTAGATTGAGTAGATATACTCATAATCCCAGTAGTGAATCCTGGAATGCTCTTCATCGCTTGATAAGGTATTTGAGAGGTATTATGAATTGGTGTTTGCATTTTAATAAATTTTCTGTTGTTTTAAAAGGATTTTGTGATGGAAACTGGGTAACTGACAATGATGAAGTTAGCTCCACCAGTGACTATGTATTAACTTTGGGTGCAAATGCTATTTCATGAAAGTCTTCCAAATAGACTTGTATAACACGTTCTACCATGGAATATGAATTCATTGCTCTCAAGTTAGCAGGGCAAAAAGCTGAGTGATTGAGAAATCTTTTGACAGATATGCCAATATAGGGAAGACAAGCTTCACCAGTCTCTCTTCATTATGACTCACATGCATTAATAAGAATTGCCAAAAATAGTGTGTACAATGAAAAAAAGAGACATATTCGTATCAGGCATGGTGCAGTTAAACAATTGTTGAAACAGGGTGTTATTTCCTTGCAATATGTAAGGTTCAAAAGAAATTTGGCGGATCCTATGACCAAGGGCTTGGAAAATAAAATAATCCTTGAAACGTCGAGGGGGATGTGGCTAAAGCCCATTGATTGAGGTAGTGTGATGAACCCGTTAGGCCTCAATATACATCACATTTTCTATACCTATGGCGTCAGACAGTGTTTTATAAGGTTGAGCTTATTTTGCTCTTAATGATTCTATAGCCTTAAGGTGATCTATTTGAGTTAGACTTGATGAAATCGCCTACGTGAGTGTAAAGATGTGGTCACCTTTTATGAAAAACTTGGGTCTTCTTTCTAGAGCACTCATAAGACCCAAGGTGTGTGTGCATGACAATAAAAGCACTTTGTTAGTATCGTAGAGTTTGCATAAAATCAAGGATATAGTATGTGTTGTGGGGGTCTCAACTTATGTCCATTTAGTTCAAGAGTACTTCACTTTATGGATATGTGTTGTTGCCTCATTTCACTACGTGTCAATTCAAATTAAAAGATATTGATACTTAACTACATGTTCCTTTTTTTTGCCCAGGAATTATTCTTATTTTATATCATTGCATCAGTGGGGGATTGTGGATATTATTCTTTTTATTTAATGCAAAGGATAAGTTACATCTTTAAACTCTCTGTAACTAAGGTACATCAATATTGCTAAGTCTTTAGTATATGTGAAATAGAAAAGTTATTTCCATATTAATGGTTCACATTTATTTCAAGTGTCAGTTTCTTAACTTCATAAGAAGATATAGGAAGTATTCAGAAGACTTGAAGTTTGTCACGACCTAAAGTACACCCTAGACGTGACATGGCATATAAGACCCAAAGAGGCCCTACACAAGCCACTTAGCATACATCATACAAGATAATACAAATAGAAGAGTTTAAAAATAACATTTCATATGAAAGAGTTTGACAAAAGCGGAAGTCTAAGCATAAGTCTCAATAAGCCATCTACTGCATCAATAGAAGGAAATCTGGGACGTAACCCATACAAAGTCTAAAAACTGAAATGACGTAAAGCTATAAAGGAGTCCCGGTCCTCGGATTATGAGGACTCACTAATCTATAACAAGTCCAAAGAGCCAACTAGCCACGAGTATAAGGAATAGAAGCATCGGACCCTACATTAGTGAAACAATGTAGGCACAAATATGCGTTAGTACATGGAATGTACCAAGTATGATAGCGATGCATAAGAGTTATGAAATCATGCGAAAAAGGACTTTATATGACATGTAATGACCAAACTAAATCATAAGATAAAAAGGGGTTAGAAAACATAAATCATGATCATGGTCCATGCAATGCAAGCTTAACATATTTAAAACACCTATGAGATCCTTTGAAAGTAACTTAATTCATTATTATGGAAATTTTACCATTAACCGACATAGACCATGTGAGCTATAACATGGAATTTCGATGTAACTCCCACATCAAGAAGAGAGAGTGTACTTGCCAAGGTAGACTCCGTATAATATCATATGCTATATGTGGATCCACTAGCTAATGTCTATCTAAGACAATCATTCTATGGTGGCACATAGTAAGTGACATGGGTAATCACCGCTTGTCCACTACTCGGTGCTAAGCATAAATCCCACGGAATTAGTCATTAATCATATTCGTCTTATTATCCATGGAAATGCACAATTAAGTAGCCAATCCAAGCTAGAGTTCACTAGAATAGACATTTCATCTTCCATGGAATAGTCCAAGGTCACGTCATTTAGAATAGCTCCTTAGACCGTAAGAAAACCTTTCACCATCCATGATCTTTTCATAATAGCTTTATAAGGCCCATAGTCATTAAAACTTCATACTAGAAGTGTCATACTTCTAATGAAAATATTTTTAAAAGCGTGATCTATGATCATTGATGGCATAACCGACTACCATACTAATCAAGACCTAATTTCAGAAAATAGCCAAAAGCATTGATGACAAATCTAGATGTCATTCATGTCATGTGGCCAAGCTTCATAGAACATATAGATACCTTCATCTATAAGCTTACTTGAGTCATAAACATTACATTCATAAAATATGCATGATATTCATAAAATATATTCATAAAGCATCCTCTAATTCATTTACATCAATTTCATAAAAGCATGCATATCTTCATAAATTCATGGATCATAGTTCATAAGCTTCGTGAGGGGTTCATAGTTTAAAATCATGGATCATGCATGAGTTGATATTAATTTAACTCAAAAACATGTAATTACTTCAATTCATGCATAAAAAATTAGAAAATAATCAATTGGATCATAATTGAAAAAAACCCATGAAGATCGAATAAAACCCTAATTTTGAATTAAGAATTCCTCTTGTAAAACTTGAAGATTTTTGGAACCCTTGGAGAAAATGACTCCATAGGTGAATACTAACATACCTTGATGTCAAAAGCCCACAATCAATGGTGAATTTGGAGACTTGATCTTGAAACCCTGGTCTTCTTCTTCAAGCTTAGAGAGAGAAGTTTTAGGGGAAGAACTTGGAGGGATTTGGGGGAATTGAAGAATGATCTAGAATAGTTAGGTTTTAGGCTTAAAATACTTATATAGGGTCTAGGATTAGGATCAAAATGACCTAGCTTAGGCATTAATCAATTAGGGTAAAGATCAAAAAGCCCTTAAAAATTAACTGCTGACTCCATCTACGGTTCGTAGGTCCTTCTACGGACCATCCTGATCAACCGTAGAAAGATTTAGAAATTATTATTTGGACCTACTTTTGACGGAACCCATGTATGACTCGTAGGTCTTCCTACAGTCCGTACATACCAACCGTAGAAACGAACTTCAGGCCTTAAAATTTCACTAAGTCTGGGAGCTACCTACGAGACCCATCTACCATTCGTTAATCACTTGACGAACTGTCATATTCTCTCGTAGAAAAGTTCAGAGGCCTGAGTTTTAAAAGATTATTTTCCCCCCTTTCTACGAGACTAGTCTACGACTCGTAGAAAGTGCTACGAGCCGTAGTCTGGTCTCGTAGACTTGAACCAGTGGAATAAAATCCTTGCACCCTTTTCCTTTTTGAAATTTGGAGTGTTACAATATCTCTCCCTTGAGAACATTTGTCCTCGAATGGAAGTAAAACTAGCACAAAAAGATTAGGAGAGAAACTAACAACCCAATATGAATGCAACTTCATCAAAATAAACATAACCAAGGAGAAACATCAACTTCTAACGTAAACAGTTTCAAAACATCATTTCATAAAATATCCATGCGAGTCATAATCAAATGTACATAATCATGAAGAAATCAATCATAGCTAAATTAAAATCTTAAAAGCAAGTTTTCGTGAGCACGACCTAAAGCCACTTAGCATACATTATACAAGATAGTTGAAACAGAAGAGTTAAAACCCACATTACATATAAAAGAGTTTGATAAAAATGAAAGTCTAAGCATAAGTCTCAATAAGCCGTCTTCTACATCAATAAAAGAAAATCTGGGATGTAACCCATACAAGTCTGAAAACTGAAATGACATAAAACAATAAAAGAGTCTCAGTCCTCGGAACGGACTCACCAATCTTCAAAGTCAATAGAATCACTTAGCCATGAGAATGGGAGGTAGGAACGTCGGACCCTACATTCATGAGATAATGTAGACAAAAGTATGCGTTAGTACATGGATTGTACCAAGTATGATAGCAATGTATAAGAGTTATGAAATCATGCTAAAAAAAGACTTTAAATAACATGCAATGACCAAGCTAAATCATAAATGCTAAATCATAAATTAACATGTTAGATAACATAAGTCATAACCATGGTCAATGCAAGCTAAACATCTTTAAAACACATTTGAGATACTTTTAGAAAGTAATCTTAATTTATTATTGTGGAAAGTTAGCCTTAACTGACATAGACCATGTGAGCTATAACATGGAATATGGTGTCTATCCCACACCGAAATGAGATTGTCTTACTTGCCAAGGTAAGGACCATGAGTCTTGATCTAACGTGGATCCACTAGCTAATGTCTATCTAAGACAATCATCCTATGGTGGTATATAGTTTATGGGACATGGGTAATCGTCACTTGTCCACTCGGTGCTAAGCATAATTCCCATGGAATAGTTAGTAATCATATTCATCTTATTATCTATGGAAAGGCACAACTTAGTAACCAATACAAGCTAGAGTTCATTACAATAGCTCCTTAGTCATTGATTCAACTTAGATGAGAAAACCTTTCAACCTTATGAATCCTTTATGTGAGAAACCCTTTCACAATCATGTTTTGAGTAGTATGTGAGAAATCCTTTCACAACAACAACAACAACAACAACAATAACAATATCGATGCTTCACTCTCAAAGCAACCTCAAATCAATTATATCAACTTCATGATAAAGCATGCATATCTTCATAAATTCATCTTTCATAGTTCAAAAACCTCATCATCTATTCATAGTCTAGAAATCATGGATCATGCATGGGTTCATGTAAATTCAACTTAGAAACATGTAATTACTTCAATTCATGCATAAAAAGATATAAGACAATCAATTGGATCATAATTGAGAAGAACCCATGAGATTGAACAAAACCCTAATTTCAATTGGGGATCCTAACTTGTTAAATTAGAGAATTTGGGAACCCTATGGAGGAAAGGACTCCATAGGTGAATACTATCATACCTTGTTGCTAAAATCCCAAAAAGAAAGGAGGATTGGAGACTTGAATGAAGCCCTAGCTCTTCTTCTTCTTCCTTGGACTTGAGAGGGTTTGGGGGGATGAACTTGGTCAATCTTTAGGGATTTAGGAGAATGAGTTGAAGTGGGTAAATTGGGAGGTTTAAAATATTTATATAGGGCTTAGGGTAGAAGACAAAACGACATAGTATTGGGTAAAACAATTAGGAAAAGACCCAAAAGCCCCTTAAAAGTAATTATCGGACTCGACCTACGATTTGGACCTACGGTCTGTAGGTCCTTCTACAGACCGTCCTGGTCAGCTGTAGATGGATTCAGAAACTAGATTTTTGGACCATCAAAAGATGGGACCCATGTACGGTTCGTAGGTCTACCTACGGGTCGTACATGGCCAATCGTAGAAACCAACTTTAGACCTTAAAATTTAACTAAGTCTCGGAGTGACCTACAAGACCTACTACGACTCGTACATAGAGTGACGTGCCATCTTGGTGAACCGTAAAAAGGGATTCTGAAAGTTGATTTTTGAAAATTATTTCCCCACTACCTACGGATGCCATCTACGATCCATAGGTACTCCCACCAACCGTAGGTGGGAACCATAGGTCATGCCTGCAACCCAAAATCTGTATTTTTCCTCTTTTCCAAGGCTGAGCTGTTAAAATATCTCCCCCTTGGGGACATTCGTCCTTGAATGGAACTTAAGGGAACATAATGAGGGTAGGAACAAGATCTAACAGCCCAAAAAGAATGTAATTTCATCAACCTCACATAACCAAGGAAGAATATCAACTCCAAGCTCAAACATATGCAAAACATCATTTCCTAAGGTATCCATGCAAGTCATGCTCGAATGCACATAATCATGAAGAAATCAATCATAGCCAATTTCAAAATCTCAAAAGCAAGTTTTTATGAGCATGCATGCATGAGAAAACATGAAAATGACTAAGACATGAGGACGAGCCATGAGGAACTAAATACCTCAAGCTAGAGTAGGATCAGAGGGAAAGAGATGGGGGTAACGAGACATCCTATCGGCCTCGGCCTCCCAAGTAGCACCCTCAACTCTTTGATTCCTCCATAAAACCTTTACGAATACAACTTCCTTATTCCTTAACCTCTTAACTTGTCGGTCTAAAATCTCAACCGGAATCTCTTCATAAGAAAGACTCTCTTTTTATACCAAGACTCTCCAATGGTACTATAGATGTCGGATCACTAGCACATTTCTTCAATAAGGAGACATGGAAAACCAGATGAATCGATGCCAAATCATTAGGCAGTTCAAGTTCATAAGCAGCCTTACGAATTCACCTCAAAATCTTATATGGCCCAATATAATGGGGACTAAGCTTCCCTTTCTTTTCAAATCTCATTACACCATTTGTGGGTGAGATTTTCAAGTAAACCCAATCATTAATATCAAATTCTAGATCTCTTATTCTAACATCGGCATAGGACTTGTGTCGACTTTAAGCCATTTTTCAACCTTTCTCTAATAAGCCGAACTTTCTCCATAGCCTCATGTACCAACTTGGGACCTATCAAAGCAACTTCACCAACTTCAAACCAACCTATAGTAGATCTACACCTCCTACCATAAAAAGCCTCAATGGAGCCATACCAATACTTGAATGATAGCTATTATTATAAGCAAACTCAATCAAAGGTAAATGATCATCCCAATTACCCTTGAAGTCAATTATACAAGCTCTCAAGATATCTTTCAAAGTTTGGATAGTACGCTCCGCTTGCCTATCGGTTTGAGGATGAAAGGTCGTACTAAGCTTAACACGAGTACCAAGGCCTTTTGGAAAAACTTCCAAAACTAAGAAGTGAATTGGGTACCACGATCAGATATAATGGATAGGGGCACTCCATGCAACCTAACCATCTCCCTTAGGTACAACTTAGCATAGTCTTCCGCCGAGTAAGAAACCTTGACGGGAATGAAATGAGCCGATTTCGTCATACGATCCACAATAACTCAAATTGAGTCATGTTGTCGCCGGGTGTGCGGTAAACCAACAATAAAGTCCATATTCAAATCTTCCCACTTCCAAGTAGGAATGCTAATATCTTGGAATAAACCTCCCGACTTTTGATGCTCAACTTTCACTTATTGACAATTGGGACACTTAGCCACAAATTCTGCAATATCCTTCTTCATCCCATTCCACCAATAGACCTCTCGCGAATCACGGTACATCTTGGCGGCTCTTGGGTGAATAGAATATCGAGAATTATAGACATTCGATAAAATCTTCTCCCTCAAATCATCAACATTGGGAACACACAAATGACCTTGATATCGAAGCACACTATCTCCCCCTAGGGAGAAAGCCTCAACAGACATTTTAAGCATCGCTTCCTTCAATTCCATCAAGATCGGGTCAAGACCTTGCTTTGCCTTTACATCTGACACAAAATACGATTCTGAGCCATTATGAACAATAACACCACCTTTAGTAGAATCAACTAAATAAACACCCAACCGGGCCAATCAATGAACATCTTGAATCAAATCCTTCTTATCCTCTTGAACATGAGCAGCACTACCCATGGATAGCCGACTAAGAGCATCCGCCACCACATTTTCCTTACCTGAGAGATAGAGAAGACTTATATCGTAATCCTTTAGCAACTCAAGCCACCTCCTTTGACGAAGATTTAGATCATTTTGCTTGAACACATATTGCAAACTTTTGTGGTCAGTAAAGACATCAACATGTACACCATATAGGTAATGTCTCCAAATCTTTAAAGCAAACACAACCGTCGCTAGTTCCAAATCATGGGTAATATAGTTCTTTTCATGGATTTTAAGTTGCCGTGAAGCATAAGCAATAATCTTCCCATTTTGCATAAAAACACATCCTAGTCCAACCCTTGAAGCATCACAATAAACTACAAACCCATCGGACCCTTCCCGTAAAGTCAACACCGGAGTGGAGGTAAGTCTATCTTTCAATTCTTAGAAACTCTTTTCACACGCTTCAGACCATATAAACTTAACTTTCTTTTGGGCCAACGCCTTCAATGGAGAGTCAATCGAAGAAAACCTTTCCCCAAATCTTCCTTAATAACCGGTTAAATCCAAGAATCTTCGAATATCTGAAGGGGATAGAGGTCTAGGACAACTCTTAACCACATCCGTCTTCTTATGATCTACCTCAATACCTTTACCGGAAACAATGTGACCAAGAAAAGCCACGGATCTCAACCAAAACTCACATTTACTAAACTTTACAAAGAGTTGTTGGTCCTTAAGGACTTGCAACACAATCCTCATATGATTGGTGTGCTCATCTTCACTCCTTAAGTAAATCAAAATATCATCGATGAACACAATCACAAACATATCTAGGTATTTTCTAAACACCCTATTCATCAAATCCATAAATACGGCCAGAGCATTAGTCAAGCCAAACGACATTACCAAGAATTCGTAATAACCATACAGAGTTCAAAACGTCTTCTTTGGAATGTCATCTTCCTTTACCCTCAATTAGTGATAACCTGACTGAAGGTCAATCTTAGAGAAGTAACTCGCTCCTTGGAGTTGGTCAAACAAATCATCTATCCTTAGAAGATGATACTTATTCTTAATGGTAACCTTATTCACTTGACGATAGTCAATACACATACGAAGTGAACCATCTTTCTTTCGAACAAACAAAAATGGGGCACCCCATGGAGAGATACTCGGTCGGATGAAACCCTTATCCAACAAATCTTTCAATTACTCCTTTAATTCCTTAAGTTCTACCGGAGCCATTCGGTAAGGAGGAATAGAAATAAGTTGCGTATCTGGGAGAAGGTCAATACCAAAGTCTATTTCCCTTTCGGGAGGAACACTAGGTAAATCATCGGAAAACACTTCCAGAAACTCATTAACAACGGGGACCGACTCAAAGATAGGGGTTTCAGAATCCATATCCCTAACCCGAACAAGATGGTATATGCAACCCTTAGAAATCATCTTTCTAGCTTTAAAACAAGTAACAAACTGACTCTTAAGCATAAAACTTCCCCCTTTCCACTCTAGAACAGGTTCATTTGGAAACTGAAACTTGACCACTCTACTCCTACAATCAATAGAAGCATAACATGAATGCAGCCAATCCATCCCAAGAATAACATCAAAATCTAACATATCAAGCTTTACAAGGCCAACATAATTGACTCTATGGGATAAGGAGACGGGACAACTTCTATAGACTCTCTTAGCCACAATAGATTTACTAATAGGAGTAGGGAATGAAAAGGGTCTAATAACACATTCAAAAGAATATCAAACCTCATAGCCACATATGGCGTCACAAAAGATAAGGTAGCACCGGGATCAAGCAAAGCATAAACATCAAGATTAAAGACTTTTGTATACCAGTAACCACATTGGGAGAACCCTCTTGCTCATGACGAGTTTGAAGTGCATAGAATATGTTTTGCTTCCTACTCCCACTAGAACCTGACAAAGGATAAGGTTGAGCCCGTCGACGGTTATCTCCTTCATTCTTAGCAAACGGAGGGACAATCCCTTATCTTATAGTCCGCCTTGCCACAACCAAAACATGCATTGGAACTGGATAGACATTTACCCTCATGCTTTCTTCCACATCTAGCACAAGTAGACAACAAAGATTCACCACCATCCCCTCCTTGAGGCAGATTGGGGTTAGACACCCTTTCTTTGTTGAACTTAGGAGCTGGAGCATTGGAGGTACCTTGACCGGAAAATCTTTTTCAGAATTTAGAACGACCATGTCCATCGGGCCTCGAGTGTGAAAAGTTATCACTACCGATCTTAGCCCTCTTTGACTCCCTAGACTTTTCCTTAAGTTTCTCCTCTTCGATTTGTTGAGCATGAACCATTAGACAAGAAATGTCCATATCATGGGTAAGCATGGCTGTACGGTATTCCTTAACCACCATCTCGGACACTCCCAAAACAAACTTATTCATCCTTGCGCTAGGATCGGCAACCACAGTAGGAGCATATCTAGACAATTGTGTAAATTTCAAAGCATACTCCTTCATACTCATGCTTCCTTGATGAAGGTTAATGAATTCAAGCACCTTGGCCTCCCTCATCTCAAGGGGAAAGAACATATCAAGGAAAGCAACCTTAAACTTTTTCCAATCAAGAGGACCCACATCAACCACCCTCTCTTCCTTCTATTGGTTGAACCAAACTTGAGCAACACCCTTTAGTTAATAAGCGGCCAATTTTGCCTTTTTTACCGGTGTCACACCCATGATCATCAAAACCTTGTATACCTCAACAATGAACTCTTGAGGATCCTCCTTAACCTTGGAACCATGAAACTCCGGAGTATTCATCCTAGTTAAGTCCCTCACTTTAGTTGTCGCTGTACCGACATTTGGGTTCACGGGGACCACAACCTCCCTATTGTCTTGAGTCATTATGACTTGGGCCAACACTTGAAAAGCAGCCCTAAACTCCACATTAGTTACTTGCTCGGCCAAAGGGTTGACCGGAACTTGAGGAGCTTCTTGTTCCACATCCTCTCCCACATTTCTTCTAACGTATGCTCTTCGAGGGGCCATATCCTGAAATGCATTGGACAGGAATTAGGAGAGAGACATATAGAGTTAAACTCTATCGCACGACTTTAGAGTGATGAAAGAAGTGGAATTTCCTAAACATCTTATAGCCTCTCATTCATAAATGTGGCGCGCTTCACACTCATGAACAAGACTCTACTCGACGTGGCTTGTGAGACATCCTAGGACCTTTCACCCTAGATGTGACATGCGTATAGGACCTCAAGAGGCCTCACACAAGCCACTTAGCATACATCATACAAGATAGTAGAAATAATAGAGTTAAAAACCACATTTCATATAAAAGAGTTTGATAAAAACGGAAGTCTAAGCATAAGTCTCAATAAGCCATCTACTACATCAATAGAAGAAAATCTGGTGCGTAACCCATACAAGTCTGCAAACTGAAATGACATAAAACAATAAAAGAGTCTCGATCCTCATAACATAAGAACTCACCAATCTTCAAAGTCAATAGAATCACTTAGTCACGAGAATGCGAGGTACGAATGTCGAACCCTACATTCATGAGATAATATAGGCAAAAGTATGTATTAGTACATGGAATGTAGTAAGTATGATAGCAATGCATAATAGAAATAAAATCATGGTAAAAAGGGACTTTAAATGACATGCAATGACCAAGATAAATCATAAATCATAAATCAACATGTTAGATAACATAAGTCATAACCATGGTCAATGCAAGCTAAACATTTTTAAAATACATTTGAAATACTTTTAGAAAGTAACCTTAGTTCATTATTATGGGAAGTTAGCCTTAACCGACATAGACCATGTGAGTTATAACATGGAATCTAGTGGTCCTACTTGCCAAGGTAAGGACCATGAGTCTTGAGCTAAAGTGAATCCACTAGCTAATGTCTATCTAAGACAATCATCCTATGGTGGCACATAATTTATGGGACGTGGGTAATCGCCGCTTGTCCACTCGGTGCTATGCATAATTCCCACAGAATAGTCATTAATCATATTCATCTTATTATCCATGGAAAGGCACAACTTAGTAACCAATCCAAGCTAGAGTTCATTAGAATAGCTTCTTAGTCATTGATTCAACTTAAGTGATAAAACCTTTCAACCTTATGAGTCCTTTATGTGAGAAACCCTTTCACAATCATGTTTTGAGTAGTATGTGAGAAATCATTTCACAACGACAACAATATCAATGTTTCACTCTCAAAGCAACCTCAAATCAATTATAACAACTTCATGACAAAACATGCATATCTTTATAAATTCATCTTTCATAGTTCAAAAACCTCATCATTTGTTCATAGTCTAGAAATCATGGATCATGCATGGGTTCATGTAATTCAACTTAAAAACATATAATTACTTCAATTCATGCATAAAAAGATATAAGACAATCAATTGGATCATAATTGAGAAAAACCCATGAGATTGAACAAAACCCTAATTTCAATGAGTTGAAGTGGGTAAATTGGGAGGTTTAAAATATTTATATAGGGCTTAGGGTAGAAGACAAAACAACATAGTATTGGGTTAAAACAATTAGGAAAAGACCCAAAAGCCCCTTAAAAATAACTACCGGAATCGACCTACGGTCCATAGGTCCTTCTACGGACCGTCCTGGTCAACCATAGATGAATTCAGAAACTAGATTTTTGGACCATCAAATTATGGGACCTATGTACGGTTCGTAGGTCTACCTACGGTCCATACATGGCCAACAGTAAAAACTAACTTTAGGCCTTAAAATTTAACTAAGTGTGGGAGTGGCCTACGAGACCTACCTACGACTCGTACATAGAGTGACGGGCTGTCCTGGTGAACCGTAAAAAGGGGTTCTGGAACTTGATTTTTGATAATTATTTTCCCACTACCTACGGATGCTATCTATTGTCCGTAAGTACTCATACCAACCGTAATTGGGAACCATAGGTCATGCCTATAACCTAAAATCTGTATTTTTCCTCTTTTCCAAGTCTGAGGTGTTACATCATGCATGCATGAGGAAACATGAGAATGACAAAGAGCATAATACTCCTAAAGAGTGAACATGAAGGGCTAATGCCTCAAGCTAGACCCGAAGATAACGAAAAGAGATAGGGATACTAAGACATCACATCACCTTTGGCCTTTCACATACCAAACCATAACAAGGAACCCTTCCAAAATCAACATAGCTCTACTCACATATTTCAACCATAAAGCACACTATCTCTCCCTTGGGATCAAACCTCTCTAGTCTTTTCGAATCAATCTCCCTCAACCTAAGATAGCACCAACGTCTTAACAACCACAAAACCATTTATACAAGTAAACACTTAAGAAGTTTCGACAAGGATTTCAAGGTACTCAACATCTAACAATGCATAACCATAAGCAAAAGACCATAACTTACCGATTACCGCATTCGGGGAACTCTCATGATCTTCTCAAGTCTGAAGAGCATAGAACCTATCTTGCTTCAGGGCTCTTGAACTGGAACCACTAGTTTGAACTTGCCTACCTTCCCTTCCCATAGCAGTAAGAAATGGGCAATCTCTCATCTTGTGACCACTCTTTCCATACCCAAAGCATGCATTTGAACCGGCTAAATGCTCACCCCTATGTTTTTTCCACACTCCCGACACATTGGCACCATTTGCTCACTAGAACTATTGCCATGAGAATGGTTACCTCTACTGGACCTTGTGTGTGAGAAATCACCATTATCCGTTCTTGCCCCCTTTGAATCCCTAGCCTTCTCCTTAATTTTTTATTCTTCGATATGTTGGGCGTGAACCATCAAACGGGAGGCATCCATCTCCTTAACAAGCATGGTGGTTTGGCATTCTTTGACCACCAAGTCGAAAGCACCCGACACAAACCTACTCGATCATCCTTATCCTTAGAACGACAACCATAGTTGGAGAATACTTAGCCAATTGAGTGAACTTCTATGCATATTCATTCACACTCATATTCCCTTGACGAAGGTTGATGAATTCAAGTACATTTGCCTCCCTTATCTCAATGGGAAAGAACCTATCAAGAAAAGTAACCTTAAACTTCTCCCAATTAAGAGGACCCGCATCAACCGTCCTCACTCTTCCATTACTCAAACCACACTTGAGCAATACCTTTGAGTTGGTAAGCGACCAATTCTGCCTTCTCTACCGGAGTGATACCCATAATCTCTACAACCTTATAAATCTCGTCGATGAACTCTTGAGGATCTTCCTCAACCTTAGAACCATAAAACTCTAGAGGATTCATCCTAGTGAAGTTCCTTACTCTAGTTGCCGCCGTACCCACCATTGGATTCACGGGAGCCACAACCTCCCTATTTGCTTGAGCCGTCATAGCTTGGGTCAATGCATGAAATGTGGCTCGAAACTCATCTTTAGTCACTTGTTTAGCCAAAGGGTCAATCGGAACATGAGGAGCTTCTTGCTCCACATTTTCATTCGCATTCCTTCTAACATAAGCTCTTCTAGGGGCCATATCCTGAAAAGGATTGAACACAATTAAGGAGAAGGATCCTTCTAGAGATAGACTCTACGGGACGATTTTTGAGTAATGAAAGAAGTGGAGTTTCCTAAACATCTTATAGCCTCTTATTCATAAATGCGGCACGCTTCACACTCATGAATAAGACTCTACTCAACGTTGCTTATGAGATATCCTAGGACCTTTCTAAGCCTTAGGCTTTGAATACTAAGTTTGTCACGACCTAAAGGATACCCTAGACATGACATGGCTTATAGAACCCCGAGAGGCCCCACAAAAGTCACTTAGCATACATCATATAAGATAATAGAAACAGAAGAGTTTAAAAATAACATTTCATATGAAAGAGTTTGACAAAAGCGGAAGTCTAAGCATAAGTCTCAATAAGCTATCTACTACATCAATAGAAGGAAATATGGGACGTAACCCATACAAAGTATGAAAACTGAAATGACGTAAAGCTATAAAGGAGTCTCGATCCTCAGATCATGAGGACTCACCAATCTCCAACAAGTCCAAAGAGCCAACTAGCCACGAGTATAAGGAATAGAAGCGTCGAACCCTATATTAGTGAAACAATGTAGGCACAAGTATGTGTTAGTACATTGAGTGTACCAAGTATGATAGCGATGCATAAAAGTTATGAAATCATGCTAAAAAGGATTGTATATGACATGCAATAACCAAACTAAATCATAAGATAAAAGGGGTTAGAAAATATAAATCATGATCATGGTCAATACAATGCAAGCTTAACACATTTAAAACACTTGTGAGATCCTTTGAAAGTAATTTAGTTCATTATTGTGGTATGTTTACCATTAACCGATATAGACCATGTGAGCTATAATATGAAATTCTGATGTAACTCCCACATCTAGAAGGGAGAGTCTAATTGCCAAGGTAGACTCTGTATCATATCATATGCTATATGTAGATCCACTAGCTAATATATATCTAAGACAATCATCCTATGGTGGCACATAGTTTATGGAACATGGGTAATCACCACTTGTCCACTCGGGGCTAAGCATAAATCCCACAAAATTAGTCATTAATCATATTCATCTTATTATCCATGGAAAGGCACAATTAAGTAGCCAATCCAAGCTAGAGTTCATTAGAATAAATGTTTCATCATCCATGGACTAGTTCAAGCTTACGTCATTTAGAATAGCTCCTTAGACCATGCGTGAGAAAACCTTTCACCATCTATGATCTTTTCATAATAGCTTTATAAGGCCCATAGTCATTAAAACTTCATACTAGAAGTGTCATACTACTAATGGAAATAGTTTTAAAATCATGATCTATGATCATTGATGACATAACCGGCTATCATACTAATCAAGACCTAATTTCATAAAATAGCCAAAAGCATTGATGGCAAATCTAGATGTCATTCATGTCATGTGGCCAAGCTTCATAGAACATATAGATACCTTCATCTATAAGCTTACTTGAGTCATAAACATTACTTTAATAAAATATACATAATTTTCATAAAATATATTCATAAAGCATCCTCAAATTCATTTACATCAGTTTCATAAAAGCATGCATGTCTTCATAAATTCATAGATCATAGTTCATAGTTCATAAGCTTCATCATGGGTTCATAGTTTAAAATCATGGATCATGCATGGGTTCATATAAATTTAACTCAAAAACGTGAAATTACTTCAATTCATGCATTAAAAGATAGAAAACAATCAATTGGATCATAATTGGAAAAAAAACCCATGAAGATGGAATAAAACCTGATTTTGAATCCAGAATTCCTCTTGTAAAACTTGAAGATTTTTGGAACCCTTTGAGAAAAGGGCTCCATAGGTGAATACTAACATACCTTGATGTCAAAAGCCCACAATCAATGGTGAATTTGGAGACTTGATCTTGAAACCCTGGTCTTCTTCTTCAAGCTTTAGAGAGAGAAATTTTGGGGGAAGAACTTGGAGGGATTTGGGGGAATTGAAGAACGATCTAGAATAGTTAGGTTTTAGGCTTTAAAGACTTATATAAGGTCTAGGATTAGGATCAAAACGACCTAGCTTAGGCATTAATCAATTAGGGCAAAGACCAAAAAGCCTTTAAAAATTAACTGCCGACTCGACCTACGATTTGAACCTACGGTCTGTAGGTCCTTCTACGGATTGTCCTGGTCAACCGTAGAAAGATTCAAAAACTATTATGTGGACAACTTTTGATGGAACCCTGTACGGCTCGTAGGTCTTCCTACAATCCGTATATACCAACCGTAGAAATCAATTTTAGGCCTCAAAATTTCACTAAGTTTGGGAGCTACCTACGAGACCCATCTATGATTCGTCAATCACTTGACGAACCGTCCTGTTCTCTCGTAGAAAAGTTCAGAGGCCTGAGTTTTCAAAGATTATTTCCCCCCCTTTCTACGAGACTAGTCTATGACCCGTAATAAGTGCTATGAACCGTAGATTGGTCTCGCAGACTTGAATCGGTGGACCAAAATCCTAGCACCCTTTTCCTTTTTGAAATCTGGATGTTACAAAGTTACTTTGTATTATGACAAATTTGTCATTAAAGTAACTGTAATGTTTCATTACATTAGTTATACGTTAGTTTCTTACATTCTTTTGATGGATGAAAATGTAAATGATTTTTCTATTTAAGGAATATTATTTGTGAGCTAAACACACAGAAGAAAAACAAAAGTATTTTCTTTCATTTACTCTGAAACGACCCCAAAAATGCCCGAAAATGTGCTTCGGAAACACCTATAATTGTAATTTCCATATATCTCAAAATCCGTGCATGATTTCGGAAATTCGACTTCATATTCTTATTTGTGGGGTCAAATTGAGTGGGAAATGGGTCTAACCCGAATTTTAGAGCAACCGTATCAAAATTCGAAAATCGCAAAAATTGCGATTTTGAGGGTCAACTTTAAAGGTGCATATCTCTTAGCACACAAGGAACTGGAAGGGCTGCAACCTATCAGATTAAAGCTCTTTGAGTTAGCTTTCCAACGCACTTGGTTTCACCTTATTCCGCGTTAGGATGAGGGAGTTATGACCATTTTCGTAAAACCTGTCTGTGCAGAATTTCCAATTCCAGTGAGCTATTTTCTAGGCGGGTTGGAGTCATTTTTTTATAAAAAGGGGATATGTCCCATACTTAGTCATTTTCTAAACTCCAAAAACACTCTCTAAGCCCTCTCCAAAAATTCCACCAAGATCTTCAACCAAATTCAAACATCTCAAGCTCTAATTCCGGATTCAAGACTCAATCTCAAGCTTCGATTCTCCATTCCAATCTTCATCAAGGATTCTCCAAAGTTGAGGTATGTGGGTTTGATTGTGGAAACCTTCCTTTCCACAAGTCCAACCATTTATCCTCTATTTCTACTTCAAATTTATGGGTCCTCATGATCAATTATGAACTCTTGAATTATGGAATTACTACTACACACCCTATTATGGTCCTTTTTGCATATTATCATGAAATGGAATTATTATGTGATGTTTATGGTTTACATGCTTCCATGATCAAATTATGAAGGTTGATATATATATGTATGTTGTTGGTGGGCTGATTTATATGGATTTTGGAATTGGTTGGACTTAGTATTCTTGAAATACATGATTTCATTTACATGAACAATTGCCCACCTTGTGTTTGATAAAATGCCCATTATAGAATTCTTAGGAAAGGGAAGGTCCAAGGTACGTCCTATGAGACGGATGGTTATGTAATTACTGAAATGATGATGAAATGGACACATGTATATGATTTTCTCTCTAAATAAGTGTTGTGAGTCGACCATGCCTAGTACGGGGGGTAGTAGGCCCGTATAACCATATCGAGGGTTGTACTTGGTCCCTAGCACGGGGGTGTAGGCGTGTAACCGTATCGAGGGGTTTGTACCTTGGTGCCTAGTACGGGGGTAGTAGGCCCGTATAACCGTATCGAGGGGTTTGTTTGGTACCGGGGGTGGTAGGCCCGTGTAACCATATCGAGGGGTTTGTACCTTGGTCCCTAGCACGGGGGGTGGTAGGCCCGTGTAACCATATTGAGGGGTTTGTACCTCTTTCGCCTCTCCAAGGGGGTGGTAGGCCTTGGAAATACTATATTGATGGTCACTCGCCACACATGTACTACGTCCCATTAAATATGATTTTTATGTAAGCATCATTATACATATTATTTTATTAATATGCTATCTATTGGGTATGATTACACATTTTTCCTATGATGTCCATCTAATGTAGCATTGCATTGCATCCCATATACTTAGTACATTAAATGTACTAACGCATACTCTATGCCTACATGATGTCACCATGTAGGGACCGGAGCACCGCTTGACCATCCTCCTCCGCGTGGCTAGTACGATTTTCTATAGTGGTTATTGGTGAGTCCTCCATTTCGGGGACGTTGCTCATGATCTTTTGCTATGTATAAAACTTTTCCTTTCTAGTTATGTTTTGACTATGAGGGTGAGCCCGGTAGTTTGTCTTGGCCCCGCTAAGTACTCATGTTTAGAGGTGGTGTTGGACAAGTTGTGTTTTATGCTTGAGCTTGACTCATCTATGGTATTTATGTATCATTTCTTTTTTTCTTCTTGCTCCCTTAGTCCCGATTTCCCCTTGACTATGCTTATCGCTTATGGTCATTTAATTGCTTCCGCGACCAAGGATGTGTAATGATACGCTATGAGGCTTGTTTGGGGTTCCTTCGGGTTTCCCATTCGCCGGTCACATCTAGGCCCTAGGCTTGGGTCGTGACAAACTTGGTATCAGAGCCCTAGGTTGAATGATCCTCGAAGTCCAACACACCGCGTTGATTAGAGTCCGATTCATGGTTGTGTTGTGCACCACAACTATGAGTAGGAGGCTATGAGACGTTTTAGGAAATGTTTCCCTTCTCTATGTTCTAAGTCGTGCCGTAGAGTTGAATTAAGTTCTTCCCTAACGGTTGTTCTTTGCTATGCTAGATCATGTCTAATACAAGAGGAAGACGAGCCCGACTTTTTGCGTGAGTCATATACGGTGTCTACTCCTATTGGTGCATATATTGTTGCTAGGAAGGTCTATAGAAATTGTCCTATTTGCATCTTGCATAAAATATTGCCTTGTGATCTTGTTGAATTGAACATGGTCGATTTTGATGTTGTTCTTGGGATGGATTGGTGCATGCATACTATGCTTCTATTGATTGTAGCACCGCCGAAGGGTCAGTTCAAATTCCAAGTGAACCCATTCTTGAGTGGGAAAGCCAAAATGGGGTAGTCAAGGGTAGATTCATCTCTTGCATTAAAGCCCGTAAGTTGATCTCTAAGGGGTGTCTCTATCACCTCGTGAGGGTTAGGGATGTGGAGTCCAAAACCCTTCTTATAGAGTCGGTTCCGATCGTAAATGAATTCCTTGATGTCTTTCCTAATGACCTTCCCGATGTTCCTCCCAAAAGGGAAATAGATTTTTGCATAGACCTCCTCCCCGATACTCAACCCATTTCTATTCCCCCTTACCGTATGGCCCCGGCGGAGTTAAAGGAGTTGAAAGAACAATTGAAGGACTTGTTGGAGAAGGGTTTTATTAGGCCTAGCCAATCACCATGGGGTGCACCGGTGTTGTTTGTGAAGAAGAAAGATGGGTCCTTTAGGATGTGTATTGATTATCGGCAACTCCATAGGGTCACCGTCAAGAATAAATATCCTCTTCCTAGGATTGATGACTTGTTCGACCAATTGCAAGGGGCTAGCCACTTCTCTAAGATTGATCTTCGATCTGGGTATCATCAAGTGAAGGTGAGGGAGGGTGATATTCCCAAGACAGCCTTCCGGACTAGGTATGGACATTATGAATTTGTGGTCATGTCCTTTGGGTTGACCAATGCCCCGGCTACCTTCATGGACCTAATGAATAGGGTCTTTAAACCCTACCTTGATTCCTTTGTTGTGGTCTTCATTGATGATATTTTAATCTATTCGCATAGCGAGGAAGAACATATGGGTCACTTGAGGGTTGTGTTGCAAAGATTAAGAGAAGAAAAGTTGTATGCCAAGTATGAAAAGTGTGAATTTTGGTTGAAGGAGGTTGCCTTAGTGAATTTTGGTTGAGGAGGTGCTTCCTACACGGTCAATGTGGTATCGGGATGGATCAAGGTAGACCCTAAGAAGAACCGATGTGAATTGAAATTGCCTAGGCCATTGACCCCGATCGGATATTTAGGAGCTTCTTGGGCTTAAGGCGGGTTAACTACCGGAGATTTGTGAATGGGTTTTCATTCTTTGCTTCTCCCATGACTAAGTTGACACAAGAAAGGCTAAGTTGAAGTGGACCGACGAGTCGAAAGAGTTATTCCAAACCTTGAAAGATAAACTTGTGTCCGCATCCTAATTGTCAACCGGATGGGCTTGAGGGTATTTTGTTGTGTATGTGATGCTTCTAGAGTTGGCTTGGGTTGTGTCCTAATGCAAAAGGGTAAGGTGATAGCCTATGCTTCTAGACAACTCAAAGTGCATGAAAAGAACTATCCTACGCATGATCTTGAATTAGCCGCGGTGGTGTTTGCTTTAAAGATTTGGCGTCATTATTTGTATGGGGTACATGTTATTGTGTTCACCGATCATAAGAGTCTCCAATATGTCTTCACCCAAAAAGATCTCAACTTGAGACAAAGAAGGTGGCTAGAGTTTCTTAAAGATTATGATATGAGTGTGCATTATCATCCCGGTAAAGCTAATGTGGTGGCGGATGCTTTGAGTAGGGTGTCTATGGGTAGCCTAGCTCATGTTGATATTGTTGATAGGGAAATGGCTAGGGAGGTACATCGGTTGGCTAGGTTGGGGGTTAGGTTGGAAGAGGTTGGTAATGGTGGTGTGGTCATTGTTGATGGTGCTAGGTCTTCCTTGGTTGATGAGGTGATAGCAAAACAAGATCTTGATTCTTCCTTGTTTGAATTGGAGGCCTTGGTGAAAGAGAGCAAGGTGGAAGTTTTCTCCCAAGGGGGAGATGGTGCCCTTAGGTACCAAGGTAGGTTGTGTGTGCCTTGTGTTGATGGTTTGAGGGAGAAAATTCTTGAGGAGGCTCATAATTCCTCCTACTCCATCCAACCCGGTTCCACCAAAATGTATAGAGATATGAGGGATGTGTATTGGGGGGGAGGCATGAAGAAGGACATTGCCAAATTCGTCTCCGGTTGTCATAGTTGTCAACAAGTCAAGGCCGAACATCAAAGGCCGGGTGGTCTAACCCAAGACATACAGATTCCTACTTGGAAGTGGGAAGAAATTAATATGGATTTTGAAGTTGGTTTACCCAAGACTAGAAAAGGTTTTGATTCTATTTGGGTGGTGGTTGATAGGATGACAAAAATCGGCTCATTTTCTACCGGTAAAGACAACATATGGGGCGGAAGATTATGCAAGGTTATATACTCATGACTTGGTAAGGTTGCATGGGATTCCTCTATCCATCATATCGGACCGTGGTACTCAATTTACTTCACACTTTTGGAAGTCTTTTCAAAGGGGTCTAGGTACGAGAGTTAAGCTTTATACGGCCTTTCACCCGCAAACGGATGGACAAGCCGAAAAGACTATCCAAACACTTGAGGATATTCTTAGGGCTTGTGTATTGGAGCTTAAGGGTAGTTGGGATGATCATCTTCCAATGATTGAGTTTGCCTATAACAATAGCTATCATTCTAGCATCGGTATGGCTCCTTTTGAGGCGCTCTATGGGAGGCGTTGTAGATCACCGGTTGGGTGGTTTGAGGTTGGTGAGGTGGCCTTGTTAGGACCAGACCTAGTTATGGAGGCTCTTGAGCAGGTTAGGATGATTAGAGAAAGTTTGAAGATGGCCCAAAGTCGCCAAAAGTCCTATGCCGATGTGAGGAGAAGGGCTCTTGAATTCCGAGTTGGTGATTGGGTTTATTTGAAGGTGACACCCATGACACCCATGAAGGGTGTGGTTCATTTTGGTAAGAAGGGCAAGTTGAGCCCAAGATACGTGGGTCCTTATAAGGTGATGAGGAGAATTGGCAAGGTAGCTTATGAGTTGGAATTGCCTAGCGAGATGGATTTGGTTCATCCGGTATTTCATGTGTCTATGCTGAGGAAGTGTGTGGGTGATCCGAATGCCATTGTGTCTCTTGATGTTGTGGGTGTTGTTGAAGATAATTTGACCTATGAAGAGGTTCCGGTCCAGATTTTAGATAGACAAGTGAAGAGGTTGAGAAACAAAGATGTGGCTTCCATTAAAGTCCTTTGGAGAAATCAACAAGTTGAAAGTGCTACTTGGGAGGCCGAAGCGGACATGCAAAGGCGATATCCTTATCTTTTCCACTCCACTCGAGCCTAAGGTATTGATCTAAGCCCTTTATAAAATCTCAGGTTTTAAGTTCAGCCCCCATGTCATTGCATACATTCATGTTTAAGTTTACAAGTTCATTGTGGTTTTACAACTATGTTGAGGTTTTGAAATAAGGTGTAAGTGCATTGTTGCATCCTTATGTGGGCTGAAATTGCCATGTTTATGTCTCTCATGTACGTTTCTTTAACATTCGGGGACGAATGTTCCCAAGGGGAAGATATTGAAACGACCCCAAAAATGCCCGAACATGTGCTTCGGAAACACCTATAATTGTATTTTCCATATATCTCAAAATCCGTGCATGATTTCGGAAATTTGACTTCATATTCTTATTTGTGGGGTCAAATTGAGTGGGAAATGGGTCTAACCCGAATTTTAGAGCAACCGTATCAAAATTCAAAAATCGCAAAAATTGCGATTTGGAGGGTCAACTTTAAAGGGGCATATCTCTTAGCACACAAGGAACTGGAAGGGCTGCAAACTATTAAATTAAAGCTCTTTGAGTTAGCTTTCCAACGCACTTGGTTTCACCTTAGTCCGAGTTAGGATGAGGGAGTTATGACCATTTTCGTAAAACCTGTCTGTGCAGATTTGCAATTTCCAGTGAGCTATTTTTTTTAGGCGGGTTGGAGACGTTTTTTTTTATAAAAAGGGGATATGTCCCATACTTAGTCATTTTTCTTAACTCCAAAAACACTCTCTAAGCCCTCTCCAAAAATTCCACCAAGATCTTCAACCAAATTCAAACATCTCAAGCTCTAATTCCGGATTCAAGACTCAATCTCAAGCTTCGATTCTCCATTCCAATCTTCATCAAGGATTCTCCAAAGTTGAGGTATGTGGGTTTGATTGTGGAAACCTTCCTTTCCACAAGTCCAACCATTTATCCTCTATTTCTACTTCAAGTTTATGGGTCCTTATGATTATTTATGAACTCTTGAATTATGGAATTACTACTACACACCCTATTATGGTCCATTTTGCATATTATCATGAAATGGAATTATTATGTGATGTTTATGGTTTACATGCTTCCATGATCAAATTATGAAGGTTGATATATATATGTATGTTGTTGGTGGGCTGATATATATGGATTTTGGAATTGGTTGGACTTAGTATTCTTGAAATACATGATTTCATTTACATGAACAATTGCCCACCTTGTGTTTGATAAAATGCCCATTTATAGAATTCTTAGGAAAGGGAAGGTCCAAGGTACGTCCTATGAGTCGGATGGTTATGTAATTACTGAAATGATGATGAAATGGACACATGTATATGATTTTATCTATATAAGTGTTGTGAGTCGACCAAGCCTAGTACGGGGGGTAGTAGGCCCGTATAACCGTATCGAGGGGTTGGTACCTTGGTTGCCTAGTACGGGGGGTAGTAGGCCCGTATAACCATATCGAGGGGTTTGTACCTTGGTCCCTAGCTCGGGGGTGGTAGGCCCGTGTAACCATATTGAGGGGTTTGTACCTCTTTCGCCTCTCCAAGGGGGTGGTAGGCCTTGGAAATACTATATTGATGGTCACTCGCCACACATGTACTACGTCCCACTAAATATGATTTTTATGTAAGCATCATTATACATATCATTTCATAAATATGCTATCTATTAGGTATGATTACGCATTTTTCCTATGATGTCCATCTAATGTAGCATTGCATTGCATCCCATATACTGAGTACATTCAAATGTACTAACGCATACTCTATGCCTACATGATGTCACCATGTAGGGACCGGAGCACCGCTTGACCATCCTCCTCCGCGTGGCTAGTACGATTTTCTATAGTGGTTATTGGTGAGTCCTCCATTTCGGGGACGTTGCTCATGATCTTTTGCTATGTATAAAACTTTTCCTTTCTAGTTATGTTTTGACTATGAGGGTGAGCCCGGTAGTTTGTCTTGGCCCCCGCTAAGTACTCATGTTTAGAGGTGGTGTTGGACAAGTTGTGTATTATGCTTGAGCTTGACTCATCTATGGTATTTATGTATCATTTCTTCTTTTTTTTCTTGCTCCCTTAGTCCCGATTTCCCCCTTGATTATGCTTATCGCTTATGGTCATTTAATTGCTTCCGCGATCAAGGATGTGTAATGATACGCTATGAGGCTTGTTTGGGGTTCCTTCGGGTTCCCCATTCGCCGGTCACATCTAGGCCCTAGGCTTGGGTCGTGACAGTTTGAGTCAGGGATGAGTTAATCTGAGTAATTTCTCATTTAATGGTATGAGTTGTAGATAGTCTATCGACTCAAGTAATACTTGGTGTTTTATTGGTAAAGGTCTTGGAGTTCGAGAGAATCTAAGGGATATGTTTGATAAGTTGAGAGAATGTCAAATGTAACCTAGACCAAATGCTATCCATGTATCGATCAATTTAATTGAGATTAATCTTTTCCTATTTGAGTTGAAACCCCAATCATAAAGTCGCACCCTTAGTCTTTTCCAACCTTGGTTGATCATAACGGTATGAATTCCTTGTTTTGTTACTTGATATTGGTGAATCTTAGTAGTTCCTAACCACCCCCTCCCATTTATATATATACATGCATGTTGTGAATTCAATTTTCTAGTTTAATTCGAGTTTCAAAATCAATTAAAGGTGATCCCATCTTTCAATCCTAGCGGTTCGTCCTCGGCCTTTAAAGTTGGGTATTATTTTTCAAATGATCACCTATGCTCCGAAATATGAGACATAGTTGAGAATTCATCATCTAACTCTCCTATACATGAATCCTCAAACCATCTCTTCCAATTCCTAATTAAACTATGTAGATCTAATAAAAACTAACCATGAACTGTCATTTTATTTGAGAATTGGGTCTGCAAATTTTTGAAGGTTTGTTTAAGATCGATTTGATTAAGATAATGAAAATGATGATTATTTGAATTTAAAGATAAATATATATATATATATATATGATTATTTGAATTTAAATATATATAGATATATAAATATATATATGATTCTTTATTGATAGGATTTGAAGAAGAGGGCTTATGACTGATGGGCGTGAATAGAGAGGATGAGAAGGGTTCGAAAAAAGAGATTTTATGAATTTCCTAGGAAACAAGAAATCCTCATTGAATTATGAAATCTTTTTCTCAATTATATAGTTTTTCCAATATATTAAGGTGAAATAGGTTGATAGTTTTTGTAAGAAATAAAACAAAATTGTTTAATCATGTAATTGGTGGTGACCTTTAGGTAATTTATATTCTGACATTAATGTTTTATTTCTCTTAATAATATTTGTGTGATACTACGATATACTTTCTTTTCTTTTTACTCAGGTGAGTTGAATCACAACAAGAGAGAGAGGCTCTGATTTCTTTCTACCTTTTCAATATTACCATTTTTCAATTTTGTTTTTCTAACGTTCAATTGGGAATCCATGGAGGGTCTGGTGGTTCCGCCGTTCCGACCACCTCTTTTCCCAGACCACCACCCCCCTTCTCTTGCGCAAATATTTTCCCTCCCCTTCCCCTCCAAAATTGTGGGACTAAAAGCCCTAATCCTTGATTCTATGGAAAGGAAAATAGGCAAATAGAATATCAACATTTTACTAAAGGATTAGTTTCCAACCAGTGGGAAAAACAAATGAAGGGCAAAAATTTGCAAAGGCTTTGAGGAATCATACAAACACATGGAGGAGGAAGAAAGTTAATCCACCCCAAAGATCTTACGATTTTTCAAAAAGTAAGACTATTTTCACCTTTACCAAAGATGGAGATGATCTCCTAGCTGAATCATGTTGTCTAATGGTTGTAGAAAAATTCTCAAGAATTATACCTTCAATAGATAGAATTTGTTTGGCGTTTAATAGAGTGCTAGCCCTAAACTGGGAGTGAAAATTGGGGTCTACAATAAGCACCATGTTTCCATTGATTTTGAATTGGAAGAAGATCATAGAAATGTCTACATTAGGAATTTTCTGCCAAAATTGTGGGACGCAAATGAAACTTCTTAAATGAACAAAAGACTTCAAACCCGGGAAGGAGGCCACTCTTGCGCCCATGTAGGTGAATCTTCCTGACCTTTCTTGGCAATATTTTGAGTGGGATGCTTTATGTCATATTTTAGCTTTTATTGGCACTCCGACAATTACGGACAATGCCACTTTATCCAAGATGATACCTACTAGAGCTAAACTCAAGGTTGAAATTGACGTCACAAAACAACCCTTAAAGGAAGTTCATATCAAAATTATGAACTCAAAAGGCATGAAAGAGTGTCTTTTGCAAAAGCTGGAGTTTGAAGCTATACCAGAATTTTGCTTTAGATGTAAAATTCAAGGTCATAGTTATACTAAATGCAAGGTCCTTCACCCGGAGTTAAGAAATGAATATGCTAATAGAGGAAAAGAAGGAAGATCTAGTACAAGTGCATCGAAAGCACCTAAAAAAATACAAGAACATACTAACGATAATGGAATGCAAGTGGATACCATAAGAAATCAAGGAACAAGTATACAAACTGATCTTGATACTAATATGGAGCCAGAAAAGAGCCAAGAAGAAGAGGGTTGGCCCATTGTGACTAGCGGAAAGAGACAAAATAAAGGAATACCCGATGGAAAGAAGCAACAACTATAGGTGAGCATGAAGGGTATTAAATATACAAAGATGCTTGATAATCCAGTCACGCAAAGCAACGTGAACAAGCCTATGGAAAAGGTTAAAACATCAGGAAATATGTCAATTAAGGTCAGTAAGCTTAATCAAGGAGAGAAGCTACTGGGCAGCAAGAAACCGATAGTCATTGAGGAGGAAACCAATGACCCCTCATGGAAAACTTTGACCAAGATATCAAAGAAAACTGCTATATTCACCAAGACAATCCCCCCTTACAAAAGGCATGAAAGAAAGAAGAAAGGAATGTTGGAATAAGATTTTATTTGGGGAGAGGGTGTGTAATTCCAACAAGACCAGATGTTAAATGTCCCCATCTATGTGGAAAGAAAAGATGCACTAGAATACGCTCCCATCTAACACTTTTTGTGGAACTATTTTAAGGGTCACAAACGTGGACAATACTCAGTCCGGGTTAAGTGATTCTTCTAGCACGGCTAAAGAAGTTAAGAGAGTTACCACCCATAACCATGAGTATACCCAGCAGATATAGGATAGTATGGACACTAAGGTGCACAATCCCAATCGTCAAGGGAGAGGAAAATGTCATGATGAATATAACCATTATGAGACTGAATCAAAAGAGGAAGATAGGGAACTTTCTCGATATCTTTTTGTCTAAGATGGAGAAATGAACAACATGTCCACTAACCAAGATAACCTTGACGCTAGAGGAACAACGCTAAAATAAGATATTTGTATGACTAACAATCTCTCACCAAGAGGAACAGATGAACTTATTACTGACTTGATTCCTCAAGGAAGAGATAACTCTACAAAAGGGATATGCTTTCCAATGATTAAAGCTTTGTCATGGAACATAAGGAGTGTCAACACTCAATGTGCCTTTGAAAGGCTTAAAACCATCAAATCTCAGTACAACTTGTCTTTCATCTGCTTACAAGAACCTTTTGTGAGAAGTATTCAAATCATGACTTACATGAGACAACTTGGAATGGAAGGTTGTCATTCCAACTCCAATAATAAAATTTGGACATTCTAGTCCAATGACTTTGAGGTAAAGTTCCAAGATAACTCCCAACAATGGGTACCTTTTCAGGTATCCCATAGCGATACTAATGTTATGTATCATTTAGCTAATGTGTATGCCATAGGTAGGACAACCCTCATAAAAGAGCTTTGGAGAGAATTTGTGACCATTTCAAATAGTTTGAATGGTACTTGGGATGTTTTAGGTGATTTTATTGTTATTTCTTATTCAATGGAAGAGAAAGGAGGTAGATCTCGTAGGGCAGAGAAAAGTCTTGATTTTGTTTCCTATTTATCTGACTGTGGGATTGAAGACGCAAGTTATGTAGGGAATATATTCACCTGGTGCAATAATAGAGGAAGCTCAAAAACTATATGGAAGAGATTGAATAGACTTATGTACAACTTAGCTTGGTTTGATTATTTTGGCAAAACCACTTTTACTCGCCTTATTATTGTATGTTCAGATCATGTGCTTCTTCTTGTCCAATCTTTTGTCAACTCTAATGATTTTGTTAAATATTTCAGGTTCTTAAACATATGGACTGAGCATGAGGACTTCTTAAACTGTGGGAGATCCTATTGGGGTGAAGGATGTCTAACTGATCCAATGTAGAACTTGCAATTAAAGTTGAAGAAGATAAAAACAAGGCTAAGCATATGGTTGAGAAAAATATGGTGATATCTATGAAGAGACAAAAAATCTTGAGAAGAACATTGTTGAACTTGAGAAATATTTGATCCTTAATAAGAGTAAAGGGACAAGGTTTCTTTTGAACAAAAATAAGGCTGAATATATCCAATACCTCAAGGTTCAAGTCTCCATTCTCAAACAGAAAGCGGGAGTGAAATGGCTCAGTGATGGTGATCAGAATACAGTCTATTTTCATAGTTCCTTAAAAGATAGGAGAAGGAGACTTCACATTAATAAAATTCAGGATGAACAACTTCAATGGGTAGAAGGTAATGAAGATATCAGTGAAGCAACCATGACATATTTCAAAGGAATTTTCTGCCAGACACCTGAGTTTCAAGACCTGGATGAACTTAAGAGCATTCTCCCTGTGATTAATGAAGCAACCAATATGGAACGCATTGCCATGCCATCCGGAATGAGATTAAAGAAGTTTTTTTCACTATGGACCCGGATAGTGCCCTAGGTCCTGGTGGTATCACTGCCAATTTTTTTCAAGTTTGTTGGGAAATCATTAGTAATAACATTACTCTGGCCATCCAGGCCTTTTTCTATGGTGCATCTCTTCCTAAAAATTTCAATCATACTTGCATTGTCATTTTGCGTAAAGTTTCTTTCCCCCAACATATTTCAGACATTAGGCCTATTAGTCTATGCAATGTGACTAGCAAAATATTTGCCAAGCTACTTAATGCAAGGTTAAGTAAGTGTCTTCCTAATCTTATTTGTGGTAATTAGAGTGGCTTTGTAAAGGGGAGGGAAATTACTCAAATTATTTTGTTAGCTCAAGAAATTATTCATGTCATTGCTTGCCATAATATTGAAGATAATGTGGAAATCAAGTTAGATATGGCCAAAGCATATTATAGAGTATCATGGCCTTATCTATGCATTTTGATAAGGAAGTTTGGCTTTTCCAAAATTTTGATTGACTTGATTTTTAGACATATTTCGAGTAATTGGTACTCTCTTCTGGTGAATGGCTCTAGATATAGTTTTTTTTAATCATAGAGGGGTTTTAGAACGGGAGACCCTATTTCCCTTTCACTCTTTATACTTAGTGTTGAGTATTTCTCTCATAAACTAAATAAAATCTCTCTTCGGAAAGACTTTATTGGATTTCATATTAGCAAGAAAGTCCCTCTTATTAATCACCATGCATTTGGTGATGATATCATTTCATTTTCCTGTAGTTGCAGAATATCTCTCAAGCTTCTTACGGGCACATTTGCTGAGTACTAGAAGATCTCTGGACAAATGATTAATAAACTCAAATATTGTGTTATTCTTTCTCCAAATGCCAAAGAAGAAGATATTACAAAAATTGAGGGAATCATTGATATGAGCCACAAGAACATGCTTATCAAATACCTAGGATGTCCTCTTTTTTATGGAAGGAAATATATTGCTATTTTTACTGAGATGGCTGAAAAGGTTATTAGAAGAATTACTGGATGGCTATACAAACTTCTTTATACTGGTGGAAGAGTTATTCTAATCAAGCATGTCCTCCTTGAACTCCCTATTCATCTCCTAGCAGCAATTCATTCTCAAAAGGTGTTCTAAAACACTTAGAAAGAGTGGTAGCTAGATTTTTTTTGAGTGGTAATGATAAAAAGAAAAAATTCTGGTGGGTCTCCTGGATTGATTTGTGCAGACCTTATGCTGAAGGTGGAGCAAAATTTAGAAAACCTTAGATCATCATATCCTCTGGAAAATTGGGAAAGGTGGGGTCACTTTATGGTATGACAGCTGGAGTTCTTTTGGATCATTTATTGACTTACATTCTAAAGGATCAAAGCCTTGCTATCACAAAGTCAACAACAAGTTTGTGGATGGACAATGCATTTGATGGGGTGGGATAGACTTCATCTTGAAGAAATTTCGTACAATATTTGTTATGTGAAGATGGAATTCAAGCCAAATTAACTAGACAAGCCTATATGGGCTGCCAACCGTAAATTTGTCTTTAAAGTATCGTTTGTCTAGAAATTGCTAAGAAATACTCACCAAAGTTCATAGATTGATACCATGACCTCGAATAAAGTCATTCACTTTAAAATGTATTTTATTGTTTGGAGAGCTTTAAGAGATAGGATTCCTACAGATCTAAGTATTAGAAGAATGGGGATTGTTATTCCATCAAATGTATATGTTACAAATCTGCCAATATGGAAGGAGTAGAACATCAATTTTACAGAGGGGAGATGGCAGTGATCTTTGGAAGAATATATGTGGCCCATTACGGCTTAATAGTGCCAATTCCTCCTATAGACAAATTTTGATAAACATATGGAAGTGTAAATGCTTTAATCCCATAAAATCTCTTATCCATAAATGCCTCCCTATTTTTGTGTCCTAGGAAATAATGCAATCAATGTGTGCTATCAAGTATGGAATGGAGAAAGTGTCACGACCTAAAGTACCCCTAGAAGTAACATGGTGTACAAGACCCCGAAAGGCCTCATACAAGCCACTTAGCATGCATTATACAAGATAATAGCAATTTAAGAGTTCAAAAGACAATTCAATATCACAAGAGTTTACAAAGCATAGTGGAAGTCTACGTATAATCTTAAAGCCATCTATCAAAAGAAGAGAAAGAACGTTGTGACGTAACCCAATACAAGACCCAAAGTAAAGAAACATAAAAGAATAACAAGGCAATGTCCTCGAACATATGAGGACTCACCAAATCTTCAAGGCTCTTCTACTACAAACTCTAGCCACGAGTTGATGGGGAAGAGTCGCCACGCCCTACATCAATAAATCAATGTAGGCAAGAGTATGCGTTAATACAAACATGTACCAAGTATGATAACTATGCATAAAATCATTTAATCACGCTAAAAGGGAACATTTACATGACATGCAAAGACCAAGATAAAACATGAGGTAAAAGAGGTTAGAAATATAAGTCATAGGATCATTGTCAATGCAAAAACATGCTTAAAACACTTGTGAGACACCTTATAAGTCACTTTAGTTCATTATTGTGGGAGATTACGTTTAACCGACATTTAAGACCATGTGAGCTATTGACATGGAATCTGGTGTCTACCCACACGGAAAAGAGGTGGCATTGCTTGCCAATGCAACAACCTTAAACTTCTAGCTTACTAGGATCCACTAGATAATGTCTATCTAGACAACCTATAGTGGAACATAGTTTATGGGACATGGGTAATTGATACTTGTCCACTCGGTGCGAAGCATAATTCCCATGGAATAGTCATAAATCATAATTCATCTTATCTATAGTAGACATGGGTAATCGCCTCTTGTCTATCTTTAGGGAACATGGGTAATCGCCTCTTGTCCCTTTGATTCAAGTTTAGTTGAGAAAACCTTTCAACCCTTTATGAATCCTTTATGTGAGAATAATCCTTTCACAAAACATATTTTGAGTAGTATGTGAGAAATCCTTTCACAACTCAACAACAATCAACATTTATGCTTCACTCTCAAAGCAAATCTTAAATCATCATAATTTCATAATTGAACATGCATATTTCCATAAAATCCAACGTTTGATCATTCATAACTTCATCATGAAATTCATCGCTTAGAAGACATAAATCATGCATGGGCTCATGTATCTTTATCTCAAAATCATTCAATTTCCCCAATTCATCTTTCATAGTTCAAAACCTCATATGATCATAGTCTAGAAATCATGAAATTATTATGGGTTCATGGGGATTCAACTTAAAACATACAATTCAACTCAATTTCATGCATAAGAATCCATAATTAAAGCAATTTGATCATAATTGATAAGAACCCACATGATAGAAGAAAACCCTAAATTTAATTAAGAATTCCTACTTTGAAAATTGGGGAATTTGGGAACCCTATGGAGGAAAGGACTCCATAGGTGAAAACCATCATACCTCAATGCCAAAAGGTTGAAATCAATGGAGGATTAGGGGACTTGACCTTCAAACCCTAGCTTTCTTCTTCTTCTTTTTCTTTACTTCTAGAGAGAGAAATATTTGGAGAGGTTTTGCGGGAAATTGAAAAGTGATTAGGAAGGGTAGAATTTAGGCTTAAATGACTTATATAGTGCTTAGGATTAGAGGGTAACCGACTTAAATTAGGAAATAAACGATTACAGAAAACACCAAAAGACCCAAAAAAAATCACTGTCCACCCCCACCAATGACAAGACCTACGGCTCGTGGGTCCGCCAACGAGCCGTGCATCGTGGTCGTAGGTCCCACTGTTTGGACCTTAAAAATTGCTCAAATTTCTAGACTCACCTAAGATCACACCTACGGTTCGTACATAGAACGATGACTCATCCTGTTGAACCGTATATCAACTACTGACACTTAACATTTGGAAAACCTAGACAGTGCCAACCACGATTCCACCTACGACTCGTAGGTCAGACCACGAACCGTTGGTGGTCTCGTTGGTACTGCACCTGAAAAACCTTAAAATGCTGCAATTTCTGTCCTTTCAAAATCCAAGGTGTTACATTATCTCCCCCTTGGGAACATTCATCCTCGAATGAGAATCAAGACATCCTAAATAGGATAGGAACTTAATCTAACAGCCCAACATGAATGTAATCACATAAATGCACCTACCCGAGGAGGAAACATCAACTCCAAGCTAAAGCATGTTCAAAACATCATTTCATGAAGGCCATATGCAACTCATACTTAAATGCATATAATCATAGAGAAATCAATCAAGTCAACTCATTTTCTCAAAATTTAGACTCTTCATGAACATGCATAATGAAGGAATCATGGAAATAACTAGGACACATGAGATCAAAAGAATGAACCATGGGGAACTAGATACCTCAAGCTAGAGTAGGATCGGAGGGAAAGAGATAAGATTATCGGGACACCATATCGGTCTCGGCCTCCCAAGTAGCATCCTCAACTAATTGATTCCTCCAGAGAACCTTTACGGAAGCAACTTCTTTATTCCTCAACTTCCGAACTTGCCGGTCCAAAATCTCAACCGAAACTTCCTCATAATAAAGTCTATCCTTTATACAAAGATTCTCTAATGGTACTATAGATGTCAGATCTCCAACGCATTTCTTCAACAAGGAGACATGGAAAATTGGATGCACCGATGCTAAGTCATTAGGTAAGTCAAATTCATAAGCAACCTTACCAATACACCTCAAAATCTGATATGGGCCCACATAACGGGGACTAAGCTTCCCTTTCTTCCAAACCTCATTACACCCTTCATGGGTGAAATTTTCAAGCAGACCCAATCATCAACATCAAGTTCTAAATCTCTCCTCCTAACATCGACATATGACTTTTGTCAACTTTGAGCCGTTTTCAACCTTTTTCTAATAAGCCAAACTTTCTCCATAGCCTCATGTATTAACTCATAACCTATCAAAGCAACTTCACAAACTTCAAACCAACCTATAGGAGATCTACACCTCCTACCATAAAGAGCCTCAAATGGAGTCATACCAATACTCGAATGATAGTTATTATTATAGGCAAACTCAATCAAAGGTAAATGATTATCCCAATTACCTTTGAAATCAATCACACAAGCTCTCAACATATCTTCTAAAGTTTGGATAGTTCGTTCCGCTTGCCCATCGGTTTGAGGATGAAAGGACGTACGAAGCTTAACACGAGTACTAAGACCCTTTTGGAAAGATTTTTGAAACTGAGAAGTCTATTAAGTACCACGATCGGAGATAATGGATAAAGGCATTACATGCAACCTACCCATTTCTCTCCAGTACAACTTAGAATAGTCCTCTGCCGAGTACGAAACCTTGACGGGAATGAAATGGGCTGATTTCATCATTCGATCTACATTAACCCAAATCGAGTCATGTTGCCGCCGGGTACGTGGTAAACCAACAATAAAGTCCATGTTCAGATCTTCCCACTTCCAAGTAGGAATAATAATATCTTGGGACAACCCTCCCAGCTTTTGTTGCTCAACTTTAACTTGTTGACAATTAGGACACTTAGCCACAAATTCCGCAATATCCTTCTTCATCCCATTCCACCAATAGACCTCCTGCAAATCACAGTACATCTTGGTGGCTTCCAGGTGAATGGAATATCGAAAATTGTGGGCTTCTGATAGAATCTGCTCCCTCAAACTATCAACATCGGGAACACACAACCGACCTTGATATCGAAGCACACCATCTCACCCTTGGGAGAAAGCCTCAACGGACTTCTTGAGCACCGCTTCTTTCAACTCCATCAAGATTGGATCAAGACCTTGATTTGCCTTCACATATGACACGAAGGACGATTTTGATCCATTACGAACAACCATCCCTCCTTTAGTTGAGTCAATCAGCCAAACACCCACTTGGGCCAATCTATGAACATCTCGAACCAATTCCTTCTTACCATCCTCAATGTGAGCAACACTACCCATTGACACTCGACTAAGAGGATCCACCTCCACATTCGCCTTGCCGGGATGATAGAGGACACTCATGTCATAGTCCTTTAACAACTCAAGGGACCTCCTTAGGTGAAGATTTAGATCTTTTTGCTTGAACACGTATTGCAAACTCTTATGGTCGGTGAAGACATCCACATGGACACCATACAAGTAATGCCTCAAAATTTTAGAGCAAACACGACCGCCACTAGTTCTCAGTCATGAGTAGGATAGTTCTTTTCATGAATCATAAGTTTCCTTGAAGCGTAAGAATTTCCCATTTTACATAAGGACACACCCTAGTCCAATCCTTGAAGCGTCACAATAAACCACAAACCCATCGAACCCTTTCGGTAAGGTCAACACCAGAGCCGTGGTAAGTCTATCTTTCAATTCTTGAAAACTCTTCTCACACACTTCGGACCATGTGAACTTAACCTTCTTTTAAGTCAAAGCCATCAATGGGGAAGCAATTGAAGAAAACCCTTCAACAAACCTCCTATAATAACCAGCTAAACCCATGAAGCTTCGAATATCCGAAGGTGATAGAAGTCTAGGCCAATTCTTAACCGCATCCGCCTTCTTAGGATCTACCTCAATACCTTTACCAGAAACAATGAGGCCAAGAAAAGCCACGGATCTTAGCCAAAGCTCACACTTATCAAACTTTGTAAAGAGTTGTTGGTCCTTGAAGACTTGCAACACAATCCTCAAATGATCGGTATGTTCATCCTCACTTCTTGAGTAATTCAAAATATCATTAATGAACACAATCATGAATATATCAAGGTATTTTCTAAACACCCTATTCATCAAATCCATATATGCGGCTGGAGCATTTGTCAGCCCAAATGACATTACTAAGAACTCATAATGACCATATCTAGTGTAACACCCCAAGTTCTCAAAGAATTAAAATGTAGAATTTAGCTTAAACCAGTGACCTACAGAGGCCACCTACGGGCCGTAGATGGAATGACGGGCCGTAGGTGGGAACCGTCAATGTCACTGTGGACCTTATGGAATTCTAACTTTCTGAATCTCGACCTACGGAGCAGCAGGACGGGTCATCGTTCAGTTGACGGGTCGTAGATAGGTTCCGTAGATGCCTTCCAGACTTAGCTAGATTTTCAACCCAAAACATAGTTCTGAATCTTTTGATGGAAGGACAGTATCGTCCGTCTTTTGACTTACGGACCATAGGTTCCCATCGTCGAATGCCCCTGACAGTTATTAATTAAGGGCTTTTTGGTCTTTTCCCTAATTGATTAATCATTAATCTAGGTCGGTTATACCCTTAACCCAGACCCTATCAATACTTTCTAAGTCTAATTTTCCTTATTCTAACTCATTCCTAAATTCTCCTCTCTCAAATATTTCTCTCTTTAAAAAGAACTCTCTCAAGCTTCAAGGAAGAAGAAAGCTAGGATCCTCCATTGAAGGCCATCAATTTTCGTCAAATTCTTAAGGGCCTTGTTGAGGTATGATAGTGTTCACCATTAAGAGTCCTTTCCTCCAATGGGTCCTCCCTTTTCTTCAAGGTTTTCAAGGTTCAATTTCTCTAAATTGAATTAGGGTTTGTGATCAATTCATATGGGTTCTTCAATTATGATTTCAATTGTTGATTTTATGATTCCTAGTGCACGATGTAGCGTGATAAAGTAATTTAGTGCATGAATTAGCATGAATTACATGATTTGATGTAAAGATTGCATGAACCCCCATGATCCAAAGCTAATTCTCCCCAATTTGATATTCTATGCTTTGATTGTTGGATTGAGCTATGAATCGATGAAGTTTATGAAGTCTCTATGAAATTATGCATGAATTATGAATAATTGAGGATGATCTTATGAAGTTAGCATGTTCAAGTCAAAAGCATGATTTTTCCTCCATTATGTAAGTTCCTTCAAGTATGGGTAAATTGTTTTAACTATGGCTTGCTAAGCATGAATTTGCATTCAATTGCATGATTTGAGTTGAACTAGCATGTACCCATATGGACTCTATGATCCAGGAATTATGAGCATGATGAACTAAGTAAAGATGAAGCTAACGAACCTATGCATGTCTCATATGAATTTTAATGATGAGTTAAGGGTGCTTTGAGAGTGAAGTACCAAAGTTATGATACGATGATGCTATGGTTGAGTTATGAAAGGTTTTCTCATATAATACTCCCATTATGAGCTAAAAAGAACAAAGAGGCGATTACTCATGTTCTTAAGGAGTTATTCTAATGACGTAAGCTTAGACTATTCCATGAAAGATGAAACGTCTATAAACATGTTTTAGCTTGGATTGGTAATCCTAGTTGTACCTTTCCATGCATAGTGATATGAATATGTTAAATAACTATTCTGTGGGAAATATGCTTAGCACTGAGTGGATATTGAGATGGGAGCTCTCCCGTAGTAGAGGCCGAGTTTTCTAGATGGAGCTCTCCCGTAGTAGAGGTCGGGTCTCCAAAAGCAATCTCTTCATCCTTTACCTATGTGCCCCATAGGATGATTGTCTTAGAAAGACATTAGCTAGTGGATCCACATAAGCTACAGATTTATGGTCCTTACCTTGGCAAGTAGGACACCCCTTCTAGTGGTGTGGGGTAGACATCACTTCCCTTTTTCGTGTGGGGCAGACACTGGATTCCATGTTGATAGCTCACATGGTCTTATATGTCAGTTAAGGCTTTTCCCCTCAACTACTGAACAAAGTGTTCTTATGAAGAAGTAAAGAAAAGATAAGAAAGATGATTTAGCTTGCTTTGGCCATGGTATATGCTTTATACTTCATGCTCCCTATGCTTTTTATTATGATTTTAGATTGGCCATTAAATTTTATGATTATGTATCTCTCTCTAGCATGATTTATGTGTTTATGTGTATTGCTATCATACTTGGTACTTGATTGTACTAACGCATACTCTTGCCTACATTAACTTCTTTGATGTAGGACTTGGCGATTCACCATCCACTTGTGGCTAGAGCATTTTAGTAGAGGATTTGATAGAAAACTTGGTGAGTCCTCATCCATCCGAGGACGTATCCTAGTTGTTCTTATTTTCTTGTATTTCTTTTCAATTTTTTTTATTGTATTGGGTTACGTCTCAAACTTTACTTTCTATGTTAGATTGGCTTTGAGACATGAGATGTACACTTCCGTTGTTTTCTTTAAAAGCTTTGATATGAAAATCTCTTTTGAACTCTATTTGTTTATGATCTTGTATGAATGTATGCTAAGTGGCTTGTATGAGGCCTCTCAGGGCCTTGTACGCCATGTCACATCTAGGGGGTACCTTGGGTAGTGACATCTAGTCTGAAAAGCCGTCTTAGGGAGTCATCTTCCTTCACCCTCAATTGGTGATAGCCCGACCGAAGGTCAATCTTGGAGAAATAGCTCGCTCCTTGAAGTTGATCAAACAAATCATATACCCTTGGAAGAGGATACTTATTCTTAATGGTGACTTTATTCAATTGCCGATAATCAATGCACATTCGAAGTGAATCATCCTCCTTTCGAACAAACAAAACTGGAGCACCCCATGGAGAAATACTCGGTCGGATGAAACCCTTATCCAACAAATCTTTCAATTTCTCCTTTAACTCCTTAAGTTCTGCCGGAGCCATTTGATAAGGAGGAATAGAGATAGGTTGCGTATCGGGGAGAGGTCAATACCAAAGTCTATTTCCTTTTCGGAAGGAACACTGGGTAGATCATCGAGAAACACTTTCGAAAACTCATTAACAATGGGTACCAACTCAAGAGTAGGGGTTTTGGAATCCACATCCCTCACCCTAACAAGATGGTATATGCAACCCTTAGAAATCATCCTTCTAGCTTTAAGACAAGAAACAAACTGACCCTTAGGCATAGAGTTTCCCCTTTTCCACTCTATGATAGGCTCATTTTGAAATTGGAACTTAACCACTCGGGTCCTACAATCAATAGAAGCATAACAAGAATGCAACCAATCCATCCCAAGGGTAACATCAAAATCTAACATATCAAGCTCTACAAGATCAACATGAGTGACTCTATGGGATAAGGAAATGGGGTAATTTCTATAGACTCTCTTAGCCATAATAGATTCACCAATAGGAGTAGAGACACAAAAAGGATCTAGCAATACATCCAGAAGAACATCAAACCTCCTACCCACATATGGCGTCACAAAAGACAAAGTAGCACTGGGATCAAGCAAAGCATAAACATCAAGGTGAAAGACTTTCAACATACCGATAACTATGTCGGGAGAACCCTCTTGCTCACGACGAGGTTGGAGTGCATAGAATCAGTTTTGCTTTTGACTCCCACTAGAACCTGACGGAGCCTGTCGATAATTATCTCCTTCATTCTTAGCCACTAAGGGACAATCCCTTATCTTGTGATCCATCTTACCACAACCAAAGCATGCATTAGAACCGGCTAGACATTTTCCCTCATGCTTTTTCCCACATTTAGCACATAGCGTCGAAAATCCACTACCACTACCTCCTTGAGGCTTAGGGTTAGACACCCTATCCTTGTTGAACTTAGGAGGAACATTAGAGGAACCTTGACTGGAAGACCCTTGTCGGAACCTATAATGGCTATGTCCATCAGATCTTGAATGTGAGAAGTTACCATCACTGGTCTTAGCCCTCTTTGCCTCCCTAGACTTTTCCTTGAGTTTCTCCTCTTTTATTTGTTGGGCATGCACCATGAGATGAGAGATGTCCATGTCATTGATAAGCATGGCGGTACGGCACTCCTTAACCACCATTTTGGACACCCCCAAAACAAACTTACTCATTCTCACCCTAGGATCGGCAACCATAGTAGGAGCATATCGAGACAATTGTGTGAACTTCAAAGAATACTCCTTCACACTCATGCTTCCTTGACAAAGATTGATGAATTCAAGCACCCTTTCCTCTCTCATCTCAAGGGGAAAGCAACCTTGAATTTTTCCTAATCAATAAGACCTGCATCATCCGCTTTCTTAATCTTCCATTGCTCAAACCACACTTGAGCCACACCCTTAAGTTGATAAGAGGCCAACTCCACCTTTTCCTCCGGCGTCACACCCATTAACATTAGCACCTTGTACACCTCATCAATGAATTCTTGAGGATCTTCCTTAACCGCAGAGCCATGAAACTCCAGAGGATTCATTCTAGCGAAGTCCCTTACTCTAGGTTCCATCGTACCCACATTCGGGTTCACGGAAGCCACAACCTACCTATTGTCTTGAGTCGTCATGGCATGAGCCAACACTTGAAAAGTAGCCCTAAACTCCGCATTAGTCACTTGTTCGGCCAAAGGATCATCCGAAACTTGAGGAGCTTGAGGAGGAGCTTCTTGTTCCACATTATCTCTCGTATTCCTTCTAACGTATGCCCTTTGAGTGGCCATATCTTGAAAAGCATTGGATAGGGATTAGGAGAGAGTTATAGAGTCAAACTCTATCTCACGACTTTAAAATAATGAAAGAAGGGGAGTTTCCTAAACATCTTGTAGCCTCTCACTCATAATTGTGGCGCATTCACACTCATGAACAAGACTCTACTCGACGTGGCTTATGAGATTTCCTAGGACCTTTCTAAAATCTTGTGCTCTGAATACCAAGTTTTGTCACGACCTAAAGTACTCCCTAGATGTGACATGGTGAACAAGACCCTGAAAGGCCTCATATAATCCACTTAGCATGCATCATACAAGATAATAGCAATTTAAGAATTCAAAAGATAATTCATTATCACAAGAGTTTACAAAGCATAGCAGAATTCTACGTATAATTTCAAAGCCATATATCAAAAGAATAGAAAGAACGATGGCACGTAACCCAATACAAGACCAAAAGTAAACATAAAAGAATAACAAGGCAATGTCCTCGAACATATGAGGACTCATCAAGTCTTCAAGGCTCTTCTACTACAAACTCTAGCAATGAGTGGATGGGGAAAAGTCGCCATGCCCTACATCAATAAATCAATGTAGGCAAGAGTATGTGTTAGTAAAAACATTAACCAAGTATGATAATTATGCATATAATCATTTAATCATGCTAAAAGGGAACATTTACATGACATGCAAAAACCAAGCTAAAACATGAGATAAAAGAGGTTAGAAATATAAGTCGTAGGATCATGGTCAATGCAAGCTAAACATGCTTAAAACACTTGTGAGACACCTTGAAAGTCACTTTAGTTCATTATTGTGGGAGATTACGTTTAACCGACATTTAAGACCATGTGAGCTATTAGTATGGAATCCGATGTCTACCCCACACCGAAACGAGGTTTCGTTGCTTGCCAAGGCAACAACCTTAAACTTCTACCTTAGGTGGATCCACTAGCTAATGTCTATCTATACAACCTATGGTGGTACATAGTTTATGGGACATAGGTAATCACCACATGTCCACTCGTTGCAAAGCATAATTCCCACGGAATAGTCATAAATCGTAATTCATCTTATATTTAGTAGACATGAGTAATCGCCTCTTATCTATCTTTAGGGAACATGGGCAATCGCCTCTTGTCCCTTTCATTAGAATAGCTCCTTAACTTTGATTCAAGTTTAGTTGAGAAAACCTTTCAACCCTTTATGAATCCTTTATGTGAGAATAATCCTTTCACAAAACATATTTTGAGTAGTATGTGAGAAATCCTTTCACAATTCAACAACAATCAACATTTATGCTTCAATCTCAAAGCAAATCTTAAATCATAATTTCATAATTGAACATGCATATTTCCATAAAATCCATCGTTTGATCATTCATAACTTCGTCATGAAACTCATCGCTTTGAAGACATAAATCATGCATGGGCTCATGTATCTTTATCTCAAAATCATTCAATTTCCCCAATTCATCTTTCATAGTTCAAAACCTCATATTTTGTTCATAGTCTAGAAATCATGAAATTCATATGGGTTCATGGGGATTCAACTAAAAACATGCAATTCAACTCAATTTCATGCATAAGAAGCCATAATTAAAGCAAATTGCTCATAATTGATAAGAACCCTCATGATAGAAGAAAACCCTAAATTCAATTGAAAATTCCTACTTTGAAAATTGGGGAATTTGGGAACCCTATGGAGGAAAGGACTCTATAGGTGAAAGCTATCATACCTCAATGCCAAAAGGTTGAAATCAATGGAGGATTAGGGGACTTGACCTTCAAACCCTAGTTTTCTTCTTCTACTTCTTTACTTCTAGAGAGAGAAATATTTGGAGAGGTTTTGGGGGAAATTGAAAAGTGATTAGGAAGGTAGAATTTAGCTTAAATGACTTATATAGTGCTTAGGATTAGAGGGTAACCAACTTAAATTAGGAATTAAACGATTAGGGAAAAGTTCAAAAGACCCAAAAAAAATCATTGTCAACCCCCACCAATGACCAGACCTACAACTCATGGGTCCACCAATGAGCTGTGCATCGTGGTCGTAGGTCCCACAGTTTGGACCTTAAAAATTGCTCAAGTTTCTAGACTCACTTATGATCACACTTACAATTCGTACATAAAACGACGACTCGTCATGTGAAACCGTATATCAACTACTGAAACTTAACATTTGGAAAACCTAGACAATGCCAACCATGATTTCACCTACGAATCATAGGTCAGACCACGAGCCATTGGTGGTCTCGTTGGTACTGCACCTGAAAAACCTTGAAATGCTGCAATTTCTTTCCTTTCAAAATCCGAGGTGTTACAGAAAGTGTCTTTGAAAATATTTATATCCTTGATAGCCATTAATATGAGCCAGACGTTTGTGTCTGAGTATAAAAAACTCAACATGGGCATGAATGGAAGGACATTATAAATATTCTGGATTGAAAGTTTTATATTAAAAAGAGTATGGGTTAAGTGGATGTCATGACCCAAAAAACAACGTGATGGCACTCGTCTAATTCCACCAAGACAAGTCAACCTAAAACCTAACAAACAAAGAAAATTGGAAAGATAAGGAAATAATATCAAAAAAGTGGAAAACTTAGTCATTCTAAAAATACCCCCAAAATCTGGTTGTCACGTGTACAAGCCACTAGTATCATAATAGTGAATTTGAAAGGTAAATAAAAGTCTCAATGTCTTTGTTTCCCAAATAGAACAAAACATAAAGTAAGGAAAAAATGAGCCCGCTGGGATGACAAGTAGCTACCTCTCAAAATCCTTTGAAGGCCTTGGAGAAAGATGAAGAAGAAAGATTACACGTGTCTTGGCTCGGAACCTACACAAGTGTAGAAGCAAGGAGTGAGTACCAAACAATGCGGTACTCAGCAAGTAAAAACCTAAACAAAGTAAAACCAAGCTAGAATACGAGTACTCTTTTCATCCCAACTGAATAGCCTCAACTACAACCTGCATAGAAATCAGCCCAACCTAACAGATTTACAATACACAGTTCTCAAGGCTTAACAATCACAGTCCAACCATCACAGTTCAACAACCAACAAGTATCAAGTATTTCAATCACAAGAATCGAGTAGATCAATCACAAGTATCAAGTTCATCGAATCACCAAAATCAAAAATTTGCATGAACCAATTCCCATCGGTACAATATCACTAGTTGAAACCATTTCCCTTCGGCTTTATATTATATCATTAGACGGAACCATTTGCCTTCGGCTTTATATCATATCACTTGCTGGAACCATTTTCCTTCGGCACAATATCACTAGCCGAAACCATTTTCCTTCTGCATAATCACCACATGTCTCATCACGGTGAAAAGAAATCAATGCAATCAGTCAAATGCACACCATAAGAAAGAGACAAAAACTCAAGCAATTCAATTTCACAGTAATTCCATCAAAGCATTTCATCAATCAACAAATTAGGATAAACAACATGTAACACCCCGCATTTTGCATATGCTAGTTCTAATCATATAATACTCAATATAGCCTTATCGTATAGGTGGGGGACTATGTTTCTTATATGATTAGTGTTGGTTTAAACTAGCTAGGAAGTTGATGTAATGCCTCGCACGGTTCAGCATGTGTACTCGAAGTTAACCCCGACGGAAATGTTTAAACTCGAGATAGTAAGGTGGTAATTGAGCTTAAAGTTCAAAGTTAAGTGCCAAGTTAAAGAAAAAGAGTTTAATATTTAGAGAATGGAGTAAAATAGTGAGCTGCTTGCTTGGCTTAATTAAGCTACTAGGTGCATCACCTACTTGAGCTATATGGATCTAGTTAAAGGGCCCAAGGTTAATGGATCAGATTTATGCTTATGTTAATGGACTCACTTGAGGCCCAAATTAAAAGAAAATGAAAATGGAAAGAACCCAACAGCCAAATCTGCCAAGGCCCAATGTGGTTAAGCCCACTAAGAAAAGGCAAGTAGGTGCATCACCTAGTTTGACCTTTTGAGCAGCTTGATGTACATAAGCAGGTGCATCACCTACTTGACCAATTAGTGGCTGAAAATGGAGCTAAAAAAGGAGATTCTAGAGGATTTTATTTTTGTGGTCAAGTAAGCTCAATATAAGATAAATATTGGCTGGTATTTCCTCTCATTTCAACACACAAAATTCAGAATTTAACTCCAGCTTTCTCTCCCCTTTTCTCTCAAGGCTTAAAACAACAGTCATAAAATTCCTTCTAGGGTTCTTGAAGAAACCCTCATATTTGCAAGACAAGGTAAGTGAAACCACTTATGGATTTAACTTTATTCTCCCAAGGATGACTAGGCAACCATGTTATTTATGCTCAAGTATAAGTACAAGGGTAGAATGTTTCCACAAGCTGTTACTCATTTTTCTTGGTTATTAAGAGACTTTTCTCTTCTTCTTTCGTTTAAGTGTGAAGGGAAGTTGAAGTTCTTGAAGAGTTCAAGTTAAAAGGAGAAGTTGCAGAAACTAAGATTAATAATCTAAAAGGAAGTTGGTTGATTCATTGTAATATCTGAGTTGAACAACAAGGTATGTAAGGCTATTCGATTCCACATTCCTTGGAATGATATATGAAATCTGGGATTACTACCAGAGAAGTGAATTTCCTAAGCTCTATTCCTAGTAAAGGAAATATATTGGCAGCGTACGATCTCCAATATAGCTAACAATAATTTTCCCCTCTCCTTAGTATGTCGAGTTACTCAGTACATGTTCATTACTCTATATTTGTGTATTTATGTGCTAGTATTGAAATGTATTCGCAACAACAAACATGGCAAATTCTCCTCTTAGTCAATTGAAGTCAATTGTCCTATTGAGGTTGCAGAGCTCCTTATGTTATTGTTACTGCCTTAAAGTTTTTATTCTCTTGTCTCCTACTCCTGATCCGTAGCTCCAAATCTCAGAAACAATTATGACCACCAAAACAACAATCTGAAAGATTAAAGAAATTAAGAGAAGCAATTTGTGTATTTATGGATGGCAGCCCAGGGGCCAATGCCTAGCATGGGTCGATCCCAATTGGTACAAAAGGGTGGCAACTCAAGGGCAAAAGCCTGGCGTGGGCCGATCCCAAATTAGGTAATTACGAGGACAACATCCCAAGGGTTAAAATGTCTAGCATGGGTCATCCTCTTCTACCACTGATCAGCTGGTCATTTGTATCACATGCCTTACAAAGATTATAACGCACAAAAGTAAAGAAAAGAATGTAACATACATGATCCCACAAAAGTAAACAAAGGTGATATTTGATTCTGATCTATGCACGAATATATTGATACTTGATTTCTTTTGAGCCCTTATTTTACATATGATATTGCCTCACATATTCAGTACATTCTTTTTGTAATGACGTCCCTCGCGGGGACACTGCATTTCATGCTGCACGTACAGGTACTCCAGCTAGTAGACTTCTTTAGTAGAAGCACATGTACTCAACTGCTATTGGTGAAGCTCCAAGTTGATTCGGGGCTTACAGAGTCTTTGTCACCTATTTTGTTACTGTATGATAGGTAAGGGTAAGGCGGGGCCTTGTTCCATCCTAAATTAAGGTCTTCTATCTTTTAGAGGCTTTGTAGACTAATGTATATAATTCAGTTGCGTCTTGTCTCTTTGCAGTTGTGGCCTCCACGGCCAAGCCTTGTAGTTTTGGGTCTACCTATGTTGGTTCTTATCGCTGCATCTTATATGAACTTGTCATAACTTTAACATTGTCATCGTTATAAGCATAGTAAGCATAGGTATATGTTGGTTCTCTCGGGCCTTTAGGGCATCGGGTGCCTGTCCGTCTTAGTGGGATTCGAGGCGTGACGAATGTGGTATCAGCGCAGGTCATCCTAAGGAGTCTACAAGGTCGTGTCTATGTAGAATCTTGCTTATGGGTGTGTTGTGCGCCACATCTATCAGGAGTTGTCTCTTTTCTTTCATCTCTTTGATCGTGCAATAGAACCAATGTTGTAGGTGAATCGTATCTAACTTCTAAATTGTTTCATTATAGCAAAGATGCCGGTTAGAAGAAGGAGTAAAAGTACAAGTAAGAAAGTAGATGTGGCTTCTCAAGAAGGGACCAGCCAACCACAACCTAGTCAAGCTGATGAAAGTGAGGCTCAAGATGAGTCTCCATCACAGACTTCCCCGACCCCTCCATCTTCAGAAGATTTAAGGAGAGAAGCATCACCTCAAGAACCCCTTAATAATGCAACTGAACAAGATTTGAAGAAAGCAGTCCAATTATTGACTCGTATAGTTGTTGGCCAAGGGCAAGGGCAAGAAGGTCCAATTGTGGGTACTAGAGGTGCAGACAGCGCTGCTAGTATGTAGATATGTGATTTTCTTAATTTGGACCCTCCATCATTCACAGGGTCAGATCCTAATAAAGATCCGCAAGACTTTATCGATCAAATCTAGCGAACTTTGGATGCTATGTATGTATCTGATAAAGAACCAGTTGAGCTAGCAGAATATAGATTGAAGGGTGTGGCCATTTTGTGGTACGAAGCTTGGAAACAATCTAGGGGTATATGTGCACCTTCAATTATTTGGAAAGAGTTCAAAAAGGCATTCCTTGACCATTATCTACCATTAGAGATTCGGGAGGCCCGTGCAAATCAGTTCTTAAATCTCCATCTAGGGAATACGAGCGTGAGGGAATATAGTCTCCAATTTAATTCCTTGTCCAGGTACGCTCCTAATGTAGTAGCTACTATGGAGGATAGAGTTCATCGATACGTGGATAGATTGGATTCATATCTGCTTAGAGATTGTACCATTGCTTCATTGAATAAAGACATGGATATAGCAAGAATGCAAGCTTTTGCACAAAAGTTAGAGGATCAAACACAAAGAAGAAGGATCCAAGAGTCGGAAAGAGGGCAGTTCAAGAGAGCCAAATCCACGGGGCAGTTTATGCCATCCCAAGGTGAGTTTAGGCCTCAGTTCTTTAATAGACCACCTAGGCCATCGTCTTCCTACTCTAAAGCTAGTGCCCCACCTCGGTTTCCAGAGTCTAGGGGCGATCAGTTTGGGCAAAGAGGTGAAAGCCAAGGTTCACGAACAGGGGGCACCAAGAGCAGGGAAGTATGAGCCAATCAATGCCTCCTCGACAGCCTTACAAAAAATGTGGGAGAAATCATCTAGGTGTTTGTAGGTTTGGGACAGATGTTTGTTTTTGGTGTGGTACACCAGGACATATCATGAGAAATTTCCCTCATAAGGGCATGGGTAGTGTGGCACAGTCTAGTAGATCAGTTGCTACATCATCATAATCGGCACCTTCTTTAGGTAGGGGACAGATGCCTACAGGTCGTGGTGGAGGAGCTAGGGGAGCAGCTAGTTCTAGCGGAGTTCAAAATTGCACTTATGCTCTAGGTGATCGACAGAATTTTGAAGCTTCGCCAGATGTAGTTACAGGTACACTGTTCATCTTTTCACATATTGTATATGCATTAATTGATCTGGGGTCTACATTATCATATGTCAGTCCATTGATTGCTGAGAAGTTTAAAAGAACCCCAGAATTATTGGTGTGGCCATTTGAAGTGTCTACACCAATTGGTGAGTCTTTCATAGCTAGAAGGGTTTATCGTAATTGTATTGTAACGATTTGTGATCGTGATACATTAGCTGACCTTGTTGAGCTAGAAATGATAGATTTTGATATTATAATGGGTATGGATTGGTTGTCTTCTTGTTATGCCACAGTAGATTGTCGAACCAAGATAGTGTATTTCCATTTTCCAAAAGAGGCAATCCTTGAACGGAAAGGTAATATTGGGGTACCAAGTGGTAAGTTTATTTCTTATCTTAAGGCAAAGAAGATGATGTCCAAAGGATACATATGTCATCTGGTGAGAATGAAAAATATAGATACAGAGCCACCAACTCTTCAATCCATTCCGGTGGTAAACGAATTTCCTGATGTATTTCCTGAGGATCTTCCAGGTTTGCATCAAGAACGAGAAGGAGAGCTTGGTATTGATGTGATTCTAGATACTCAACCTATCTCTATCCCTCCTTATAGAATGGCCCCGGCGAAATTACGAAAGTTGAAGGAGCAATTAAAATATTTGCTAGAAAAGGAATTCATAAGGCCTAGTATGTCTCCTTGGGGAGCACCGGTTCTATTTGTACGCAAGAAAGATGGCTCGTTGAGAATGTGTATTGACTATCGATAATTGAATAAGGTAAAAATTAAGAATAAATATCCCCTCCCTAGAATTGATGATTTGTTTGATCAGTTACGAGGTGCTAAGTGTTTTTCAAAGATTGACTTAAGGTCGGGTTATCACCAAGTGAGGGTCAAAGGCAAAGATATACCCAAGACAGCTTTTCGAACACGGTATGGTCATTTTGAGTTTCTAGTCATGTCATTTAGGTTAACAAATGCACCAACTACTTTTATGGATTTGATTAATAGGATGTTCATGCCATTTTTGGATGTGTTTGTGATAGTGTTCATAGATGACATTTTGGTGTATTCGAGATCAGAACATGACCATGCTAATCACTTGCGCCAGGTGTTACAGATTCTTCGTGATCGTAAGTTGTATGCAAAGTTTTCTAAATGTGAGTTTTGGTTGAAATCTATGGTATTCTTGGGTCATATTGTATCTGATGAAGGAATAAAGGTTGATGCTCAAAAGATAGAAGCTGTGAAGAACTGGCCAAGACCTACAACTCCTACGGAGATAAGTAGTTTCCTTGGATTGGCAGGTTATTATAGAAGGTTCGTTGAAGGATTTTCTTCCATTTCTGCACCCTTAACAAAGCTAACACACAAAACAACCAAGTTCCAATGGAGTGATGCATGTGAAAGAAGCTTCCAAGAGCTGAAGAATAAATTAACTTCTACACCTGTATTGGTACTTCCAGAAGGCACGGAAGGGAATGTAGTTAATTGTGATGCTTCAGGGGTGGGCTTAGAATGTGTATTGATGCAGCATGGTAAAGTAATAGCTTATGCCTCAAGGCAATTGCGATCACATGAAAAAAATTATCCAACCCATGATCTAGAGCTAGCAGCAGTAGTATTTGCTTTAAAGATATGGCGCCATTACTTGTATGGAGTTCATGTTGACATATATATTGATCACAAGAGTTTGCAATATATCTTTAAGAAAAAGGACCTGAATCTGAGGCAGGGAAGGTGGCTTGAGTTATTAAAAGATTATGACATTGATATTTTGTATCTTCCTGGGAAAGCAAACGTGCTGATGTTTTAAGTCGTAAAATGATGGTAAACAATTATGGGCAGTCCATGGGAAGACAAGGGATAACTAAAGATCTACACCAATTAGCTAGCTTGGGAGTGCACCTTCTTGAATCTCCGGACGAAGGGATTATTGTGCAAAATGTTACAGAATCTTCATTAGTAGCGGAAGTGAAAGAGAAGCAATACACAGATCCTATTCTACTAAAGTTTAAGGAGAATGTACAGCATAGTATGACAAAGGCATTTGAACTTACGCAAGAGGGTGTACTTCAGTGTCAAAATGGATTGTGTGTACCTAATATAGATGAACTAAGAAAGAGGATTATGATGAAAGAACATCATTCAAGATATTCTGTCCATCCGGGGTCAACTAAAATGTATCATGACTTAAAAGAAATGTATTGGTGGGGTGACATGAAGAAGAACATTGCGGAATTTGTGGCTCAATGTCCAAATTGTCAACAAGTAAAAGTGGAACACCAAAATCCCGGAGGTTATATGCAGCATATAGAACTCCCAATTTGGAAGTGGGACATGATCAACATGGATTTTATCACTTGTTTGCCTCGCTCATTTCAGAAGTTTGATTCCATATGAGTAATAGTTGACAGACTCACCAAATCAGCGCACTTATTGCCTGTAAAGACTACCTATACAACTGAAGAATATGCAAGGTTGTACATTAAAGAGATAGTTCGGCTACATGGAGTGCCAGTCTCTATCATATCTGATAGGGGAGCTCAATTTACTGCAAATTTTTGGAAGTCATTTCAAAAGAGTTTGGGAACGCAGGTGAATTTAAGTACAGCCTTTTACCATCAAACGGATGGTCAGGCTGAACGCACAATTCAAACACTTGAGGACATCCTGCGAGCTTGTATATTAGACTTCAAGGGTAGCTGGGATGATCACCTACCACTTATTGAATTTGCTTATAACAATAGCTACCATTCTAGTATCAAAATGGCACCCTATGAAGCTTTATATGGAAGAAAATGTAGGTCACCAATTGGATGGTTTGAAATGGGTGAAACTGCCTTATTTGGGCCAGATCTTGTTCTTCAAGCTATAGAAAAAGTTAAGGTGATACAACAGCGGCTAGCAACAGCTCAAAGTAGACACAAGTCATATGCGAATATTAGAAGGAGAGGACTAGAGTTTTCTATAGGGGATTGGGTGTTCTTGAAGGTGTCTCCAATGAAAGGGGTAATGAGATTTGGTAAAACGGGAAAGCTGATTCCACACTACATAGGGCCATATAAGATTATTCAAAGAGTTGGCCAAGTAGCCTATGAGTTAGAGCTACCACAACAGTTTTCAACAGTTCATCCGGTGTTTCACGTCTCAATGCTTCGAAAGTGCATAGGTGACCCATCTCGTATTACTCCTACTGAAGATGTACAAGTTATGGGAGATCTCACTTATGAAGAAGTACCCATTACTATTCTGGATCGAAAAGTTAAGAAGTTAAGAAATAAAGAGGTAGCTTCGGTAAAAGTACTATGGAGAAACCAACAAGTAGAAGAAGTTACATGGGACACGGAAGAAGCAATGAAATTCAAATATCCTCATCTCTCTCAGACCGGTGAAAAAGACGAAAATGTTGAGTTGAGGCGTTGACAAGTAAGTATAAGTCTTTATGTATTATGTGATTAATAAAAGTACATAACTTAGGCTTGAACTTGTATGGGCTGGGTAACCATGCTAACATTCGAGGACGATTGTTCTTAAGGGGGGAAGGATGTAACACCCCGCATTTTGCATATGCTAGTTCTAATCATATGATACTCGATATAGCCTTATCATATAGGTGGGGGAAAATGTTTCTTATATGATTAGTGTTGGTTTAAACTAGCTAGGAAGTTGATGTAATGCCTCGCACGGTTCAGCATGTATACTCGAAGTTAACCCCGACGGAAATGTTTAAACGCGAGATAGTAAGGTGGTAATTGAGCTTAAAGTTCAAAGTTAAGTGCCAAGTTAAAGAAAAAGAGTTTAATATTTAGAGAATGGAGTAAAATAGTGAGCTACTTGCTTGGCTTAATTAAGCTACTAGGTGCATCACCTACTTGAGCTATATGGATCTAGTTAAAGGGCCCAAGGTTAATGGATCAGATTTATGCTTATGTTAATGGACTCACTTGAGGCCCAAATTAAAAGAAAATGAAAATGGAAAGAACCCAACAGCCAAATCTGCCAAGGCCCAATGTGGTTAAGCCCACTAAGAAAAGGCAAGTAGGTGCATCACCTAGTTTGACCTTTTAAGCAGCTTGATGTACATAAGCAGGTGCATCACCTACTTGACCAATTAGTGGCTGAAAATGGAGCTAAAAAGGGAGATTGTAGAGGATTTTATTTTTGTGGTCAAGTAAGCTCAATAAAAGATAAATATTGGCTGGTATTTCCTCTCATTTTAACACACAAAATTCAGAATTTAACTCCAGCTTTCTTCCCCTTTTCTCTCAGTGCTTTAAACAGCAGCCATATAGATCCTTCTAGGGTTCTTGAAGAAACCCTCATATTTGCAAGACAAGGTAAGTGAAACCACTTATGGATTTAGCTTAATTCTCCCATGGATGACTAGGAAACCATGCTATTTATGCTCAAGTATAAGTACAAGGGCAGAATGTTTCCACAAGCTGTTACGAATTGTTCTTGGTTATTAAGAGACTTTTCTCTTCTTCTTTGGTTTAAGTGTGCAGGGAAGTTGAAGTTTTTGTAGAGTTCAAGTTAAAAGGAGAAGTTGCAGAAATTAAGATTAATAATCTGAAAGGAAGGAGGTTAGTTCATTGTAATATCTTAGTTTTACATCAAGGTATGTAAGGCAATTCGATTCCATATTCCTTTGCATGAAATCTGAAATTTGTGATTACTACCAGAGAAGTGAATTTCCTAACCTCCTAGTAAAGGAAATATAGTGGCAGCGTACGATCTCCAACATAGTTAACAATAATTTCCCCTCTCCTTAGTATGTCGAGTTACTCAGTACATGTTCATTACTCCATATTTGTGTATGTATGTGCTAGTGCTGAAATGTATTCACAACAACAAACATGGCAAATTCTCCTCTTAGTCAATTAAAGTGAATTTTCCCATTGAGGTTACAGAGCTCCTTATGTTATTGTTATTGCCTTAAAGTTTTTATTCTCATGTCTCCTACTACTGGTCCGTAGCTCCAAATCTCTGAAACATTATGACCACCAAAACAACAATCTGAAAGATTAAAGAAATTAAGAGAAGTAATTTGTGTATTTATGGGTGGCAGCCCAGGGGAAAATGCCTAGCATGGGCCAATCCCAATTTATGTAATTACGAAGACAACATCCCAGGGTTTAAAATGCCTAGGATGGGTCATCTTCTTCTACCACTGATCATGTCACGACCCAGGGTAGCCCCTAGATGTAACACGGCGTACAAGACCCAGAGAGGCCTCATACAAGCCCTTAGCATACATAACATACAAGATAATAGAGAAATGAGAGCTCAAAAGAGCATTTTTATATCAAAGCTTTAATCAAAATAGTGGAAGTCTACATCTCATGTCTCAAAGCCTTCTAATATCATAGAATATGAATAAAAGTGGTAGGGATGCAGCCCAATACAAATCAAACATAAGGAAAGACATCAAAGTAAATTCCAACAAGGCTATGTCCTCGGATGGATGAGGACTCACCAAGTCTTCTTTTCAACTTTAGGTCAATGCTCAAGCCACGAGTAGGAGAACTGCCACGTCCTACACCAAAGAAGTTGATGCAGGCAAGAGTATGCGTTAGCACAATAAAGTACTAAGTACGATAGCAATGCATCTAAACTCATAAAATATGCTAGAAACTGAGATATAAACATGACGTACAAGTGGCCAAGCTAAATGTGATAAGGCATTTAAGCAAATAGCATAAAGCATAAACCATGGCCAAAGCAAGCTAAATCATCTTTCTTTTACTCTTCTTTTCTTTACTTTACCTTTAGTAACCCATGCACCATTGTGCAAGCTGGAGTGTGGGAAAAGCCTCAAACCGATCTGTAGACCATGGAATAACTCAACATGGAATCTGGTGTCTGCCCTACACCGAAGAAGGGCCATTCTACTTGCCAAGGTAGAATCCTGAACCATAGCCTACGTGGATCCACTAGCTAAGCTGATATGGGACTGTTAAAGACCACCTATGGGGGCACATAGGCATAGAACATATGGGGACTTGTCACCCATCCACTAAGTTCTACGCAGAATTCCCACTATAAAATCATAAATATGATATCCATGGAAAGGCACAACTGGGTTGCCAAACCAAGCTAAACATGACTTCACCTCCCATGGACGAGTCCAAGCTTACTTCATTGGGTGCTTCTTCTTCCATGGACTTGTCCAAGCTTACACCCCTAGAGTAGCTTCTTTAAGCTCTTGATTCAATTTTAGTTAAGCAAACCTTTTAATAAGTTATGAACCATTTACAATGTAAGAAAACCTTTAACAAGCTTAGGTTGAGCATTATATAAGAAAACCCTTTCAAGACTCAACATCATCATATCATAGATTTCATATAAAATGTACTAGATTCTATAAGATTCTTTCTTCATGATATTATCATGCTCTTTCTTCATAGCTAATGGGTTCATATTTACTTTATTTTAAACCATGCAACTTGATATAAGCTAGCTCTTAAAATTCATAATCAAGGCAATTTAATCATACTTGAAGTAACCCACATAAAAGAGGAAAATCATGCTTTTTACTTGAACATGCTAACTTCATGCAATTAACCCCAATTCATGCTCAATTTCATAGATAATCCATCAATTTCATCAATTCATATCTCAACCCAACAATCAAAGTATAGATTATCAAATTGGGGAGAATTAGCTTGGGATCATGGGGGTTCATGCAATCTTTACATCAAATCATGTAATTCACGCTAATTCCTCCACTAAGTTACTTTATCACGCTAGATCGTGCACTAGGAATCATAAAATCAATAATTGGAATCATACTTGAAGAACCCACATTGATTGATCACAAACCCTAATTCAATTAGGTTAGAGTAAACCTTGGAAAAATCATGAAGAAGAGAAAGGACACATTGAAGGAAAAGACTCCTAATGGTGAACACTATCATACCTCAAAGCAATTCACAAGAATTGGAAAATATTGAAGGTCTTCAAAGGAGGATTCAAGCTTCTTCTTCTTCCTTGAGAGTTTAGAGAAAATATTTAAAAGAGGAGAGTTTTGGAATGAATTGGAATTAGGCTTAGAAAGTATTTATAGGTCTAAGATTGAGGGTATAACCGACTTAGCTTAATAGGTAAACAATTAGCGAAAAGACCAAAAAGCCCTTAATTAAAAACTGACGGGGCCCATCTACGGTTAGGACCTATGGTCCGTACATCCATCGACGGACCGTCCTGTTGAACCGTCAAAAGATTCAGAGAGTTGGTATCTGGGGACCTGCAACGACGCTTCAAATCTACGGTTGGTAGATCCATCTACGGACCGTACACCACCACCGTAGATCACTGCCTGAGGTTCAAGATTTTGGCTAAGTCTGAAGGACTTCTATGGTTACATTCTACGGACCGTCAACTGAATTACGAACCGTCCTGCTACTCGTAGATCAAACTTCAAAGACTGAGAATTACTGAAATTGACAGAGCCATTGACGGCTTCTCACCTACTGCCCGTCAACCTGACTACAGCCCGTAAGTGGCCTCCGTAGGTCACTGCCTACAGGTAAATCCTGCATTTTTCATTCCTTGGAAATCTGGGGCATTACAATATCTCCCCCTTGGGGACATTCGTCCACGAATGAGAACCTAAACTTCATGAGAAGGGTGAAAGACTTGGACTAACAATCCAACCTAACATGCAAGCACATAAACGCACATATCCGAGGAGGAAATATCAACTCCAAGCTAAAGCATGCTCAATACTAAATTCATGAAGACTTTATGCAACTCATACTCCATGCACATATATCATACTAGACTCTTCATGAACATGCATAGAAATCAAGGAATCATGAAAATCAACTATGACACTTGAGACCAAAAGAATGAACCATAAGGAACTAGGTACCTCAAGTTAAAGGAGGATCGGAAGGAAAAAGATGAGGATAGCAGGACATCATATCGGCCTCGGCCTCCCAAGTAGCACCCTCAACTAATTGATTCCTCCAAAGAACTTTCGCATAAGCAACTTCTTTATTTCTCAACTTCCGGACTTGTCGGACTAAAATCTCAACCTGAACCTCTTCATAGGAAAGACTATCCTTTATGCCAAGAGTCTCTATTGGCACTATAGAGGTCGAATTACCAACACACTTTTTCAACAATGAGACATGAAAAATTGGATGCACTGATGCCAACCCATTAGGCAAATCAAGCTCATAGGCAACCTTACCAACGCGTCTCAAAATCTTATATGGGCCTACATAACGGGGACTAAGCTTCCCTTTCTTCCCAAATCTCATTACACCCTTCATATGTGAAATTTTCAAGTAAACCCAATCATCAACATCAAATTCTAATTCTCTTCTTCTAACATCGGCATAAGACTTTTGTCGACTTTGAGCCGTTTTCAGCCTTTCTTTAATAAGCCAAACATTCTCCATAGCCTCATGCACTAACTCGGGGCCTATCAAAGCCACTTCCCCAATTTCAAACCAACCTATGGGAGATCTACACCTCCTACAATAGAGAGCTTCAAATGGAGCCACACCAATACTAGAATGGTAACTATTATTGTAAGCAAACTCAATCAAAGGCAAATGGTCATCCCAAGTACCCTTGTAATCAATCACACACGCTCTCAACATATCTTCTAAAGTCTGAATAGTACGCTCTGCTTGCCCATCGGTTTGGGGATGAAACGTCGTGCTAAGCTTAACACGAGTACCAAGACCTTTTTGGAATGACTTCCAAAATTGAGAAGTAAACTGAGCACCTCAATCGGAGATAATGGATAAAGGCACTCCATGCAGCCTAACCATCTCCCTCATGTACAACTTAGCATAATCCTCCACCGAATAAGAAGTCTTGACGGGAATAAAATGGGATGACTTGGTCATCCTATCAACCACAACCCAAATCGAATCATAGTATCTCCTTGTGCGGGGCAAACCTACTACGAAATCCATATTCACATCTTCCCACTTCCAAGTAGGAATCTCTATGTCTTGGGTCAAACCTCCTGGTCTCTGATGCTCAACCTTCACTTGTTGGCAATTAGGACACTTAGCCACAAACTTCGCAATGTCTCTCTTCATGCCATTCCACCAATAGATTCCTCGCAAATCAAGGTACATCTTGGTAGCTCCTGGGTGGATAGAATATCTAGAACTATGAGCTTCCAACAAAATTTTCCCTCTCAAATCATCAACGTTGGGAACACATAAGCGACCTTGGTAACGAAGTACACCATCTCCCCCTCGGGAGAAAACCTCTATGGACTTCTTGAGAACCGCTTCTTTCAATTCTACCAAATTAGAATCAAGGTGTTGCTTAGCTTTTACATCATGAACAAAAGAGGATTCGGAACCATTGTGAACGGTAACTCCACCCTTAGCGAAATCAATCAACCGAACACCCAATCAGGCTAAACTATAAACATCACGAACCAACTCTTTCTTGCCATCCTCAATATGCGCAACACTGCCCATAGACAATCTACTTAGAGCATCCGCCACCACATTAGCCTTGCCGGGGTGATAGAGAACACTCATATCATAATCTTTCAACAATTCAAGCCATCTTCTTTGGCAGAGATTCAAATCTTTCTGCTTAAATACATCTGGAGACTCTTATGATCGGTGAAGACATCTACATGTACTCCATACAAGTAATGTCGCCATATTTTCAAAGCAAACACCATCGCTGCCAACTCTAAGTCATGAGTGGGATAGTTCTTCTCATGCACCTTTAGTTGCCTTGAAGCACAGGCAATCACCTTTCAGTTTTGCATAAGAACACACCCTAGCCCAATCTTTAGGCATCACAATACACTACAAAACCATCGGTTTCTTCCAGTAGAGTCAATATCGGGGCCGAAGTAAGTCTATTTTTCAATTCTTGAAAACTTCTTTCACAAGCCTCGGACCACATAAACTTAGCTTTCTTTTGAGTCAAAGCCGTCAACGGAGAAACAATGGAAGAAAACCCCTCAACAAACCTCCTATAGTAACCGGCTAAACCCAAGAAACTACGAATGTACAAAGGTGATAAAGGTCTAGGCCAATTCTTGACCGCTTCGGTCTTCTTAGGATCTACCTCAATACCCTTACCGGAAATAATGTGACCAAGAAACGCCATGGATCTCAACCAAAATTCACATTTGCTAAACTTTGCAAAGAGTTTTTGATCCTTGAGGACTTGTAACACCACCCTCAAATGACTAGCATGTTCATCCTCATTCCTTGAGTAGATCAAAATATCATCAATGAACACAATCACGAACATGTCAAGGTATTGCTTAAACAGACTATTCATCAAGTCCATGAATGCAGCCAGAGCATTTGTCAACCCAAACGACATAACCAAGAACTCATAGTGACCATACCTTGTCCGGAAAGCCATTTTCAGAATATCATCTTATTTCACCCTCAATTGGTGATAACCCGAATGAAGGTCGATCTTAGAAAAGTAACTAGCCCCTTGAAGTTGGTCAAACAAATCATCTATCCTTGGCAAAGGATACTTATTCTTGATTGTAACCTCATTCAATTGATGATAGTCGATGCACATACGAAGTGAACCATCTTTCTTTCTCACGAACAAAACCGGAGCACCACATGAGGAAACACTTGGTCGAATGAAACCCTTATCCAACAAGTCTCTTAGTTGCTCTTTCAACTCTTTACATTCCGTTGGAACCATTCTATAAGGAGGAATAGAGATAGGTTGCGTATCTGGGAGAAGGTCAATATCGAAGTTTATTTCCCTTTCGGGAGGAATACCGGGCAAGTCATAGGGAAACACTTCTGGAAACTCACTAGCAACGGGGACCAACTCAAGAGTAAGGGTTTTGGAATCTACATCCCTCGCCCTAACTAGATGGTAAAAGCAACCCTTAGAGATCATCTTTCTAGCTTTTAGATAAGAAACGAATTGACCTCGAAACATAGAATTTCCCCCCTTCCACTCTAGGATAGGCTCATTAGGGAACTGAAACTTGACCACTCTGGTCATGCAATCAATAGAGGCATAACAAGCATGCAACCAATCCATCCTAAGAATGACATCGAAATCTAGCATATCTAGCTCTATGAGATCGACGAGAATAACTTTATGGGATACGGAAATGGAGCAACCTCTATAAACTTTCTTAGCTAAGGTAGACTCTCCTATCGAAATAGAAACAAGGATAGAATCTAGCAACATATCCGGCACAATATCAAATCGCATGGCCACATAGGGCGTCACAAAGGACAATGTAGCACCGGGATTTAACAAGGCATGACATCAAAATGGAAAACTTTCAATGTACCAGTGACCACATCGGGTGAGCTCTCTTGCTCATGACGAGCCTGAAGTGCATAGAATCTATTTTGCTTAGGAGCACCTGAACCCGAACTACTTGGGTTAGCTTGCTTACCTTCTCTTCCTTTAGCCAAGAGAGATGGGCAATCTCTCATCTTGTGACCAGCCTTATCACAAGTATAGCAACCATCCGAACCAGCTAGGTACTTGCCTTCATACCTCCTCCCACATCTAGTACAACTAGGCAAAGAAGACCCACCACCGTTCCCCCCTTGAGGCTTAGGGTTTGGCACCCTATCATTGTTGGATCTTGGAGGAGCCTTGGAAGAACCTTGATTAGAGAACCTTTGTCGAAATCTTGAACGACCTTGTCCATCGGACCTTGCATGAGAAAAGTTGCCATCTCTGGTTCTAGCCCGCTTAGTCTCTCTAGATCTTCCTTTAAGCTTTTCTTCTTCAATTTGCTCAGCATAAACCATAAGGCGAGAAATATCCATATCATGGACAAGCATGGCTGTGTGGCACTCTTTCACCAACATATTGGATGCTTTCGACACAAATTTGCTCATTCTTGCCCTTGGGTCGGCAACTATGGACGGAGCATATCTAGCCAATTGTGTGAACTTCAATGCATATTCTTTCACACTCATACTCCCTTAACGAAGATTAATAAACTCAAGCACCTTGGCTTCTCTCTTCTCAAGAGGGAATAATCGATCAAGGAATGCACTCTTAAACCTCTCCCATCCTATGGGACCTTCATCAATAGCCCTTTCACTCTTCCATTGATTGTACCAAGTTTGGGCAACACCTTTAAGTTGATAAGCGGCCAACTCTGCCTTCTCTTCCGGTGTCACACCCATTATCATCAACACTTTATAAATTTCATCAATAAACTCTTGAGGATCCTCTTCCACCTTAGAGCCATGAAATTCTGGAGGATTCATCCTTGTAAAGTCTCTCACCCTCGACGCCGCCGTACCCACATTTGGGTTCACGGGAATCACCCTTTCTCTATTGTCTTGGGCCGTCACGGCTTGGGCCAAAGCTTGGAAAGCAGCCCTAAACACTACATTAGTAACTTGTTCTGCCAAAGGGTCGGTGGAACTTGAAGAGCTTAAGGCGGAGCTTCTAGTTCCACATTCTCTCCCATGTTTCTTCTAGCATAAGATCTTCGGGTCGCCATATCCTGAAACGCATAGGATAGGGATTAGGAGAGAGTCTTATAGAGTTAAACACTATGGCACGACTTAGGAGTAATGAAAGAAGTGAAATTTCTTAAACGTCTTACAGACTCTCATTCATAAATGTGGCGCGCTTCACACTCATGAACAAGACTCTACTTGACGCGGCTTATGAGACATCCTAGGATCTTTCTAAAACCTTGCGCTCTGAATACCAAGTTTGTCACGACCAAGGGTAGCCCCTAGATGTAACACGGAGGACAAGACCCCGAGAGGCCTCATACAAGCCCTTAGCATACATAACATACAAGATAATAGAGAAATGAGAGTTCAAAAGAGCATTTTTATATCAAAGCATTAATCAAAACAGCGAAAGTCTACATTTCATGTCTCAAAGACTTCTAATATCATAGAATACGAATAAAAGTGGTAGGGACGCAGCCCAATACAACATCCAACATAAGGAAAGACATCAAAGTAAAATCCAACAAGGCTATGTCCTCGGATGGATAAGGACTCACCAAGTCTTCTTTTCAACTCTAGGTCAATGCCTTAGCCACGAGTAGGAGAACTGCCACGTCCTACACCAAAGAAGTTAATGCAGGCAAGAGTATGCGTTAGCACAATAAAGTACTAAGTACGATAGCAATGCATCTAAACTTATAAAACATGCTAGAAACTGAGATATAAACATGACATGCAAGTGGCCAACCTAAACGTGATAAGGCATATAAGCAAATAGCATAAAGCATAAACCATGGCCAAAGCAAGATAAATCATCTTTCTTTTACTCTTCCTTTCTTTACTTTACCTTTAGTAACCCATGCACCATTGTGCAAGCTGGAGTCTGGGAAGAGCTTCAAACCGATCTGTAGACCATGGAATAACTCAACATGGAATCCGATGTCTGCCCTACACCGAAGAAGGGCTATTCTACTTGCCAAGGTAGAATCCTGAACCATAGCCTATGAGGATCCACTAGCTAAGCTGATAATGGGGGTACATAGGCATAGGACATATGGGGACTTGTCACCCGTCCACTCAGTTCTACGCATAATTCCCACTATAAAATCATAAATATGATATCCATGGAAAGGCATAACTGGGGTTGCCAATCCAAGCTAAACATGACTTCACCTCCCATGGACTAGTCCAAGCTTACTTCATTGGGTGCTTTTTCTTCCATGGACTTGTCCAAGCTTACACCCCTAGAGTAGCTTCTTTAAGCTCTTGATTCAATTTTAGTTAAGCAAACCCTTTAACAAGGTATGAACAATTTACAATGTGAGAAAACCTTTCACAAGCTTAGGTTGAGCATTATATGAGAAAACCCTTTCAAGACTCAACATCATCATATCATAGATTTCATATAACATGTGCAAGATTCTATAAGCTTCTTTCTTCATGATTCTATCATGCTCTTTCTTCATAGCTAATGGGTTCATATTACCTTTATTTTAAACCATGCAACTCGATGTAAGCTAGCTCTTAAAAGTCATAATCAAGGCAATTTAATCATACTTGAAGTAACCCACATAAAAGAGGAAAATCATGCTTTTTATTTGAACATGCTAACTTCATTCAATTAACCCCAATTCATGCTTAATTTCATAGATAATCCATCAATTTCAACAATTCATATCTCAACCCAACAATCAAAGCATACATTATCAAATTGGGGAGAATTAGCTTGGGATCATGGGGGTTCATGCAATCTTCACATCAAATCATGTAATTCACGCTAATTCATGCACTAAGTTACTTTATCACGCTAGATCGTGCACTAGGAATCATAAAATCAATAATTGAAATCATACTTGAAGAACCCACAATGATTGATCACAAACCCTAATTCAATTAGGTTAGAGTAAACCTTGGAAAATCCTGAATAAGAGGAAGGGCCCATTGGAAGAAAAGACTCCTAATGGTGAACACTATCATACCTCAAAGCAATCCACAAGAATTGGAGAAGATTGAAGGTCTTCAATGGAGGATTCCAGCTTCTTCTTCTTCCTTGAGAGTTGAGAGAAAATATTTGAGAGAGGAGAGTTTTGGAATTAATTTGAATTAGGCTTAGAAAGTATTTATAGGTCTAAGATTGAGGGTATAACCGACTTAGCTTAATAGGTAAACAATTAGCGAAAAGGCCAAAAAGCCCTTAATTAAAAACTGACGGGGCCCATCTACGGTCCGTACATCCATTGACGGACCGTCCTGTTGAATCGTCAAAATATTCAGAGACTTGGTATCTAGGGACCCTGCAACGACGCTTCAAATCTACGATTGGTAGATCCATCTACGAACCGTACACCACCGCCGTAGATCACTGCCTGAGGTTCAAGATTTTGGCTAAGTCTGAAGGACTTCTATGGTTACTTTCTACGGACCGTCAACTGAAATACAAATTGTCCTGCTACCCGTAGATCAAACTTATGAGACTGAGAATTACTGAATTTGATAGAGCCATTGACGTCTTCTCACCTACGGCTCGTCAACCTGACGACAGCCCGTAAGTGACCTCCGTAGGTCACTGCCTACAGGTAAATCATGCATTTTTCATTCCTTGGAAAGCTGGGGCATTACAGATCAGCTGGTCATTTGTATCACATGACTTACGAAGATTATATCGCACAAAAGTAAAGAAAAGAATGTAACATACATGATCCCACAAGAGTAAACAAAGGTGGTCTTCTATACTGATCTATGCACAGATATATTGATTCTTGATTTTTTTTGAGCCTTTATTTTACATATTCTATTGCCTCACATATTCAGTACATTTTTTAGTACAGACATTCCTCGCGGGGATGCTGCATTTCATGCTGCAGGTACAGGTACTCCAGCTAGTAGACCTCTTTAGTAGGAGCACAGGTACTCAACTGGTATTGGTGAAGCTCCAAGTTGATTCAGGGCTTACCGAGTCTTTGGCACCTATTTTATTACTGTATGATAGTTAAGGGTAAGGCGGAGCCTTGTCCCGTCCTAAATTAAGGTTTTCTATCTTTTAGAGGCTTTGTAGACTAATGTATATAGTTCAGTTGCGTCTTGTCTCTTTGCAGTTATAGCCTCCATGGCCAAGCCTTGTAGTTTTGGGTCTACCTATGTTGGTTCTTATCACTGCATCTTATATGAACTTGTCATAACTTTAACATTGTCATAGTTATACGCATAGTAAGCACATGTTATATGTTGGTTCTCTCAGGCCTTTAGGGCATCGGGTGCCTGTCCGTCTTAGTGGGATTTGAGGCATGACACAACAAGGCAATCTACAAAGCGCAACTATCAACACGTTGCCTTTTTCATTAATCTCTTTTTTATTCATTAAGATTAATCAAGTGAAATAATTAAAACCATCACCTCATTCCCATTGCTCCCCAACACACACAATGAAGGAAAATATAAGATTCTACAAATTTTACAAGGTTTAGAAGTTGCTTACCTTTAATCAATCAAAAGTCAATTCGAGACTTGAATCTTTCCTTTTCGAACAATGTCCAAAGCCACACAATCTAAGAAAGCAATTAATCCCAATTAGATTTCGGATATAACAACACCCATATCATACACTTTTAAAAAGTGGTCAAATAATTTTGAAAATGAGGTTTGAATCCAAAAATTTTTATTTGAAAATATTACCCAAGACATTTGGAACTCATTTGTGAGAACCATTTCAAAAACGGATTAGAATTTAGCTCGAGCCATCTGTGTTATAAGATGGTGATATCATAGTCCTTTAGTAACTCAAGTCATCTGTGCTTCTCAAGTTTAGATCCATTTGACTGAAAAATGCACTGGAGATTCCGATGATCCATGAAGACATCACAATGTACCCCATATAGATAATTCAACCATAACTTAAGCACAAAAACTAGGAATGCCAACTCTAATTCATGAGTAGGGTAGTTTTTGGCATGGGCCTTCAACTGTCTAGAAACATAGACAATCATCTTTCCCTTCTATATTAGAACACTACCTAACCCGACTCCAGAAGAATCAGAATAAACAGTAAAGTTCACACCCTCCGTGGGTAAAGTCAACACAGGAACCATAGTCAACAAGGTTTTAAGCTCTTGAAAGCTCTCCTTACACTCATCAGACCACTGGAAGCTTACACGAGTCAATCTGGTCAAAGGAGATGCAATAGTGGAGAAGCTCTAGATAAACTTCCTATAATAACCTACTATCCCCGTAAAACTCCGAATCTCGACAACTGAAGTAGGCCTGGTCCAACCTCTAACTATCTCAATCTTGGTTGGATCCACTCGAATACCCTCCTTTGACACCACATGTCCCAGAAATGTAACTGAATCAATCCAAAACTCACAGTTTGAGAACTTGACATACACTTTCTCTTCCCTCAAATACTGGAGCACAATCCTTAAATGTCGGTCATGGTTCTCCTCGGTCATAAAGTACACCAAGATGTCATCAATAAAGACTATCATAAGGGAATCCAGATAAGGTCATAAAAACCCATTCATTAACTCAATGAATGTTGCAAGGGTGTTAGTCAAACCGAAGGACATTACGAGAAACTCATAGTGCCCATAACGGGTCCTTAAAGATGTCTTAGGGATATCTGATGCCTTAATCTTCAACTGATGATAGCCGGACCTCAAATCAATCTTAGAAAACAAAGATGATCCTTAAAGCTGATCAAATAAGTCATTGATACAAGGAAGAGGACACTTGTTCTTCACTTTCACTTTGTTCAACTGTCGATAGTCAATACACATCCTGATGGTTCCATCTTTTTTTACAAACAAGACAAGGGCACCCCATGAAGATACATTGGGGCAAATGAACCCCTTACTCAACAAGTATTGTAACTGATCCTTCAATTCCTTCAACTCTTTTGGAGCCATATGGTAAGGAGGGATAGAGATAGGCTTGGTGCCCAGCTCCAAGTCAATAGTGAAATCAACGTCCCTATCCGGAGGAACACCTGGAAGATCTGTAAGAAACACATCCAAAATCTCTCAAACCACGAGAAAAAAATCCATTGGGGGTGGCTCCACACTAGTATCCTGAATAAATCTAAATAGGACAAACACCCCCTATCAACCAATCTTTGAGCTCAAATGAAGGAGATAACTTTACTAGGGTAAGAAACACTAGCACCCAACCACTCAACTCTCAGGACACCCCACATTGCAATGGTAATAGTCTTAGCATAACAATCAAGAATATCATCAAGTGGGGAAAGCCAGTCCATACACAATAATATCGAAGTCTACCATTTCCAAACTTATCAAGTCTACCCAAGTATCATACCCAACCAAAGAAACAAGACAGGATCGATACACTTGATACACCATTAAGGACTCACCCACCAGTGTAGAAATACAAATAGGCACATGTATGCTATAAAACATCATATCAAATCTAGCAAAAAAATAGATAAACACATACGAGAAAGTAGATGCCGGATCAAATAATATAGATGCAAGTGGATGGCAAACTAGAATGATACATGTAATCACAACATCAAAAATCTCGACCTCTGACCTCCCTAGAAAAGCATCACATTATCCCTCTCGACCACCTCCAGTCTGAGTAGTACCCCGACCTCCACTCTATTGAGTTGTAGCACCACTATCAGAAGCCATGTCGCCTCTGCCACACTAATATCTGCCTTGACCCCTTTACAATGGCGCTGAACCTCTAGCTCGAGTAGTTGAATAAGTACGATGGGATCTTGAGTGAGTCTATAAAAGGAACTGCTAAATCATATGACATGGATCCCCACACCCATAACAAGACCTCAGTGTGGATAACTATTGTGGCGAACCAGATGAGCTACTATGGCCACCTCGGCTAATATCATAAGACCCTCGAGATGTCTACCAACTCTCGGCTGCTGGCATGGATGCATGAATAGGCCCACAAAACTAGAAAGAGATACAACTTCTATGTGAACCCCATTCTCTAGATGAGGCACTAGAAAAGTGACCAAAAGAACGGGCCCTCTTGAGGTCCCAAAACTCTTCTCTAACCATCAACTCTGCCTCATTGAAGGTACTCACGATGGACTAGAAGAAAGCCCCCTCTCTAGCATCTCTAAACACATAAGATCTAATGGAGAAAGTCAACCCTCTCACAAACCTGCGGACTCTCTCAACCTCATCTAGAATGATAGTTGTAGCATGCCTAGATAGGTCATTGAAATGGACCTCATACTCTGTAACACACAAGCTACCCGATCTCAAGCCCTCAAATCTCAAGTGATTCTCCTCCCTCATGCTCAAAGGAATGAAGCGGTCCTAAAAAGGACTGGAGAACGCATCCTACTCTACCGAAGGAGATCCAACTAGTCCAGACCTCACATAAGTCCTCCACCATTCCCTGGCAGGTTAGCGGAGCTAAAGTGCCACAAAATAAACACCACGCGCATCAACCATACTCAGTGCCTCTAGCATCTGATGGAACAAAGTCAACAACTCATGAGCATCCTCATTCATACCACCCTGAAATTGGGGTGGTTTCATCTTCTAAAACCTCTCATAACACTGTTGATCATTTACTATCAGAATAATCTCAGGAGTAATATGTGCACCAACAGTCGGTGCAGGAACCACCGGTGGCTAACCCACCTGATCATGAATAACCAGAGTCTGATGCTACTGACCTGGAATCTTCGCCCCCACTCTCGTTTGAGAACATTATGGTGTACTGATCGCACCATCCTTAGAGAAGTTCTCCAACACACCCAGCGTTCTCAACAAGGTATCTTGAAACAAAGCAGTTGTAAACTCCGAAGGAACCTGGTCCTCAACAACCTCACTTGTGGCTTAGGAGAGACCTCTCTAGCTCAGCCTCTAGCTGGTGCCGCTCCACAGGCATGAACTCTAGTTGTTCTACTGCACGAGCACGGCCTCTAGCTCAGACCAACCCCTACCCCTAGCTGGGGTCTCAGCAACAGCCTCAGGTAATGCCTCTCCCTACCACCCAAAATAGAAGATCTAGTCTCGACCTCTTCCAAAAATAACACGTGGTAACTTAGCACTAAAGAAAGTAACCATACACGATAAGGAAGAATGAATAAAATAAAGTTTTCTAACATAAATAATAACCTCTCAATGATACGTACAGACGTCTCCATACTGATCCTCGAGACTCTACTTAGACTTGGCTTGTACACGTGAGATCTATAAGCCTGGGGCTCTGATATCATTTGTCACGACCCAAAAAAGAACGTGATGGCACTCATTTAATTCCACTAGGACAAGTCAGCATCAAACCCAACAAATGAAATAAAAGTAGAAAGATAGAACAATAATAGCATAAAATTAGAAAACTTAGTCATCCTAAAAATACCCCCAAAACTTGATTGTCACGTGTACAAGCCACAAGTATCGTAAAACAGAATTTGAAAGGTAAATACAAATCTCAATGTCTTTGTTTTTAAAATAGAATAAAACATAAAGTAAGAAATGAGAGGGCCCGCTGGGATGACAAGCAGCAACCTCTCAAAATCCTTTGAAAGCCTTGGAGAAAGATGAAGAAGAAAGATTACACCGGTCCGGGTTTAGAACCTACACAAATGTAGAAGCAATAAGTGAGTACCAAACAACACGAAACTCAGCAAGTAACCACCTAAATAAAGTAAAACTAAGCTAGAATATGAGTACTCCTTTCAACCCAATAGAATCACCTCAACTACAACCTGCATAGAAATCAGCCCAACCAAACAGATTTACAATACATAGTTCTCAAGGCTTAAAATTCACAGTCCAACCATCACATTTCAACAACCAACAAGTATGAAGTATGTCAATCACAAGAATCAAATAGATCAATCACAAGTATCAAGTTCATCAAATCATCATAATCAAACACCTGTCGAAACCTTTCACATCGACAATATCACTAGCTGAAACCATAACTATTTTCCTTCGGCTTTATATCATATCACTTGTCTGAAGCATTTCCCTTCAGTACAATATCACTAGAAAAAACTATTTTCCTTCGGCATAATCACCAAATGTCTCATCATGCTGTAAAGAAATCAATGCAATTAGGCAATTCCACACCATAAGAAAGACACAATAACCCAAGCAATTCAAGTTCACTATAATGCCATCAAAGCATTTCATCAATCAATAAATAAGGATTCACAACAAGGCAATCCACATAGCACAACTATCAACACATTGCCTTTTTCATTAATCCCTTTTTTATTCATTCAGATTGTGGAATAGTTAAACCTATCACCTTATTCCCATTGCTCCCCAAAACACACAATGAAGGAAAAATACAAGATTCTACAATTTTTACAAGATTTAAAAGTTGCTTGTCTCAAATCAATCAAAAGTCAATCTTAGACTTGAGTATTTCCTTTACAAACAATGTCCAAATCCACACAATCTAAGCAAGCAATTAATCCCAAAAGATTTCAGAAATAACAACACCCATATCATACACTTTCAAAAATGAGTCAAACCAACTCAAAAACCCAATTCCAAAAATGAGGTTTGAATCCAAAAATCTTTATTTGAAAACATTACCCAAGGCATTTGTAACTCATTGGTGAAAACCTTTTCAAAAATTAATTTGAATTTAGCTCAAAATCACCATTTTATCAACTTTTGGGTTCTTGAAGAAACCCCAACTTATCATTCCAAAAACCTTAATTTGAAAACTTAAATTCATTAATAACAATGGGTAAATGAAGATTTAAAATTAGGAATCGTTATGCAGCTGATTTTTCTCAAAAACTTTGTTCAAATCACCACACCAAGGCTTCCAAAACTCTAAAATGGAGAAATGGGGTTGAAACCCAAATTTTGGAAAACATTATGTCTAGGGGTCCTCCGCGAATGCGGACCCCTGCCCTTGAACATGGGATTTAATGAAAGGGCCTAACATGAACGGGGCAGGGCTCCCGCGAATGCGGTAAAGCCTCCATAATTGCGGGGGTCCCAATATTCTACACTCCGCAAATGTGGCCATAAGCTCTGCGAACGCGGAGGGTTGGCATCTGCAACACAGGTCAGAAAATCAGCCAACACAAAAACCTCCGGAAGGACTCTTAGGATTCATTTGAAACCCCGTAAACACAAACCAAATATGCAATTCTACTAAAATTGATGTTTTGAACTCAATGGAACCATCGAAACACAAATCTGAGGTCTCTTTGATCCAAAATTTGTGAAAGTTACAAGAAACAAACATAACACCTAAGAAGGCTAAATCAAGCTCAAGGCCTCTAAAAATTCAACCAAGACCTTCACTATGCCTAAAATCATCCCAGAATCCAACGAAACTCGTAGAATTTTGATTCGAGCTTCCATACCACAAATGTTGATCAAAGTCAACCCAGAGGCTAAAATCTCAATAATTTCTAACTTAGGACCCTCAAATCCTCAAAAAGCCTCCAAATCTAAAACTGACAACTCTCTTAGATCAGTTTTCATATTTTGGAACTAATGGAATCAACGGATTCTATTGCGACACTTGAAACTCTAAAAGACACCAAAAACCACTTTTTAACAACTTTAGGGTTCCAAATTTACATAATTCACAACTTTTAACTCAAAACTCAAAATCAATTTCAAAACTCATTCAAAAATAACTCAGCGCCAATATCGAGAGAGGTAAAATCATAATTTTATGAAAATTTCCAAAAATAACCTTCCGGGTCATCAAAGTGGAACAATCCTGAGCTTCTATGAGTCAAGATGAACTCTAATGGAAGTTGTTTCAAGGGGTAGTGTGGTGGAGGAGGAGTCATAAAGGACAACTGTCATGACCCAAAGTACACCCTAGACAGGACATGGTGAATAAGACCCGAGAGGCCGTACACAAGACACTTGACATATATACACACATAGTAATAGACAAAGTAAAGCATTTCATTCCAAGAAAAGAGTTTTCAATATGAAGTGGAAGTCTAACATAGTCTTGACAAGCCATCTATTACATCAAAAAGGAGTGATCGGGACGTAACCCGTACACCACATACAACATCTGAAAGTAAAGACATACGAAAGCAGTAAAGGCGACATCGTCCTTGGAGTATGAGGACTCGCCAAGTCTTCAAAATCTCTAATGATGAACTAGTCACGAATGGAAGGAGAGCAGTCTTCAAGCCCTACATTAGTGAAATAAATTTAGGCACAAATATGCATTAGTACATGAAATGTACTAAGTATGAGGGGAATGCACTAAAAATGTAAAATATGATTATGAGGGGACATAATGGAAGACATGATATGCATGACAAAGCTAACATAGTAAAAACCTTTAAGAAAAAAATCATAAATCAAGAACATGGTCAATGCATCGAAAAAATATAAGGAATCTTATGTAACTCCCTTCAAACAAAATAAACAAAGTTACCTTCAAATATTTTGTGAGATATTAGCTTTAACCGAAAATAGACCATGCGAGCTATATATGGAATCTTATGTAACTCCCTCATTGAGAAGGGAGAGTCTACTTGCCAAGGTAGAACTCTGTATTTTATGTCATATGCTATAGTGAATCCACTAGCTAGGCACGTAGTTTGGAACTAGAGGTTGCTACTAAAGACTACCCTATTTGAGCCTCCACATCAAAGTTCTCTCGATGCTAAGTTAAATCCCAACAGAATAGTCATTTCATAAATTCATCATCATCATACATGGAAAAGCATAATTCAAATACTAATCCAAGCTTAAACATCATTGAGTAGCTTATTAAATCTTGAATCAAGTCTAAGTGAGAAAACCTTTCACCAAGCCATGACCCCTTTATGTGAGAAATCCTTTAACAATTCATTGATGCTTATCTTAAAGCAAACTAGATCATAGTCAATCCTTTTTCATAAATCATGCATAAGTTCATGATAACATCATTCATTGATTCATAGCTTTTCTTTAAATTCATGCAAATTAGGGTTCATAGTCAAAATCATGATCAATGCATGGGTTCATGTGATTTCAATTGGAAAGCGTGTAATTGATTCTAAATCATCATAATTTAATCAAAATTAAACAATTGAATTCATCCAAATAGAACCCATGAGGAATTGAATGAAAACTTAACCAATTGAATTGAAAATTAAATTAGAGATTTGAAGGATCTTTGGGGACTCAATGGGTGAATGGAACCCATTGATGAAATCCCTAAATATCTTGATTGAATCTCTAAGCAATGATGAAGAAAGGAGACTTGAACTTGAAGAACCCTAGCTTCTTCTTCCTTGATCTAGAGAGAGGATTTTTGGAGAGAACCTTAGAGAGAATTTAGGAATTTGAGGGAATGAAAGAGTTGGGGAAATTTATAAGGATTAAGGTAGTTATAGGGGTTAGATTGAGGGTTAAAACATCGTAGTATAGATATAAAATGCATAGGAAAAGACCTACATACTCCTAACTTAAAACTACCGAAGGGGTCCTATGGACTAACCTACGGTCCGTATAAACATCTATGGACCGTAGTAGTCATCCGTAGAACTGGTTACTGGGACCAATATTTTGAATCAATTTCTACGAGATAACTTTACGGTCTATCTAACATTCTACAGACCGTAGACCCAATGGTAAAACCCATAAACCAAAAATCCTTTCCAAGTCTGAGACCACTTCCTCGTGACAGGTGTTACGACCCATCAACATTTCCACGGCCCCTCAAAACCTCCGTAGACCTAAAAGTCATAATTTTCACTAAGTCTAGAACCCCTTCTACGACCATTTCCTATGGGCCGTAAACTTCAGAGACCCAAAAATCAAGAAGTCCTTAAGGCCATTTTACGACTCCCTTCTACGAACCGTAGAACCTTCTAAAATCTGTAACCAGGACCCGTAGACTTGGACCAGTGGTTAAAATGTAACTTTCCTTTTTTCCAAGGTGTTACAACAACAATTGTAAGTTTATTTTTGGGTACTCTCTCAAGTTGGGAAAGGGGACTAGCGCCAGGGCAGAAGTTGTGGCACTTGGGTTTGGAATAAAATGGTGTTTAGAGAACAATTTCCTTTCTTTCTCAATATTTGCCAAGCTTCTAATGCAAGGTTAAGTGTCTTCCTAATCTTATTAGTGGTAATCAGAGTGGCTTTACAAAAGAGAGGGCAATTACTGATAATATTTTATTAGATAAAAATATTATTCAGGACATTGTTTTCCCTAGTATTGAAAGTAATGTGACAATCAAGTTAGATATGGCCAAAGCATATGTAACGACCCGTTAGGTCATTTCGATTACAAGACCTATTTTTTTCATAAAAGAACCTTTTTATAAATTTTGAATGAGAATTTTTTATAATGTCCTATGAGTTTGTAACATCTGTAATAGCAAGTTTATGTTTGACAAGCCAATTTATAGTAATTTACGTCAACCCTTATTAAGATGAAGTGAGAACAATGGAAATCAGGTGGTCATACTAAGAAATAACTATATTAAGTCACTTGAATTCGTATATGGAAGTTAGAGGCCGAGGGGTACCTCGAAACAAAAATTTTAAGTGAGGGATTTATTATAAGGAAGTTTTGATATGTCCTTATTTATGTACTGACTTGAGAGAAGTATATCTCCCAGTCCCTAAAGAGTTATGAAGACTAAAACCTATCAAATCGAAGGTCTATGAGTCTAGTTTTCAAAGCACAAAACCGTTTATCAATACGACATCGGAGTAGAGAGTTATGACCTTTTTACTGCAGACTGTGTGCGCAAATCGGGTTACGGATCAGGGCCAGGTTCGGCCGCCATTAAAAAGTGTTTTTTGACTTTTAAAAAGATAACCTTCACATTTTCTTAAAGGAAAATCGTCCAGCAACCAAGGAAGAGTCCTCCAAGACCTTTTAGGTAAGAAAACACCCTCTTCTAACTTGATTCTTCATTAGCTCATGTTCGGAGAAATGTTCTCCTTGTCGCAAGCTTCGTTTTGTGTTATTTCTTATTGCTTTTCGTGGCGGTTGAAGGATTTTCATGTTTAATCTGGGCTTTAAGTAAAGTATATAGTTGAGCTACTTTGAGCTAAGGTTTTACACCTATTTTAATTAAAAATATCATGGTTGAATGGTTGACATCGACTCCTACGACTTGGCTTCAATTTGGTGTTTTTTCTTAAGGTTGTGGATTTGGTATGGTGTTGGTCCCTTGAGGCAGATTTTTATGCTTGACAAATAGAATATTTTTTGTAAAGGTGAGTTTCCTCCAATCACCTCCCTCATTTTCTTACATTTTTGTCATTTTGTCGGTTTTGAGCCACGAGGGGTGTTTAAGTGTCGTGGCTCCGTGCAGCCTTCTTGTTGTGTTGTTTTCAGTTTTTTAGATGTGTATATGGTGCTATTAAAGTTATGGAGGGATGGAATATTTGTGCGCAACTTTTAGATGTCGAAGGATTATCAATTAAACGGCGTGACGTGCGCCTTGTTATACTACCTCGGCAACTTGCCGTTCTTTTGAGATGTTGATAGACTCGTGTTGTTGTTAGCAGCTGCTGGTTATTTTGAGATTATGGATTTTTTTGTTGACTTAAAAGTGGCCTGGTCGTGATGATGACCTTAACGCCTTATCGATTTGTTATGACTCGTTTTTGCAGCCTGGTTGATTCTCACATTCTTGCATTACTTTTACTTGGCCAAGCTTCTTAGAAACACCTTTTGGGCTTTGGTTGAAAGGTATGTTAAGGCTATTATTTCTCTTCTGGCATGATCCTAGTGCCTTAAGATTGTTACGGCCGGTGTATTATCATTATCTGACCTATATCATTATCCTATTGAGTTTGCTACCACCTTATGATATAATGTTTATCGGCTACACTCTACACCTTTCTTAGTGGCCTAGAACAGCATGTTATGATTTTATTTTGATTAGTTATGATTACTTGTCATTATTGTGATGTTTTATCATCCAGCTGTCACTTATGATCTTGTTTTGGCCTCAGTAAACGCTGACACTACAGGGTTCTTGAGCACAAAGATTGATTCTTATATCGAACCTTCGGGCAGGGTAGACCGAGCATTTGGGCCGGGTAGACCGAGCCTTCGGGCCGGGTAGACCGAGCCTTCGGGCCGGGTAGACCGAGCCTTCGGGCAGGGTAGACCGAGACTTTGGGCCGAGTAGACCGAGCCTTCAGACCGGGTAGATCAAGCCTTCGGGCTGGGTAAACCAAACCTACGGGCTGGGTAGACTGTACCGACAGGCAGGGTAGGCTGTACCTATGGGGCAGCATATATGTATTGTACCACAGAGAATCAGATTTATGTTGATTCATGGCACATGTACATTCAAACAGTTCAGATTAGATCATCACTAGGATCTTGGTAAGGCAACTAATATGGGTATTTAGCGATTGTTTGTGCTCGTAATGACTTATAGAGATTGCGTTCCATTTGTACATGTCGGGCTTATGGGGGCCAGGGCAGGTTATTGCTTCTTATGTGCTTATATTTTTTTGTTATAGGGAGATAAGGTATTGTCCTTCTGTTTCACCCCTGTCCTTTTCGTTCCGTAATTATACTTCAGTTTATACTTTTAACTTACCTTACATGCTCGGTACGTTATTTTGTACTGGCGCCCCTTTCCTGGGAGTGCCGCATCCATGCCTGCAGGTCCTGATCAATGACTAGACAAACCTGCCGAGTAGCACAGCTGCCTATCCAATAGATTGGTTGACTCCTTTCTTCCAGGGGTTGCTAGAGTCCTAAAGGTTTGCTTGTTTTTCTTTTTAAAGATTATGGGTAGGCCGGGGCCCTATCCCATCCAAGTGTTATATCCGTAGAGGCTTGCAGACTAGTGTGTTGGGTTGTATAGTCACGTTATTGGCCTTATTTGCCTTGCTTTCTAGTTGGCTGATGTTTGATAGCTACTTGACATATTGTTTAGATACGTACATGTTTTCAATTTATGTATAGAGATCATGGTGGCCTTGATGGCCCATATAGCGTTTATGCTTTTCTAGATACCATGGTGGCCTCGACGGCCCAAACAAGCTTCTGTGCTAGCTGGTTATTGTTTTATATAAACTGTTGGGAATAGCTATTTTTACTGTAGAGCTATTGACAGGGGCCTTGCTGGCCGAGGGCTTATTTTTAAGCTGAGATATACCTATTTTTTTATTGACTATGTGTGGCTGCCATGCGCCATTAGCAAGTGGTTCAACAAGGTTGGCTCAGGCCTATGTTTTGGCATCAGGTGTCAGTTGCACCCCTCGAGTTTGGGGTGTGACAAACTTGGTATCAGAGCAACGTTGTATCCTAGGGATTCTGTAAGTCGTGTCAAGTAGAGTCTTGTTTATAAATGTGTTATGCACCACATTCTATAAGCAAGAAGCTACAGACATTAGGAAAGTTACCCTTCTTTCACTCAAATCGTGCTATAGAGCTGTGTAATATGGGTCAAATTCTTTGAATTATGATTGTTACTAAGCTTTCATTATAGATGCGCTTAATAACTCCCTAGACATCTCAGAGATCCAGGCTCCACATTGTCGTATGTTAGTCCATTTATTGCTGGGAAGTTTTCCATAGTACCAGAGTCATTGCGATGACCTTTTGATGCATCTACCCATTTACAGACTTGAAAGAGCTAGAGATGCGGGACTTTGACATTATTATAGGTATGCATTGGCTAGCACATTGCTATGCTAATGTTGATTGTTGAGCGAAGATTGCAAGATTCTAGTTTCGAGTTTGAGAATGGAAGGGTAACTCAGCGACACTGAAGGGTAGGTTTATTTCATATCTTCGGGCGAGGAAACGAATTGTTAAAGGCTGTATTTTTCACACTGTTAGGGTTCATGATGTAGGCCTTGAACCGTCGATCTTACAGTCGTCTATATGGTTAGTGAATTTACAGATGTCTAATCAGTATCAATTCCCTCAAAGAGAATGGAACCAACTGAATTAATGGAATTGAAGGAGAAGCTAAAAGACTTCGTAGATAAGGTGTAACACCCCAGTTTTTGAAAAGAAAGAAAAATACAGTTTTAAAATTTTTCTGGTGCCAGTGACGACAGAGGCCATCTACGGATCGTAGGTGGAGTGACGGGCTGTAGATGGGAACCGTCGATGGCCCTGCCAACTTTATGAATTTTGAGTTTCTGAACCTTGAACTACGGAATAGTAGGATGGTTCGTAGTTTGGTTGACGTGCCTTAGATGGGTTCCGTAGATGCCTTCCAGACTTAGCCAAATTTTTAGTCCAAAACGAACTTTCTGAAACGATTGATGGAAGAACAGGACGGTCCGTCAATGGATGTATGGACCGTAGATCCTGTCCGTCAATTGGCCCCGACAGTTTTATTTAAAGGTTTTTTGGACTTTTCCCTAAATGTTTATTCCTTATCCTAAGCGATTTTGCCCCTTAAACTTGGCCCTATTTATACTTTCTAAGCCCTAACCCCTTCATTCCAACTCTCATCTCCCAAAAATATTCCTCTCTCTAGAAGAACAAGAAGAAGAAGAGAGCTAGGGTTCTCATCAAGGTCATCAATCCTCCTTTTATTTCAAGGCATTGGCATTAAGGTATGATAGTATTTACCATTTGGAGTCTTTCCTCCAATGGGTCCTCTTTTCCTTAAGGTTTTCAAGGTATAGTCTTGCCCAAGAGAGCTAAGGTTTTGACAAATTCTTATGGGTTCTTCATCATGCTTTCCATTGTTGATGCTATGGTTGATAGTGCACGATCTAGCGTGGTAACGTAAGCTAGTGCACGATTTAGTGTGATTTACATGCAACTTGACGAATCCCAGGAGTCCATGCTAAGTTTCCCTCAATTTATGATTATGCTTATGATTGTGAGTTGATTTGAGAAAAGATGAATTGCATGAACTCTTTGTGAAATGAGTTAAGGATTATGATTATCAAGCTATGAATTTCATGTAAGACTATGAACGATGAAAAGAGGATACTTTATGAAATCATGCATGTTCAATCAAAATCTATGATTTTCCTCTATTATGTGGGTTCCCTCAACTATGACTAAAGTGCCTTGATTTATGGCTTTCTAAGTATTAGCTTGCATTGAATTGCATGTTTTGAGGTGAGGTTTATGAACCCATGATTTATGAGTTAAGAGCACGATGAGCTATGTAAATATGAAGCTTATGAACTCATGCATGTTTTATGAAGTTTATGATATGTTAATGGAAATGTTGAGTTGTGGAAGGGTTTCTCATGTAATGCTCAACCTATGAATGTGAAAGGTTTTCTCACACGTAATGATTCATAACTTGTTGAAAGGTTTGCTCAACTAAGCTTGAATCCATGATTAAGGAGCTATTCTATGAAGGGACAAGAGGTGATTACCCATGTTCCCTAATGTAGACAAGAGGCGATTACCCATGTCTACTAATAATGAAATCATGACTAAGGATAGACAAGAGGCGATTACCCATGTCTACCTAAGATAAAATGAACTATGACAAATCTGTGGGAAGTATGGTTAGTACCATGTGGACAAGTGGCGATTACCCATGCCCCATAACCTATGTGCCACCATAGGGTGATGGTCTATGATAGACACTAGCTAGTGGATCCACATAAGCTAAAAAGTTCATGGTCTTACCTTGGCAAGTAGGACACCCCTTTTCTGTGTGGGGCAGACATCGGATTCCATGTTGATAGCTCACATGGACTATATGCCGGTTAAGGCTATTTCCCCACAACTAATGAACAAGTGTTATGATGATGGTCTAAAGTAAGGTAAAGGAAAAGATGAATAGCATGTCTTGGCCATGGTTTATGCTTCATGTTTCTTACGTTCTATCATGTTTTAGCTTGGCCATCGCATGTCATGATTATATGTCATTCTAGCATGGTTTATATGTCCTTTGTGCATTGCTATCATACTTGGTACTTGATTGTACTAACGCATACTCTAGCCTATATTGATTCTATTAATGTAGGACTTGGAGGTTCTTCTGATCCCACTCGTGGCTATTCAGTTCCAGTGATATTGAAGACTTGGTGAGGCCTCATATGTCCGAGGACCTAACCTTGTTACTAGTTCATGCTTTCCGTTATACTTTTTTTTTGGATATTATACTAGGCTGCGTCCCAAACATTCATTTCTATTCTATTATGTTAGTTGGTTTGAGACATGAGATATAGACTTCCGCTGATGTTTTCTTAAACTCTGTTGTGATTTTATCTGTTGGACTCTTTAATTTCTACTATCTTGTATGAATGTATACAAAGTGGCTTGTATGAGGCCTTTCGGGGTCTTGTATGCCATGTCACGTCTAAGGGGTACCTTGGGTCATGACAAACTTGGTATTCAGAGCACAAGGTTTTAGAAAGATTATAGGATGTCTCATAAGCCACGTCGAGTAGAGTCTTGTTCATGAGTGTGAAGCGCGCCACATTTATGAATGAGAGGCTACAAGATGATTAGGAAACTTCACTTCTTCATTATCCTTAAGTCGTGCATAGAGTGTTACTCTATATGCCCCTTTCTCCTAATCCCTATCCTACGCGTTTCAGGATATGGCGTCTCGAAGAGCTTATACTCGAAGGAATGCGAGAGAGAGTGAAGAGAAAGAAACTCCTCCTCAAGCTCCTCAAGCTCCTCAAGTTCCGGCCGATCCTTTGGCCGAGCAAGTAACCAATGCGGAGTTCAGGGCTACTTTTCAGGTGTTGGCCCAAGCTGTGGTGGCTCAAGCCAATAGGGAGGTTGTGGCTCCCGTGAACCCATATGTGGGTATGGTGGCGTCAAGAGTGAGGGACTTCACCAAGATGAACCCTCTGGAGTTTCACGGTTCTAAAGTGGAGAAAGATCCTCAAGAGTTTATTGATGAGGTTTATAAAGTGTTGATGATCATGGGAGTGTCACCGACGAAAAAGGCAAAATTGGCCGCGTACCAACTCAAGGGTGTCACTCAAATTTGGTACAACCAATGGAAGAGTGAGATGGCGGCTGATGAAGGTCCTCTGGAGTGGGAGAAATTCAAGGGTGCTTTCCTCGATAGATTTTTTCCCCTTGAGATGAGGGAGGCTAAGGTACTCGAGTTCATAAACCTTCTTCAAGGGAGTATGGGTGTGAAAGAGTATGCTTTGAAGTTCACACAGTTGGCTCGATATGCTCCTTCTATGGTTGCCAATCCTAGGGCAAGAATGAGCAAATTTGTTTCAAGAGTGTCTGAAATGGTGGTCAAGGAGTGTCGTACCGCCATGCTTATTAATGATATGGATATTTCTCGCCTCATGATTCATGCACAACAAATATAGGAGGAGAAGCTCAAGGAAAGGTCTAGGAACTTCAAGAGGGCTAAGACCGGTGATGGTGGGTTCTCTCATTCAAGGTCCGATGGACATGGTCGTTTTAAGCCTAGACAAAGGTTCTCTAATCAAGGTCCTTCCAATGCCCCTCCTAAGTTCAACAAAGAAAGGGTGTTTAACCCTAAGCCTCAAGGAGGTAATGGTAGTGGCTCCTCATTGCCTACTTGTGCCAAGTGTGGGAGGAAACATGAGGGTACTTGTCTAGCCGGTTCGAATGCATGTTTTGGATGTGGTAAGACGGTTCATAAAGTAAGGGATTGTCCCTTGGCTACTAAGAAGGGAGGATAAAATCATCGAAGGGCTCAACCCCAAAACCCGACAAGTTCTAGTGGAAATCGAAAGCAAAACCGGTTCTATGCACTTCAAGCCCGTCATGAGCAAGAGGGTTCTCCCGATGTGGTTACTGGTATGTTAAAAATCTTCCACTTTGATGTTTATGCTTTGCTTGATTCCGGTGCTACGTTGTCTTTTGTGACGCCTTATGTAGCTATGAAGTTTGATGTTGTTTCGGATGTGTTGTTAGATCCATTCCGTGTCTCTACTCCTATCGGTGAATCTATTGTGGCTACGAGAGTCTATAGAAATTGTTTCGTCTCTTTATTCCATAGAGTCACTCATGTGGATCTTGTTGAGCTTGATATGCTAGACTTTGATGCTATCCTCGGGATGGATTGGTTGCATTCTTGTTATGCCTCTATTGATTGTAGGACCTGAATGGTCAAGTTCCAATTTCCAGATGAGCCTATCCTGGAGTGGAAAGGTGGAAATTCTACGCTTAAGGGTCAATTTGTTTCTTGTCTACAAGCTAGAAAGATGATTTATAAGGGTTGCATGTACCATCTTGTTAGGGTGAAGGATGTGAATTCTGAAACCCCTACTCTTGAGTCAGTCCCCGTTGTTAATGAATTTTCGGAAGTGTTTCCCGATGATTTACCCGGTGTTCCTCCTGAGAGGGATATAGACTTCGATATTGACCTTCTCCCTGATATGCAACCTATCTCTATTCCTCCTTATAGAATGGCTCCGGCAGAACTTAAGGAACTAAAAGATCAATTGAAAGATTTGTTGGATAAGGGTTTCATCCGACCAAGTATTTCTCCATGTGGTGCTCCGGTCTTGTTTGTTAGAAAGAAAGATGGTTCACTCCGTATGTGTATTGACTACCGTCAATTGAATAAGGTTAATATCAAGAATAAATATCCTCTCCCGAGAATTGATGATTTGTTTGACCAACTCCAAGGGGCTAGTTATTTCTCTAAGATTGATCTTCGTTCGGGCTATCACCAATTAAAGGTAAGGGATGATGACATTCTGAAAACAGCTTTCCGGACAAGATATGGGCACTATGAGTTTCTAGTGATGTCTTTTGGGTTAACTAATGCTCCGACCGCGTTCATGGATTTGATGAATCGGGTGTTTAGACAATACCTTGATATGTTCCTCATTGTGTTTATAGATGATATCTTGATTTACTCAAGGAGTGATAGTGAGCATGCTGATCATTTGAGGATTGTGTTGCAAGTCCTCAAGGGCCAACAACTCTTTGCTAAGTTTGAGAAATGTGAGTTTTGGTTAAGGTCCGTAGCCTTCCTTGGTCACATTGTTTTCGGTAAAGGTGTCGAGGTAGATCCTAAGAAGACGGATGCTTAAGAATGGCCTAGACCTCTATCACCTTCGGATATTCGTAGTTTCTTGGGTTTAGCCAGTTACTATCGAAGGTTTGTTGAAGGGTTTTCTTCAATTGCTTCACCTTTGACGGCTCTAACTCAAAAAAAGGCTAAGCTTACTTGGTCCGAAAGGTGTGAAGCGAGTTTTCAAGATTTGAAAGATAGACTTACCTCGGCTCCGGTGTTGACCCAACCGGAAGGGTCCGATGGGTTTGTGGTCTATTGTGATGCTTCCAGAATTGGGTTAGGGTGTGTACTTATGCAAAATGGGAAAGTCAATGCTTATGCTTCAAGGTAACTAAAGGTGCATGAAAAGAATTACCCTACTCACGATTTGGAGCTAGCGGCAGTTGTGTTTTCTCTAAAGATATGGCGGCATTACTTGTATGGTGTCCATGTTGACGTCTTTATCGACCATAAGAGTTTGCAATATGTATTTAAGCAAAAGGATCTAAATCTTCGTCAACGAAGGTGGCTTGAGCTATTAAAAGACTATGACATGAATGTTCTCTATCACCCTGGCACGGCTAACGTGGTGGCAGATTCTCTTAGTCGGATGTCAATGGGTAGTGTTGCCCATATTGAGGATGGTAAAAGGAAACTAGTTTGTGATGTTCATAGATTTGCCCGTTTGGGTGTGCGATTAGTTGATTCCACCCAAGGTGGTGTTATGGTCCACAATGGTTCAGAATCTTCCTATGTGCAGGATGTGAAAGCTAAGCAAGATCTTGATCCGAACCTAGTCGAATTGAAAGAAGCAGTGCTAAAGAAGTCTATGGAGGCTTTCAACCAAGGGGGAGATGGAGTGCTCAGATATCAGGGCCGTTTATGTGTCCCTAATGTAGATTACCTAAGAGGACAAATATTGATTGAGGCCCATGGTTCTCATTATTCCATTCACCCGGGAGCTACCAAGATGTACCGTGACTTGCGAGAGATCTATTGGTGGAATGGGATGAAAAAAGATGTTGTGGGATTTGTGGCTAGATGTCCTAATTGCCAACAAGTGAAAGTTGAACACTAAAGACCGGGAGGTCTGTCCCAAGATATTGACATTCCTACTTGAAAGTGGGAAGATGTGAACATGGACTTTATTGTTGGCTTGCCGCGCACTCGGTGCCAGTATGATTCGATTTGGGTGGTTGTAGATCGTAAGACGAAATCAGCCCATTTCATTCCTGTCAAGGTTTCTTACTCGGTGGAGGATTATGCTAAGTTGTACTTGAGGGAGATGGTTAGGTTGCATGGACTGCCTTTATCCATTATCTCCGATCGTGGTACACAGTTTACTTCTCAGTTTTGGAAATCTTTCCAAAAGGGCCTCGGTACTCGTGTTATACTTAGCACGGCCTTTCATCTTTAAACCGATGGGCAAGCAGAGCATACCATCCAAGCTTTGGAACATATGTTGAGAGATTGTGCAATTGACTTCAAGGGTAATTGGGATGATCATTTGCCTTTGAATGAGTTTGCCTATAATAACAGCTACTATTCTAGTATTGGTATGGCTCCATTTGAAGCTCTCTATGGTAGGAGGTGTAGATCCCACATGGTTTGAAATTGGGGAAGTTGCTTTGATAGGCCCCGAGTTAGTGCATGAAGCTATGGAGAAAGTTCAGCTTATTAGAGAAAGGCTGAAAATGGCACAAAGTCGACAAAAGTCCTATGCCGGTGTTAGAAGAAGAGAATTAGAGTTTGATGCTGATGATTGGGTTTACTTGAAAATTTCACCTATGAAGGGTGTAAAGAGATTTGGGAAGAAAGGAAGCTTAGTCCCCGTTATGTAGGCCCATATCAGATTTTGAGGCGTGTTGGTAAAATTGCTTATGAGATCGATTTGCCTAATGAGTTGGCATCAGTACATACGGTTTTCCATGTCTCATTGTTGAAAAAGTGTGTTGGCGATCCGTTGACTATAGTGCCTTTAGAAGATCTTGGCATTAAGGATAGCCTTTCTTATGAAGAGGTTCCGGTTGAGATTCTAGACCGACAAGTCCGGAAGTTAAGAAATAAAGAAGTTGCTTCCGTGAAAGTTCTATGGAGGAATCAATTAGTTGAGGGTGCTACTTGGAGGCCGAGGACCGATATGATGTCCCGCTATCCTCATCTCTTTCCTTCCGATCCTCCTCTAGCTTGAGGTACCTAGTTCCTCATGGTTCATTCTTTTGGTCTCATGTGTCATAGTTGATTTCCATGATTCCTTGATTTATGCATGTTCATGAAGAGTCTAACATGATATATGTGCATTGAGTATGAGTTGCATAAAGTCTTCATGAATTTTGTATTGAGCATGCTTTAGCTTGGAGTTGATGTTTCCTCCTCGGATATGTGCATTTATGTGCTTGCATGATAGGTTGGGTTGTTAGTCCGAGTCTATCGCCCTTCTCAGGAAATTCAGGTTCTCATTCGAGGACAAATGTTCCTAAGGGAGAGATATTGTAACACCACAATTTTTAAAAAGGAAAAAAAATGCAGTTTTAAAATTTTTCTAGTGCCAGTGACGACGGAGGCAATCTACGGACCGTAGGTGGAGTGACGGGCCGTAGATGGGAACCGTCGATGGCCCTGCCAACATTATGAATTTTGAGTTTCTGAACCTTGACCTACGGAATAGTAGGACGATTCGTAGTTCGGTTGACGGGCTGTAGATGGGTTCCGTAGATGCCTTCCAGACTTAGCCAAATTTTCAGTCCAAAATGAACTTTCTGAAATGATTGACGGAAGAACAGGACGGTCCGTCAATTGATGTACGGACCGTAGATCCTGTCCGTCGATTGGCCCCGATAGTTTTATTTAAAGACTTTTTGGACTTTTCCCTAAATGTTTATTCCTTATCCTAAACGATTTTGCCCCTTAACCCTGGCCCTATTTATACTTTCTAAGCCCTAACCCCTTCATTCAAACTCTCATCTCCCAAAAATATTCCTCTCTCTAGAAGACCAAGAAGAAGAAGAGAGCTAGGGTTCTCATCAAGGTCATCAATCCTCCTTTTATTTCAAGGCATTGGCATTAAGGTATGATAGTATTTACCATTTGGAGTCTTTCCTCCAATGGGTCCTCTTTTCCTTAAGGTTTTCAAGGTATAGTCTTGCCCAAGAGAGCTAGGGTTTTGACAAATTCTTATGGGTTCTTCATTATGCTTTCCATTGTTGATGCTATGGTTGATAGTGCACGATCTAGCGTGGTAACGTAAGCTAGTGCACGATTTAGCGTGATTTACATGCAACTTGACCAATTTATGATAATGCTTAAGATTGTGAGTTGATTTGAGAAAAAATGAATTGCATGAACTCTTTGTGAAATGAGTTAAGGATTATGATTATCAAGCTATGAATTTCATGTAAGACTATGAACGATGAAAAGAGGATATTTTATTAAAAGATGCATGTTCAATCAAAATCTATGATTTTCCTCTATTATGTGGGTTCCCTCAATTATGACTAAATTGCCTAGATTTATGGCTTTCTAAGTATTAGCTTGCATTGAATTGCATGTTTTGAGGTGAGGTTTATGAACTCATAATTTATGAGTTAAGAGTACGATGTGCTATGTAAATATGAAGCTTATGAACTCATGCATGTTTTATTAAGTTTATGATATGTTAATGGAAATGTTGAGTTGTGGAAGGGTTTCTCATGTAATGCTCAACCTATGAATGTGAAAGGTTTTCTCACACGTAATGATTCATAACTTGTTGAAGGGCTTGCTCAACTAAGCTTGAATCCATGATTAAGGAGCTATTCTATGAAGGGACAAGAGGCGATTACACATGTTCCCTAATGTAGACAAGAGGCGATTACCCATGTCTACTAATAATGAAATCATGACTAAGGATAGACAAGAGGCGATTACCCATGTCTACCTAAGATAAAACGAACTATGATAAATCTGTGGGAAGTATGCTTAGTACCGAGTGGACAAGTGGCGATTACCCATGTCCCATAACCTATGTGACACCATAGGGTGATGGTCTATGATAGACACTAGCTAGTGGATCCACATAAGCTAAGAAGTTCATGGTCTTACCTTGGCAAGTAGGACACCCCTTTTCGGTGTGGGGCAGACGCCGAATTCCATGTTGATAGCTCACATGGTCTTATATGTCGGTTAAGGCTATTTCCCCACAACTAATGAACAAGTGTTATGATGATGGTCTAAAGTAAGGTAAAGGAAAAGATGAATAGCATGTCTTGGCCATGGTTTATGCTTCATGTTTCTTATGTTCTATCATGTTTTAGCTTGGCCATTACATGTCATGATTATATGTCATTCTAGCATGGTTTATATGCCATTTGTGCATTGCTATCATACTTGGTACTTGATTGTACTAACGCATACTCTTGCCTACATTGATTCTATTGATGTAGGACTTGGAGGTTCTTCTCATCCCACTCGTGGCTAGTCAGCTCCAGTGATAGTGAAGACTTTGTGAGGCCTCCTATGTCCAAGTACCTAACTTTGTTACATTTTTCATGCTTTCCGTTATACTTTTTTTTTATATTGTACTGGGTTGTGTCTCAAACCTTAATTTCTATTCTATTATGTTTGATGGTTTGAGACATGAGATGTAGACTTCCGGTGATGTTTTCTTAAACTCTGTTGTGATTTTATCTGTTGGACTCTTTAATTTCTACTATCTTGTATGAATGTATGCTAAGTGGCTTGTATGAGGCCTTTCGGGGTCTTGTATGCCAGGTCACGTCTAGGGAGTACCTTGGGTCGTGACATAAGGACTTTATTAGGACAAGTGCGTCGTCATTGGGTGTACCAATATTGTTTGTACGGAAGAAAGATTGTTTATTGTGCATGTGTATAGACTACTAACAGCTGAATAAGGTGATTATAAAGAAAAAATAACCGCTACCAAGGATTGATGACTTGTTTGACTAGCTACAAAGTGCCCGATGTTTCTCAAAAAATTTACTTACGTTAAGGGTACCATCATTGAGGGTTCGAGAGACTGATATTCCAAAGAAAGCTTTCAAGACTAGATATGGTCATTTTGAGTTTCTTGTGATGTCTTTCGGGTTGATGAATGCCCCATCAGTTTGTATGGACCTAGTGAATAGCATATACATGTCATTCTTAGAATTTTTCATGATTGTGTTTATCGATGATAATCTCGTGTATTCACGATATGTGTGGAAGCATAGAAACCATCTCTGATTGGCACTTCAGGTACTCCAAGATAAGAAATAAAGTGCTAAGCTCTAAAAGTGTGAGTTCTGGTATACAGGTTAACATGCACAAGATCAAGGCCGTGAAGATGTGGCCTATACCCATGACCCCAACAGAGGTTCATAGCCTTCTGAGGTTAGCAGGCTATTATAGGGGGTTCATAGAGGGGTTCTCTTCACTTCCAGCACCTTTCACTAAGATAACTAAGAAAGTATCTAAGTTTCAGTGAATGACAACATCTAATTAACACTTTCAAGAGCTAAAAGACATACTGGCTTCAACCACATTTTTGACATTGCCAGAGGGTTTAGAGTCTATGTGGTTTATTGTGATGCTTCAGGAATTGTGTTGGGTTATGTTCTGATGCAACATGGTAAGGTAATTAATTATACATCTAGACAGCTAATGAAGCACGAGAAAAACTATCCGACCCATGAATCAGAATTGGCCACAGTTATTAATGCCTTGAAGATCTGGAAGATTTGCTTATATGGTATGCATGTTGATTTCTATATACATCATAAAAGCCTCCCATACATTTTCAAGCAAAAGGAGTTGACTCTATGACAATGCCAATGGCTCGGGTTGCTGAAAGATTATGACATGGACATCCTCTACAGTTCAAGCAAGGTGAATGTAGTAGCGAATTTCCTAAGTCGTAAATATATGGGCAGCTTATCATATGTGGGAGTGGGGAAGCGGGAGATAGCCTAAGAACTTCATCGACTAGTTAACTTGGAGGTAAGGTTGGCACAGTTTGGGACATAACCATATTGTCTCTTGTTTTGGAGGTGACGACACAACAACATGAGGATCCCAGCTTTGAGCAGCTCGTGGGGAAGGCTAAGCAACATGACTCTTTAGCGTTCACTATAGCAGAAAAAGAAATCCTTAGATATGAACATCGATTGTGAGTTCCAGATGTTGAAGGTCTTCGATATTAGACTATTGTAGAAGCACACTATTCTCGATATTCTATTCACTCAAATTCTACGAAGATGTACCACGATATTAAAGAGAATTATTCATGGCCTGGAATGAAGAAATATATTGTTGAGTTCGTAGCACAATGTCCTAACTGTTAGCAGGGGAAGGTTGAGCACCAAAAACCTAGTGGGCTGACCTAAGAGATACCTTAATCCCACATTTTATCCTCGAACTGACGGCCAAGATGAGCGTACTATCCATACGCTCGACGATATGTTACTGGCGTGTGTGCTAGATTTCAAAGGAAATTGGGATGATCATTTGCCCACTTATCAAGTTTTCTTATAATAATAGCTATCATTCCAGCATAGGTATGGTGCCATGTGAGGATTATATAAGAGGAAATGTAGACCCTCTCTTGGTTTGTTCGAGGTTGAGAATCAGGGTTGTATGGACCAGACTTGGTGGAGCAGGCCATTGAACAAGTTAAGGTAATCAGAGAGAGTTATTTTTGGCATCTCAGAGCCGTCAAAAATTGTATACAGGTGTTAGGAGATGAGATTTAGAGCTTAGAGGTTGATGACTGGGTCTTTCTGAAAGTTTCACCTATGAAGGGTGTTATAAGATTCAACAAAAAGGGCAAGTTGAGCCCTAGATATATTGGGCCTTACCGCATCTTGTGACGGATAGGACAAGTTGCCTTTGAGCTAGAATTACCTCCAAAGTTATAGACGGTACACCTAGTTTTTCATGTTCTGTGTTCTAGAAGTGTATTGGAGATCTAACATATACAGTGGCTACAACAGATTTTCAAATGACAGAGGAGCTATCATAGATATTCAGATGTCAGCGGAGAAATCTTATAAAGAAGTCCTTGTGGCCATAATAGACTACAAAAAAAAATATTGTGAAATTTCTGTAAAAGAAAGTATCACAGCAGATCCATAATGTGGAAGAGGATGAAGAAAACATGGAATCTAGATATCCCCACGTGTTCACTCTTTCAAATGTTTTGCAAGGTAGACAGAGAATAGACCCGCATTTTAGTGTTTGAGGTACGTTACTTGCTGTTATACAAGATACATTATTGTTTTATATGATTTCACATATATTATTATCATTCGAGGACGAATGTTCTTAAGGGGGAAGGATGTAATGCCCCATAAGTTTGTAACATTGGAAATAGCAAGTTTATGTTTGACAAGCCGATTTATCATAATTTACGTCAAGAATAATGGAAATTAGGTGATTATACTAAGAAATAACTATATTAAGTCACTTGAATTCGTATATGGAAGTTAAAGGCCGAGGGGTATCTCAAAACAAAATTCTTAAGTGAGGGATTTATTATAAGGAAGTTTTGATATATTCTTATTTATGTACTGACTTGAGAGGAGTATATCAACCAATCCCTAAAGCGTTATGAAGACTAAAACCTATTAAATCAAAGGTCTACGAGTCTAGTTTCCAACTCACAAAACCGTTTGTCAATACAACATCGGAGTAGAGAGTTATGACCTTTATACTGCAGACTATTCGGGCAAATTGGGTCACAGATCCAGGTCGGGTTTGGCAGCCTTTAAAAAGTGCTTTTTGACTTTTAAAAAGATAACCTTCAAATTTCCTTAAAGGAAAATCGTTCAAAAACCAAGGAAGAGTCCTCCAAGACCTTTGAGGTAAGAAAACACTCCTTTCTACCTTGATTCTTCATTAGCTTATGTTCGTAGAAATGTTCTCCTTGTCGCAAACTTCATTTTGTGCGATTTCTTATTGTTTTTTGTGGTGGTTGAAGGATCTTCGTGTTTAATCTGGGTTTTAAGTTAATTATATGATTGTGCTACTTTGAGGTAATGTTCTACACACATTTTGATTAAAAATATCATGGTTGAATGGTTGACATCAACTCCTGTGATCTTGGCTTCAATTTGATGTTTTTTCTAAAGGTTGTGGATTTGGCATGGTGTTGGACCCTTTAGGCAGATTGTTTTGCTTGACAAATAGAATCTTTTTGGTTAAGGTGATTTTCCTCCAATCACCTCCCTCGTGTTTTTACATTTTTATCATTTTGTCGGTTTTGAGCCACGAGGGGTGTTTGAGTTTCATGGCTCCGTGCAGCCTTGTTGTTGTATTGTTTTGAGTTGTTTAGATGTGTATATGGTGCTATTAAAGTTATGGAGGGATGGAATATTTGTGAAAAACTTTTAGATGTCGAAGGATTATCAATTAAACGGCGTGACGTGCGCCTTGTTATACTTCCTCGGAAACTTGTCGTTCTTGTGAAATGTTGATAGACTCGTGTTGTTTTAGCAATTGCTTGTTATTTTGAGATTGTGACTATTTTTTGTTGATTTCAAAGTGTTCTGGTCGTGATGATGACCTTAACACCTTATCGATTGGTTATGGCTCGTTTTTGCAGTCTAGTTGATTCTCGCATTATTGCATTACTTTTATTTGGCCAAGCTTCTTAGAGACACCTTTTGGGCATTGGTTGAAAGGTATGTTAAGGCTATTATTTCTCTTCTGGCATGATCCTAGTAGCCTAAGATTGTTATGGCCGGTGTATTATCATTATCTGACGTATATCATTAACCTATTGAGTTGGCTACCACCTTATGATATAATGTTTATCGGCTACACTCTGCACCTTTCTTAGTGACCTAGAACAGCATGTTATGATTTTGTTTTGATTATTTATGATTACTTGTCATTATTGCGATGTTTTATCGTCCAGCTGCCACCTATGAGTTTGTTTTAGCCTCAGCAAACACTAACATTGTAGGGTTCTTATACTGAGCCTTTGGGTCGGGTAGACCGAGCCCTTGGGCCAGGTAGACCGAGCCTTAGGGCCGAGTAGACCGAGCCTTTAGGCTGGGTAGACAGAGCCTTCAGGCCGGATAGACCGAACCTACGGGCCGGGTAAACCATGCCTACGGGCCGGGTAGGCTATACCTACGGGGCAGCATATATGTATTGTACCACAGAGCATCAGATTTGCATTGATTCATTGCACATGTACATTCAGACAGTTTAGATTAGATTATTACTAGGATCCAGGTAAGGCGGCTATATGGGTATTTAGCGACTGTTTGTGCTCGTAATGACCTATAGGGATTGCATGTTTTTTGTACATGTCGGGCTTATGGGGGCAAGGCAGGTTATTGCTTGTTATGTGCTTATATTTTCTTGTTATAGGGAGATATGGTATTGTACTTCTGTTTCACCACTGTCCTTTTTCATTTCGTGCTTAAATGCTTGACAGACTTGCGAGGAGTGGATGGTACTGTTTCTTGGATGGCTATTCCGGTTATAATCAAATCTCTATTGCTCCAGAAGATCAAGATAGGACCACTTTCACATGCCCCTATGGAACGTTTACTTTTAAAAATAGTGGGGTGCGTACAGCTACCAAAGTATTGCAAAGTGGTTATTATTGCCCAACGCTATATCAAGATGTTTACTCCCTTGTCAGAAAGTGTGATCAATGTCAAAAGCAAGGAGGAGTGTCGCGTAGGCATGAGCTCCCCCTTACTCCTATTTTAAAGGTTGAGTTGTTTGACGTTTGGGGAATTGATTTCATGGGTTCTTTTGTGAGTTCTTATGGGAACAAATATATCTTGGTGGCCGTTGACTAAGTCTCTAAATGGGTAGAGGCTGTGGCCTTACCTAACAATGAAGGGAGAAGTGTAGTGACTTTCCTCAAGAGGTACATTTTCACAAGGTTTGGCACTCCGCGGGCGATTGTTAGTGATAGGGGCTCTCATTTTTGTAACCAAATTTTTCCTTCGTTGTTGAGCAAAGATGGAGTCAAGCATAAGGTTGCTACCCCTTACCATCCGCAAAATAGTGGGCAAGTCAAAGTGTCGAACCGGGAAATTAAAGGGAGTTTGGCTAAAACCGTTAATGCAAATCGATCTGATTGGTCTTGGAAGTTAGATGATGCTCTTTGGGCATATAGAACTGCTTTTAAGACCCCAATCGGTATGTCCGCGTATCAATTGGTGTTTGGTAAATCGTTTCATCTGCCTGTTGAACTAGAGCATAAGGCATTATGGGCCTTGAAGGCCAAGAATTTGAATTAGAACGATGCATACAAAGATCGGGTTGATCAACTTTATATGTTAGAAGAGTTTCGGCGTCAGGCTTATGAGAGTTCAGCCTTTTATAAGGAGAAAACGAAGAGGTGGCATGATGCCAAGATACTTCATCGCGAGTTTAGAGTTGGTGATCATGTGTTACTTTATAACTCTCGTTTGAGACTCTTTCCAGGAAAGCTCAAGTCCAAATGGTCAGGTCCATTTAAGGTGAATCGTGTGTTTGACAATGGGGCAATTGAAGTTGAAAATAAAAATGGGTCGATGTTCAAGGTGAATGGACAACGACTTAAGCTTTAGTTTGGAGAGCGCCCCAATGTGACATTGATTAATGTGGTGTATTTAGACGATGCTTGAAGGCATGTCCACGTCGTACCACGACGTTAAATAAGGCGCTTCTTGGGAGGCAACCCAAGTTTTATTTTAGTTGTTTGAATAACGTTTGTTGGTTGTGTAGGTTAGAGTTCAAATTTTGGAGGAAATGCAAAGGGGCGAGGGGGCTGGACTGCTTGCCGAGTCACCCAAGTGCCCCTTATCTCGCCCAATTACATCGCCCATGGATAGCTTGAAGTGGGGACGTCCTGGAATATTGGGCGAGCTAAAATTCCACTCGGCGATATTTGGCGAGCTCGATCGAGCACGCCTTCTGGACTTAATGATGGTCTGGACTTCTGATGATTTTGGTGATATTGCAACCCATTGCGCGCATCGCCAACCCGTTCGGCGACGTTAGTTCACTCACTGATTAGAGCGCGAACTGAACGGTTTTTAAGCCTTTCAAATTAAATATTCATTTTGTTTGAAATTTTTGACCCTCGTCCGCATACCATCATTCTTTAGCTTTGCATTTTTCTTTTTTGTTTTGTAATTGTTGATCTCGGAATGTGATTGGACTCATTTCCCCGCCCCGTTGCCGTGCATACCTATTTTTGTATTTCTTGAGGTTGGTATCCCTTAGTTTTTAAATTTCATGCCGTTTTCATTGTTTTAACTTGATGATTGTATGGGTAATTGATTAATTAAATATGTGCATGCTTAAAGTTATTGCATGTTACTTCGTTTATGATATTTGAACTCGAGCATATTAATATTGGTGCGTTTTGTCCTTTTTTTTGGTGGGTAATTGTTATTTTCGATTATGGGTTGTTGTATTCTTGGTGGGTGAAGTCTGAGTAGCCCCGATTTCGATTGAATGACTTGATATTGCCCGATGATGGATTGGGTGACGTCTTTCTTAAGGGCAAGTTCGTCATTCTGTTGATTTTGAATCAATTGGGGGAAGTCTGAGTACCTCGGGTAGAATTTGGATGTGGGTCTTGCCTATTTGATGTTAATTGAGCTTTAATTGTTGTGTCGTGGGCTGATAGTTGATAATCGTAGAAAAATTAGGGGGTGATGCATTGGATCGATTTGGCGAGTTATGTCGAGCCCACCGAATTGACTTGGTGTGTCGCCTATTGCACTCCCCATCGCCTTCTTGTCTTGTTTATTTACCATTTTATTTTGTAACATTCGGCGAGCTCTTAGTTGCTCACCGAGTGAGTTCGGCGACGCGCCGATTGGCATTGTCATCGCCCTTTCGACCTTAAGTTTTGCTGATTTTGGTCTGGAACTTTTGGCGACGCTCTTTTAGCTCGCCTAATTGGTTCGACGACTCTCCAACCTATTCGGCGAGTCTTTCTGCATTTTTCCTGTGTTGACTGTTTCTAACATGGTTCGTTCAAATCTTTGGCTTCTTTGCTGGTCTTCACAGGTATGGCTAGACCCAAGATTCCGGCAAAAAGACCACCACCTCAAAAAAAGGTCAAAGGGGTGGTAATTGCTTCGGAGGTTGAACAACCCTGACCCCAGTTAAAACAAACATCCCAAGCAAAAGGGAAAGGAAATCAACAGGTGGTGGAGAGTTCCACTTCGGAGAGTGATGATCTCTCCATTCAGTTCACATCCTCTAGCTCCGAGAGTGAGGAGGTTGAGGAGTTCGGGGACTGGATTGCATAGTTAATCAAGCGGAAGCGCTCCGAGCTGTGCTCTAAGGCAGCTCACGATCCACTGGCGATGGCTTCTACAGTTGTTGCCCCACCTGAGCCACCAATGGATTCTACTTCCACTCCAGTTCTAGTTCCGGCCCCGGCAAATCCCCCGAGGTCGATGAATAGAGGCTGAGAGTTTGAAAAAAATCCTCAAGGAAAAGAGGTTATCCACTAACGGTGTGGTGGATAAGTATCCGGTGGTGTGGGAAACTCTATGTTCTCATAAATTCTAAATTTTTATAAAGCCTCGGAGTCCATACGTACCAACGTGGGTCCGAGAGTTTTATGCATCCTATGCTGATTTGATCCCAAAAGGGAAGAAGCAGGCTTAGTCTAAGGCACCAGTTGACTTCGTGATGGTGCGAGGGAAGAAAGTGAAGTGCAGCCAAACGGAGATTAATGATGCACTCAGCTGCACAGTCAGGGTTCGGCATTCATTGGCTGATAAGATCAAGACCAAGACCTTGGAGGATCTCAAGGGGTGGTTGGCCCCTTTTCTTAGTGATGCGACACCTCTGTGGCTTGAGGTAGGTGCTATTATCGAAGAGAAGGATCTGACCATTGCAGTGAGATACTGGTTCGGATTCATCAGCAGCACACTCATGCCATCCCAAAACGAGTCCATCCTCCGGCACCCGAAAGCTGCACTTTTGGGATGTATTATGGATCGTTAGATGCTAAATTTTGGAATGATTATTGAGCAGGAGATATTGATGAGGGAGAAGAAAAACCAGACATCTCTGCCCTTCTCGATCCTGATTAGCGAGCTTTGTCGGTGGGCTGATGTGCCTTTCAAGGCAAAGACGAATGTTGAGGTCACCCCGACCTCGTCTTGCGACATCCGACAGATTGAGGTCGAGTACTTGAAGGATGAGGCAGAGAGGAGGAGGAGACCTCCGGTGGAAATGTCTCCGGTTGTTGATGTTGATGCCATGGAGACCGGTTCTCCCCCTCCCGCAGTTGAGCCGACAGGTATACCTGCTCCCGATGCTCCTGCTACTTCTGCACCTACACCAGCCACCTCTTTTATCCCTTCACCTGCCCCAGTTCCTAGCTCCCGCCCTTTCACACTGGCCATGATCATAAAGATGGGCCACCTTGCCCATTCAGCTGATGTGCGGGCGTCATGAGTCAAGGCGGCTATTCCAACTTTGATTGAGTGTGCCATAGCTGCGGCACTTGCTCCCATTAGAGTGGAGTTAGAGGATCAGCACTGAGTGATCACGGCTCACGGGTTGGCTTTGGATGCCCTCACCACTCAAGTGGTGGAGTGTGAGAAGAAGGAGGGTAGTTCTACAGAGTTGACAGTCGTGAAGGCTGAAATTGATGGGCTGCGTTAGGATGTGGACGAGTTGAAGTCCACGGATATCACAATGTTGTGGAGTAGCATTGACGTCCCCGAGGGCCAGTCTTCTGCGATGCCTCGACCCACTACCACCGGAGCCACTACGACTGTTGATGAGCCCATAGAGGTCGATACTCCAAAGACAGATGAGGAGGAGTTGGCTCGAGAGCTCGAGGTGTATGTAGACTTAGAGGACCTCGAGGGTGACATGGTAAGGGCTGCCACTGTAGCTTCTTTACAGGATACATCGATGGTTGGTTCGAGTGGAACCAAGACCACAGCTACAGATGAGTCGGCCACTGATGCCCAAGTTGATGCACCATAGTTGGACAGGGGGATTCCTACTTACACTCCATTTTATATTTTTATTGATGTCTTTATTTTATTTTTTGCATTGAGGACATTGCGTACTCTTTTTGGTGGGGTGAAGGCATTAGGCATGCCCTTTTTTCTTTTGGGTTGTATGTTTGAATATTTTGTTTTGCTTTGATGTTATGGCTGATGTTGCTATTTTGAGTTGAAATGAATGTCAACTTCTCTCTTTCTATTTGTTGTTGAATGTGGGCATTGTGTTGTTCTCTTGTACATTTGAGTGTCGATTGTGATCAATATCGATGACTTGAATAGTGCTTTGATGAACGATATGTTTGTGTGAGTCCAACGAGGTAATTTGAGTTGCATAGTCTTGTGTGAACTCTTAGCATCTCATTGTGAAAAATAGCTATTATAGCCTAAATCTATCCTGCCCATTAAGATTCAGCAACTTTTAGCAATTGGTAATTACCCATTAGCAAAATTGGTGATTTGCCTTGAATAAAGAAGGCTTAATGAAATATTGTTAAGGAAGTGGAAAGAGATGATAACGAATGATGAATTAACTATATTGTTTGATCGGGTGCCATGAGCCGACAAGATATATTTGGATCAGATGCCACAAGCCGGCATGATATTATTGAATCGGCTGTCACGTTTCAACTATATTATTAGATCGGGTGTCACGCTTCGATACGATAACATTAAAGAAAATATATTAAAATAATTTAATATACTCAATCTCAAAGAACCCAATTCTCCAAAAGAGCGTGGTGTGGATGCATGAGTCCTCATGTGTGTTCTTGATATTGTTGACTGATTACGTACTTGCTTCAATGATGTTGTCACTTGTTCATGTTATTTTTTGCTTGCCACCTACTAAGTGCTATATTTGATTTTATACTATTATTATTGCATATTAGTTTCTATTTTGACTTGGCCGATGATATCTACTCAGTCCTACTTGTGTTTTTCTTAATTTTCCTTTTGTGGAGTGCAGCGAGTGTATCAGCGACTTGGACTCACCCTTAGCTCTATCTAGTTTCCAGCACATCAGGTTTCAGGGTGAGCTATTCATTCTAGCTCGTGTTGGATTCTCTCGTTCATGGCATGATTGATGTCCTTAGTTTTTAGACTCAAACTAATTTATTTATTTATTTTGGTGTCTTTGATACTCTTAGACTTAGTATTTGGGGTTAGATGTCCTTCATGTGATGACTTTCAGATTTTGGGAACATATAATAGACTCTGATAGATTTTTATTTCTTACTTTAATAAGATTTAAGCTTCCGCATTATGGTTGTGTTTCGTAAGGTGAACAATTAATATAAGTTGGCGTTTGAATTCATTGGTTTTCCCACCTAGGAAATTAAGTGTGGGTGTCACTCATGACTCGTTTTGGATCGTGACAGCATATGATAGAGTATCATGGCCTTATTTTTGCATTTTTGACGAGGAAGTTTTGTTTTTGTGAAATTTGGATTGACTTGATTTCTAGACATTTTTCGAGTAATTGGTACTCTCTTTTGGTGAATGGCTCTAGATATGATTTTTTTTTTAAATCAGAGAGGGGTCTTAGACTGGGAGACCCTATTTCCCCTTCTAAAATGAATGTGAAAATAAAAGAGCAAAAGTTGCAAGGAGTTACAGATGTAGTTTCCATATTTATGTTGTCACGATCCAAAACGAGTCATGAGTATTTTTCTCGAAAACTCAATAAAATACTCAGTAGTACGTATTAATTGTTCACCTGCTGAGTATTTTTCTCGAAAACTCAATAAAATCTCTCTTAGGAAAGACTTTATTGGATTTCATATGAGCAAGAAAGGTCCTCTTATTAATCACTTTACATTTGCTGCCGATATCATTATATTTTTTCCAGTGGTTGCAGAACATTTCTCAAGCTTCTTATGGGCACGCTTGCTGAGTACGAGAAGATCTCTGGACAAATGATTAATAAACACAAATCTTGTGTTATTCTTGCTCTAAATGCCAAAGAAAAAGATATTACAAGAATTGAGGGAATCATTGGTATGAGCCACAAGAACATTCCTATAAAATACCTAGAATATCCTATTTGAAAAGATCTATATCCTTGATAGCCTTTAACATGAGTCAGACTCTTGTGTCCGAGTATAAACAACTCAACATAAGGCATGAATGGAAGGACATTATAAATATTTCGGATTGCAAGTTCTATGTTAAAAAGAGTATATGAGTTAAGTGGAACATGCCTAAGCTTCTATGAGTCAAGATGAACTATGATGGATGTTGTTTCAAGGGGCAGTGTGGTGGAGACGGAGTCATAAGGGACAACAATGGTAAGTTTATTTTTGGGTACTCTCTCAAGTTGGGAAAGGGGTCTAGCACCTGGACCGAAGCTATGGCACTTGGGTTTAGAATAAAATGGTGTTTAGAGAATAATTTCCTTTCTTTTACCGTGGAAAGTGACTCAAAAATCCTTGTGGATAGTTTCAACAATTGTCACTCGACACCTTGGAGAACGATGTAAATGAAATTATTAGACTTAAGGAGCTTGCAGGTTAAATTTAATATGATACATTATTTTAGGGAAACAAACAAGGTCACGGACAAGCTCGCTAATCTAAGTCATGGCTTCTCGCAAAATCATATGTTTCACCCCTATGAAGAACTGCCACTGAAAGTGAAAGGACTCTTGAGAATAGACAAATTGGGGCTTCCTAGTCTTCCTACAACTAACAGAAAGAAAGCAGAAATCACCTAAGACCCCCCTTAGATATGCGGTTTAAATTAGGCTACTTTTTGCCACTTTTTGGAGGATCAGTGTTTCTCTTTGTTGCATTTACATCATCTTTCAAGATATATTAGATAGTCTAGGCTATCAGAAAAGCAGATATTCTCGTGCCCCATTTTTCGCGAACGGGTTGTGCAATGACTTGACCATTCTTTTAGGTTTTATTTTAAAAGAACAATCACCACCTAACCTAACTAATTTTAATTAATTAAGGTTAACGAAACCAGTGATTCAGGTAAAGTTCAAATTACCTCGAGAGGAAGGTGTTAAGCACCCCTCGAGGTCCACAAATGTGGATCCCAATCGTATCTCATATAATTTATGTGGGGTTAAAATGGCAAGCAATGTCATTTTTTATTCATTTAATTTAAGCTAAGTGATAAGAGAATGCAAAAACATAATAAGCTAGCATGAAACAATTAAAAAGAGATGAGCAAGAAAACAGAAAGTACACAATTAAATAGGAGAAAAACATTTTTTATATTTAAACTACCCCAAATAAATACACATAACAATGTATAAAGAAAAGAGGACACCTAAATTAAATTATCCCTTCTTGAATCAACACTCAACTTATTCGATGTATTAAGACTAATCAAGGTTTGTCATTTTTTCTGCTTGAGTCAACTTACATCATTTCCAATAAGGGCCTAAATACCCATACCCTTTTTCTAAGTTCATTTATTATTTTAGAGCCTAAAGCAATCTAATAGAAATCATAAAACTAACGTCCTAAAAGGTGTCTTGCATCCCAACTTAATGTGTGTTGGGCTTTACGAAACAGAAGGTTTTACACTTAAACATAATATAGGTTACTTAGTTAGACATTGTGCGTTAAACAAAACAAATAGGACTGCATTTAGCACGTAATTACCTAGAAATATTAACTAAGACCTAGAAACAAGATATCTAGTTAATTAACATGCTGAAAATAATAATCAAATCCTAAACATGATACTAACCTGTGCAATATGCTAAAGAATTAAAGCGAGCCTATGATCTATTACTTTATCATGAGAATCATTATAATATGATTATTGACATGCTGCAGTTATTAAAATCTGATTTCTTAGCCTGCTGAGATTATCAAAACAACAGAATCCGCAATTATAAGAGAAACATTAAGGCATGAAAAGCAATTACAGGTTATTCATTTATATCTGAAAATTATTAAACCTATAGACATGATATCTAATTATACTAAAATATTGATAAATTTATTAAAGTTGGTAGGCATGAATTCCAAACTAAATAACAGGCTTATCATTTATTTATTACAAATATTAGGACAGAGCACTGAAGAGACAAAGTGCAAATTTAAACCCATAGGCATTATAATTATTCAGTTAAGCATTCTGAAAGTATTAACATACATAAGTCATTAATCAAATTAATAAGACTGATTATTTAACATGCTGAAGTTAATAAAGTCTAAGTCTGATTAATTAAACTGATTTCTAGATAAAGGATATATTCAGATATAAATCAAACTATTTATCACATGCTGATTGGTTTTAAAATAAGACAAAGTTATAAACAAACAAAGGATTGATTTTAGGCCAATTATTTAAGAGATATTCGGACATGACTGCATGTTTTTATGTGATTAAGTAATATAGGCAGATTATCTATAACATTCACACATAATAAAATTTTTAAAAAAAAAAAACAGATAGCAAGTATATCCCCTCCCCGTTAGGGGGTTCCCCAAGTTTTTCATATAAAGAGGGTTAAAGTTATACAAAATATTACAAACTGAATAAAACAGAATAGTAAACGAGATAATACATATTAGAAATATAAAATCTAAAATAAGTGAACTAATCCCGTCCGATGACCAATCCCAGGCAACTCTTCTAAATCTTGAAGTTTAAGTTCAACACCTGCTAAAAGGAACAATGTCGGACATATATATGATATTTAAAGACAGGCATAACAATAAGTATTTATATATATATCGGCAGATCAGGCATACATACACATACAATTTATAGTCAACACCCTCAACACATAAACAAATAACAAATCAACGAAATAAAATAACACAGAGAGGGCCAGAATGAGAACTGACCCGGATGCTTCCTTTTATTTACTGAAAATTATATTAAACTAAATAATATGCTAATGCAAGACAGAAATTAACTTAAGCAGAAACACTAACCAGTTGTGTAGAATATATATAATCACCAACCGAAGACAGGCTTAATCCAATGTCCAACTCGAAAACAGCAAATCTAGCTAAGAAGAACTTTTAAGAGAATAGTTTGCAAGAATTCTTATTTTTGCTTTTGTGAGTAGAGAATATTTTTATGTTATTAAGCGTTATTCAGCAGTCTTTTAAGAATAAAGGGGGATCTTCTTTATATAGTAAATAAAAGGGCACATAATAAAGGAAAAGAAATAATTTTGGGATCAATTAATATTGTTTTTCCTTGAATAAAAGGAGTACAAAATCAGTCAAACTCTTAACAAAATCAATGGAGTTTTTTTTACCAAAAATAAATCAAGTCAATAATAATAACAATATGAAAGATCAAGCAAGGAGAAAAAAGAGTATTTGAGGAAGGAAATACACACGGCCCAAATTAAGTACTAAGATACACTTTTCAAAAATTGATCTTTTGCAATATTAACAAAGCAGATAAGCACCTAGCAGATTCTAATTAAAGCAAGGACAGGAAGAAAATAAAATAAGGACAATCAACAAGTCACTTTAAAATCGGTGGCCTGGGTAAACTAAGGTGGAATCGGAGCAAGTTACGGCTAAATCAAAGATCTAATTATTAATTAATCAAAAAGAATAATCAAAACAAAATTGAGCAAATCAATCAATAAATCAATGCCCAATCTTACCGAATCTATTCAATAGTTCGCAATTGTAAATAAAAACTAGGACATGCCAACACTTAATTTTCAGAGGCAACAAAACTATGTTAACACATAAAGATGAATATTGAAGTTCCGGGCAGAATTTCTTAGAGAAAATTCAAATACAGTGATATCTTATCATAGTTTAAAAATGAGCAATATTTAGAAGATCAGAAAATCACCAACAGTTTCACGCAATTATCAACTTCCACATAGAGCCGGCATGCAAAAAAAATCATAGATTTTAATAATCACTAAGAAAATAGATAATAAATTAAACAAGAGAACAAACCCGGACGAATCTTCAGCAAGCCAGAACATTAAAATTTACGCCGACCAAAATCTTGTCCCTGACGCCATTCGTTGTCTCCGTAGTTTGCTGCTTTTCCGCTTAGCGACGTCATTGGCTTCGCTTCACCGGAGCTCGAGAAGAAGAGGGCAGAGGGGTTCGGATTTTCTGGTGGTTCTTGTTGGTGGCTCGCCTTCGCCGGCAGCTGCTGGATGGTTTGAGTTCGTCTTCGCGGCGAGATTTCGCCGGAGACGGAATGAAATAGAGATAAGAGAAGAGGGGGTGTTCGGGAGAGGGAGAGCAGAGGAAGGGGCGGTCGTTTGGGGTTTCGCCGGCGGGTGCTGGCTTTGCCGGTAGTAGGGATGGCGATGGTTCGACGGCCACCAGGCGGCGGTGGCTGGTTCCTGTCCTCCGGCGACGGTGAAGAGACGAAGAGGAAGAGAAGAGAGTGAGGTGCGGCTGATCTTTGGAGAAGAGGGAAAGTAAAAAATATGTTTAGGGCTTTGATCCTTTTGGGGATTAAAATAGGAAAGAGATGGAGTTTTAATCTCATCCGTTAATTTAGAAGGTTTAAACGGTTGGGATTGATTTTGGATTTGATCAAAATGAAAGGACGGTTGGGATTTAAAGATGGGATTTTTGAAATCTGATTTTGCATCTGGCTAGAATTGAAATGAGTAACTGGTTAGAATTGAAATGAAATTTGATAGAATAGGCTATGAATTAAATAAATTGGAAGAAAAGACTACGGTTTGAATAATTTAAAGGAAGATTAAATGAATTGCTACTTAATTAATAATATACTACATTTTAAAATAATTTTCATATGAAGTAAACACATTTAAATATTAAAGACGCTTAACTAAATAAGTAATTTAATTATTTCAAGTTTAACAATCGATAAATATAATAATAATAATAATAATAATAATAATAACAATAACAATAATTTGATAAAATAATAATTGCCATAATTTTTGTTAATTATGAATACTAAAATATAATTATTTAGACAAAATTAATTAAAATTTTAAACACGTAATAAAGACATGTTTTAAAAATACATATTTAATCAAATAGCAATTCGAAAAAGGTAATAGGTCGGTCAAAATTGGGTGTTAACAAATATCTAAATCCCTTTTGTACTTTTTTGTTTGAAAGATGTATTGTAATATTTGATAAAATATATTTAAGAGAGAAGAATAAAAATGTTAGATAGAAAATGAAAAAGAAAAAGAAATTTAAGGTGTGTATGGTCCTTATTTGTGAGTTTCCCCTGTAGCAGATAAGATGAGGTGCTCCTTTGTTCCTAAGGCCTTGCCTTGTCTTCCTCGCAAAGTTGAGAAAGCACATAAGATAAGTTACTCTTGTTTTAAGATAGAGGCATCAAAAGGCATCAACTTGAAGGCTATTCAAAGCAGTTCAAAATCCTCATTGGCTATTCAACTTGGAACACTAGTTTTGTCCACTGTACGTAATTACCTTCATATATTTTGCTCTTTCTTTTCTTAATATAAGAATTCCATAATATAATACATGTATAGGTATGTACTGCTGAGCCGGCTTTGGCAGTGACAGGAGTAAATAATGAAGAAGACTTGATTTGGGTATTGATCCAATTGGCCATTTCTGCATTCTTCTACTTCCTTGTTTGCCCTGTAAGTTCATCCATTTTATTTAATGGTTTTTGTTATTACTCCCTTTACCCCAATTTATGTGCCACAATTCAAATCTCAAGAGGTAAATGATTTAGTATAATACAACATGTTTAATTAAAAGATCATATATATGATTAAAAAAGATTCATTTAATTCTCAAAATCGTAAAGTATCATATAGTAAGAGTTATGACTGTGTTTTATGTGACTTACATTGCAGCCCATCATAATGAGCTGGCTTAGGAAAAGGTGGTACAAGAGGGACCTATTGGAGATGTATTTGCAGTTCATGTTTGTCTTCATTTTCTTTCCCGGGTAAGTCCTACTTCTATCAATCATCATTTATGTACTCTTTTTGGTAAACTAGAAAATTAATAATCTATATATTTGGTGGATAAATCTTTTTTTTAATTTTAGATCTACCAATAAAAATTTAATTAAAGAGATCGACTTTATCCGTGTAAATCCAAAATCCTAATTTCATGGGTAATAATTTTTTACTCTTTTTATTTTTAGTTGAATCAATAAAAACCATAATTAAAAAGAAACAATCCAATCTAATTTGACCAAAATCCAATCTAATTTGACCAAAATCCATATGCGAAAATGATTATACTGAAAATAATTATTTTACTCTAGTTTAGAGTTTCCCTATATAAAGGTAATATCACATGTTGCATCAATCACATTTGACACTAAGTATAAAATTATATATTTTCTTCATCTGAAAATAATAAAGTTATGTTATTATATCTTCAACTAGAGATGTCTCGGGTCTTCCGGGGCGGGGTGGGCAGATGTGGGCTTAAAATTGCACTTGATTAGAGCCTGGTTGGCATTGCAGTTGGAAGATCAAAAACACTTCTTTTGAGAAATAATTTTTTTAAAAAAACATGAGGTGTTTGATAAGTCAATAAAACTATTTTTATATAGAAGCACAATCATTTCTTCTGAAAGAAACTAAAAATTTATGTTCTTTAAGAAAAGCAGAAGCAGGAGCAAAAAATTATTTTTTTCAACACCAAAATATATCTTCTATATTTATATATTTACCAATATATCCCTTATTAATTAATTAGCATGTCTCATAAGTTTGGTTAAGTTTCATTTAAAAATTTTATTTTTAAATAAGAAATTTTTAATTTAATTTTATGTTTATTATTATTATTATTGTTGTTTTATATTTGATATTTTTAACTATATTTAAATCATCATGTTAATATTATATGAATACTTAATTTATCTTTTTATTTATCTATGTATAATATTGATGAAAAATTGAATACGTACAATTTAATTTAATAAGAATAAAAATTTATTAAATTTTTTATAATATATGTTTAAAATACTTTCTCTCTATAAAATAATCGTAATATTAAAAGTACATTAATACTTGTCTTTTTTTTGTAATTTGACTCTTGAAAGCACTTTTAAAGAAAGATTAGTCCAACACAATCTACTTATCAAAAAAAAAATTCAAATTAATTAGCTAAACACAAATTATTATTTTTTCAAAAGCATTTTTGTCACGACCCAAAATCACAAGTTGTGATGACACCTATATTCCTAACTAATAGGTAAGCCAACCCAACACTTTTACCAATTCAATTGAATATTAGTAATGGGAAAAGTAAGCGACATGTAGAACATCCCAATAACTAAGTCTTTCATAAGTATTAAATGCGGAAAATTAAACTACATCCAAGATTTAGTGTCATCAGTACAAGAGTTTCTAAAAGACGATACAAGTCTGAAATTATATGACAATTCTAGACATAAGAAATAACTTATCGAAATACCAAAACAACCTAATAAATAGAGATAGATGAAGGTGTGGGCCGTAGAATATCCAAGCAACTCACCACAACTCCAAGGTGATTCAAACTCATACTCAAAGCTCCACAAAATGTACTCGTACTCGAAATCTAATCTGCACCACAAAAGAGTGCAGCAAGTGTAGTATGAGTACAAAATCACGTGTACCTAGTATGTATCATAGGCTGACAATGAAAAAGTAGTGACAGGAGTATATAAGAAAATAATCCTTTAATTTTACAAGTCCACATCATACTTATCAACCAAATTTTCATCAATAGGGATAATCAAAAGTCACGTAAAGTCCAACATCAATAAAACACATACTCAAACAAGAATGAAGAATGTAATGAGATGCAATGCAATGTAACACCGTGAAATGATATGCCTCAGATGCCAAGTACTCTCTCAATCTTATATACATGATACTCCTCGAAAATACATCGAGAGTTCATGACCCATGGGGGACTCGCGAGGTCCATATACTGACACAGATGATCTCCACGTGTCTATGCGGGCGATTTCAATGCACTATCATAAAACCACACAATCCCCAGCACGGACGATCTCCACGTGCCCAACTTATAATCATAACCAATCCCTCGCACGGACGATCTCCACGTGCCCAAATTATAATCATAACTCAATCTTAACACGGAAGATCTTCACTTGTTAGACATTTATTCATACTCAATCTCATGTCAATGCATGTGCACAATATGATATCAATAAAAGTGGATGATGCAGCATCTCAATAAATCAAATGTCTCTATGACATATAATCACCTCAATTATCACCATTATACGGGTTCAATAAAGAAATACAATCACACAAAAGAAATCAATTCACTAAATACATCAGTTAATGCCCATATACTTTGGCATTCTCTAATTACAATCTATCATATTGTATTAGTAAACTTTCCCTTTAATAACACCGGTACTCATACCAATGCCTGTCACACCATTGGTACGAGACCCCATCTTTCGCCCTTATCCATTATCTATTCAATTTTAAATCTTTAATTAGAAAACGTCTCTCAACGAAGTCTAGGAAGTCTTAACATACCTCGAATGCTGAACACATGTCTTGAATCCTCAAGATTTTGTCTTCCCTTTCGCAGAACTTCAGCACGTTCACAATCTATCACATATGCATTATTCATAGGTAAACAAGTCTGTAGACACCCATATTGTTATATTTCTATCCTAGACCTAAAAACTCATTCAAATCTATAATCAAGTTCCTAAATTTTGATAACAATTAGTATGTCAAACCTCAAATTTCCTAATTTCAAGCTTAGGGTTAAATCTCAATTCCTCCAAATGTCATAAATCTAATTATATTCACATAATACAATACACCTAATATTTAATTACATGTCTCAATCTATCAAAACTTGAATAATAATATGATAATTATAGAAATTTTGTACAATTGTTGAGGATTACGAAAACAGTAGGCAATACCTTAGTCTAATTACATTGATCACTTATAATCTAACATTCTTCAATCATCACTTCATCATTGTACAATCATTAGTCCTCACTTAATTGGCCAATAATTGTACCATCAATAGCCACCAAAATTATATATTTATTTTTTTATAAAATAAAATAAAAAAAACATTAAAAATAACTCTGCAAGTCAGCAGTTCAAATTGCAAAACTTAGTTTGCACTCCCATCCTTTCATACCAAATACTCTTAATATTTTAATATTAATATGACCCACTTCATATATATACACGATGGAAAGATTTAGGGCATGGTTGATTTACCTGATTCTCGTGTTTGTCTTCTTCTTTCTTTTTGCAGCAACGAAATCTCTAATGACTCATATATCAAACCCCAAATAATTTAATTTAGTTTTACATATGGGCCAAGTAGCATAGGGTATTAAATAAATTTAAGACTTAGCCCATTAATTATACATTATAATTAATTATTTAATAAACGCCACCAATTAAATAACCGTAGTTAAATGAATGATTCAAAATTTGTATTGAATATTTAGGGGATAAGTCTTTTATGATAGAAAGAGGTCTAGTGCTCAAAACGATCTAATGGGTCGTTACATCATCTACCACTAAAACAAACGTTCGTCCTCGAACGATAAAAGAATAGAAAGTTCTTAAACACTCAAAATACTGGATATTTGTTATGCATGTCTGATTTAATCTTCCAAGTAGTTTCTTCAATCAAACAATGTTTTCATTGAACCTTTACTGGAAGAATTTCTTTCGACCTCAACTTTCAAATTCACCTATCCATGATGGTTACCAGCTACTCCTCAAAAGTCAAATTCTAATCAAGTAACACTAAATCCGATTTAATCATATAATAACAATCCTGATAGTACTTTTTCAACCTCGAAATATGCAATACATGGTGAACACCTGACAAACCAGGTGGCAAAGGCACCTCACCACTACGCTCAACAATCTTGAAAGGACCAATATATCTCGGGCTCAACTTCCCCTTCTTTACAAATCTCATCACATCCATCATGGGTGAAAACTCACTCTCCAACCATGAACTCCAAATCACAAACCCTTCGATCTGCATAACTCTTTTCCCTACTCTGAGCCATGAGAAATCTATCCTGGATCAACTTGACCTTGTCCAACGCCCCCTCAACGAATTTGTACCCCACAGTCTAACCTCAAATGCGTCAAACCAATTGATTGTAGATCGACATCTCGTACCATACAAAGCCTCAAATAATGTCATCTCAATGCTCGAATAGTAACTGTTATTATATGCAAACTCTTCTAAAGGCAACAATTGATCCCAATGACCACCAAAATCGGTCACACATGCCCACAACATGTCCTCTAGAACCTGAATAGTCTGTTCAGACTGACCATCAGTTTGAGGGTGAAATACTTTACTATGATCCACCCGAGTACCCAACTCCTTATGCGTAGGCCTCCAAAAATGAGATGTAAATTATGTACCTCGATGAAATTATAGAAATGGGCATCCCATACAAGTGAACTATCTCTCAAATGTAGATCTTGGCTAAATTCTCCAAATTATAAGTAGTCTGAATCGGTACGAGATATGTAGACTTGCTCAATCGATCCATTATAACCCATATAACATCAACTTATGCAAGATACATGGCAACCATAGAAATCCACTCCCACTTCAACTATAGTATAAGCATTATTTAAGTCATACCTGCAGGATTTTAGTGTTCATACTTCACTTGCTAACAATTTAAACACCAAGATACAAAATCTACTATGTCTCTCTTTATAGTACACTACCAATAATGTTACTTCAAGTCAAAATACATCTTAGTAGCTCCTGGGTGAATAGAATACCTCAAACTATGAACATCCTCTATGATCAGTCTAGTCAAATCACCTGTCCGAGGAACACAATTACGATAATTTATCCTCAAAACTTCCTTGCTATACATAATTGCCTCATTAGATTCTCCTTTTAACATTTTCTCTTGAATATTACATAAATCACCATGATCATCAAACTATTGAGTTTGAATCTACCCCAATAAGCACGACCTCACATCCATGTAAGCTAAAACTCCACCAGATCCCAAAATATCAAGTCTCACAAATTTATTGGCTAAGGACTGGACATCCATAGCCAAAGGACGATCTCCAAAATGAAAAAAAAACTAAACCATCCATACTTACCGCCTTTCAACTCAAGGCATCTACTATCACATTCGCCTTGTCAAAATGATAAATGATAGTCATCTCATAGTCCTTGAATGACTCTAACAATCTCCGTTATCTCAAATTGAGATTTTTATGATTGAATATATGTTGGAGACTACGATGATCCTTGAACGCTTCACAATACACACCATAAAAGTAATACCCTCAAATCCTTAGTGCAAACACTATGACTGTCAACTCTAAGTTATGGGTAGTATAGTTCTTCTCATGAACCTCCAACTGCCTCGAACATAAACTATCACCTTTCCCTTCTACATCAATACACAATCAAGATCAATCCTAGAAGTATCACCATATACAATAAAACCATCTCCCTCTATAAGTAGAGTCAATAAAGTCTTGATCTTTGAAAACTTGTCTCACACTCATTAGACCACTGAAAAGCCACTTCCTTCTAGGTTAATCTTGTTAATCTGATGCATTGGATGAGAACTCCTCCACAAATCGTCTATAATAACCTACAAACCATAAGAAACTTTGAATCTCGGCAATGAAAACAAGTTTGTCCCAATTACGAACTTCTTCAATCTCTTTGGGATCCATCGCAATACCTTTCTTGAACACTACATGGTCCAAATATGCCATTGAACAAATCAAAACTCACACTAAAAAACTTGCATAAAGCTTAATCTTCTTCAAATTTTAAAGAACAATCCTCAAATGATGCTCGTGATCCTCCATCCTATGGGAGTATACCAATATATCATCTATAAAGATAATAACAAAGTAATCCAAGTACAATAGAAATAAACCATGAAGATATACTTGATCTAATAAATCTCTTACTCAATAAGTTTTGTTACTGATCTTTTAATTCCACAGAAGCATTCCAATATGAAGGGATATAATAGGTCGGGTGTCCTACTCTAAGTCAATACTAAATTAGATATCAGGATAAGGTGAAACGCTTCCAAGAACTCTTTTACCACTGAAACAAATTCTAAAGGAGAATTATCGATACTAGTATCACAAACATAAGTCCAATAGGTAATGCATCACTTTCTCTTTTTACAAGTTGAGACTTCACAATTGAAAATATCCTTCTCGAATAAGTACTGAGAGTTTACTGCCACTTCATTTTAGAAATACTTGACATATTTGAGGTTATTGTTTTGGCCTAATAGTCTAAAAATGCATGATTGGGAGAAATTCAATTCATATTCAAAAGAACTAAGTCTGTCCATATGACATGTACTACCAAGTCAACAACATAAGATCGATGTAATCGATGTACCACTAAGAACCATCTACAGGTGTAGGAATATGTATAGACGTAGGAGAAGAGTCATAAGGCACATTCAAATTCAAAATGAGGTACGTACTTACGTAAAATAAAGTAGATCCACACTCAAAATAAAACTGTAGTCAATCGAGAGCATACCGAACGATACTTTGGACAACCTTGGTTACTCCGATACAACTAGTTATTTACTGATGTACTATTTTCAATTACCAATGTGGTGGTCTATGATCTGGGTACTGATTCATAACTATTATGCACCCATCTCTACGAATGTTCTCATATAGCTTCATACAAGTATATCTTCCAACATCTTTTAACTAACTAAGAATCTTTCTCTTATTTTCAGTTAATACTACTGATCCTCAATTCAATATCTGAAAAGCTCCTCACCACATGAATTTATCAATATCTATAATCAGCACGCCATATTAAATGTCCTTGTTTACTGCTATCCAATTTAGCCTTTTATACTTCCTTGATGTATTAGACTTAGTCCACCTCGTGGCTCCTGTCAAAGGATTATCAATTGGACACCGTGCCATCCAACTTAAATTGTTCAAATTATCCTCATTGTACTTCCACTTAAAAGAATAAAAAGGAAATTTTTCATAAGAATCTTATAACAAGTCTTACCATCTCAGACTTCATCACAGATGATCACATTTCATGTCTTTGCCCTTTCTCAACTCTCCTCGTAATTTTACACTGATTACTATCCTCTCATCTAATCAAATGATCCTCTAAATCTTACACTTATCTTTAAGATATCAATATTGTACCATCACATTATTGAATTATTCACTTATCGTAAACATGAATCATAAAATGGTCCTAATAAATTCAAATGAAGTTCAAGTATCTTTGTCTAAATCACACCTCAAGCAAATCATTCTTACTATTTCCAACATTCTCAATATCAACCTTTAAAATTACAATGCTTATTACCAAGTTATTTTGCTAATCACATAATATTCATACTATACCATATAATGTCATCCCCTACCACAAAGATCGAATTTGAAAGTGTCTCCTCGCCATTGGTAAGAGAATGGAACAAAGAAATTTTGACCTTAAACCGAATCATAAATGCACAATAAGGAATGAAAGAATAGAAGTTTCCTAAAGTCCTATAGCCTCTCAAAGATAAGTAACGGATGTCTCCGCACCGATCCACAAGACTCTACTAGATTCAGTTCTTGTACTTGTGAGACCGATGAACGTAGGGCTCTGATACAAATTTGTCACTATCCAAAATCACAAGTCGTGATGGTACCTATATTCCTAACTTATAGGTAAGCCAACCCAACACTTTTACCAATTCAATTGAATATTAGTAGTGGAAAAAGTAAGCGACAAGTAAAATATCCCAATAACTAAGTCTTTCATAAGTATTAAATGCATAAAACTAAACTACCACCCAAGATTTAGTGTCATAAGTACAAGAGCTTCTAAAAGACGATACAAACCTGAAATTATATGACAATTCTAGGCATAAGAAATAACTTATTGGAATACCAAAACAACCTAATAAATAGAGATATATGAAGGTGTGGGCCGCAGAATATCCAAGCAGCTCACCACAACTCCAAGATGATCCAAACTCATACTCAAACCTCCACGAGATGCACTCGTACTCAAAATCGAATCTGCACCACAAAAGAGTGCAGCAAGTGTAGTATGAGTACGAAATCACGTGTACATAGTTTGTATCATAGACCGACAATGAAGAAGTAGTGACAGAAGTATATAAAAAAATAATCCTTTAATTTTACAAGTCCACATCATACTTATCAACCAAATTTTCATCAATAGGGATAATCAAATGTCACGTAATGTCCAACATCAATAAAACACATACTCAAACAAGAATGAAGGATGTAATGAGATGTAATGCAATGTGACACCATGAAATTATATGCCTCAGAAGCCAAGTACTCTCTCAATCGTATATACATGATACTCCTCGGAAATACATCGGGAGTTTATGACCCATGGGGGACTCACGAGGGCCATATTCCGACACAGAAGATCTTCACGTGTCTGTGCGGACGATCTCAACGCACTATCATAAAATCACACAATCCCCAGCACGGACGATCTCCATGTGCCCAACTTATAATCATAACAAATCCCTCGCACGGACGATCTCCACGTGCCCAAATTATAATCATAACTTGATCTCAACCCGGACGATCTCCATGTGTTAGACATTTACTCATACTCAATCTCATACTCAATCTCATGTCAATGCATGTGCACAATATGATATCAATAAAAGTGGATGATGCAGCATCTCAATAAATCAAATGTCTCTATGACATATAATCACCTCAATTATCACCATTATACGGGTTCAATAAAGAAATACAATCACACAAAAGAAATCAATTCACTAAATACATCAGCTAATACCCATATACTTTGGCATTCTCTAATTACAATCTATCATATTGTATTAGTAAACTTTCCCTTTAATAACACCGGTACTCGTACCAATGCCCGTCACACCATTGGTACGAGACCCCCATTTTTTGCCCTTACCCAGTATCTATTCAATTTTTGATCTTTAATTAGAAAACGTCTCTCAACAAAATCTAGGAAGTCTTAACATACCTCGAATGCTGAACACGTGTCGTGAATCCTCAAGATTTTGTCTTTCCCTTTCGCAGAACTTCAGCACGTTCACAATCTATTACATATGCATTATTCATCGGTAAACAAGTCCGTAGACACCCATATTGTTATATTTCTATCCTAGACCCAAAAACTCATTCAAATCTATAATCAAGTTCCTAAATTTTGATTTCAATTAGTATGTCAAGTCTCATATTTCCTAATTTCAAGCTTAGGGTTAAATCTCAATTCCTCCAAATGTCATAAATCTAATTATATTCACATAATACAATACACCTAATATTTAATTACATGTCTCAATCTATCAAAACTTGAATAATAATATGATAATTATAGAAAAATTGTACAATTGTTGAGGATTACGAAAATAGTTGGCAATACCTTAGTCTAATTACATTGATCACTTATAATCTAACATTCTTCAATCATCACTTCATCATTGTACAATCATTTCTGAAAAGTTATTTTAAAAAAGTGATTTTAGAAATAAGCAGTTTTTAGGACGAAAAGGTTCTAAAGCCATTACATATTTCTTTTTACACTATATCATCTACTTTAGTATAAGTGCCCATTGAAAAATCTCTCTCTCTCTCTCTCTATATATAGAAGAGAATCCTAGGCCCGCCTACGTGGCACTTTTAGAATTCAAGAATTTGCTTTTACGTTTTTCTTCGTACTTTTAGGTTTATTGCCCCTATTTTATTTTTACCTTTAAACCCGCTTCATCAACTCTTGTGTCCATTCAGTTGCGTCTCTTTAGGAACTACCTATAAAAATTAGGCAAATCATACCCGCTTATTGTGCCTTATCAGAAAAGTCACAACCCTTCGAAAAAGTCACAACTCTTTGAAAAAGTCACAATCATTCGGAAAAGTCACAACTCTCTGGAAAAGTCACAACTCTTTGGAAAAGTTACAGGCTTTTGAAAAAGTTATAATCCTTCAATGTTAAAGATGTCTTCTTTTAATATATATTATAATATAAATAAATATAGAATATGTACTAAATTGGGTGTTTTAAAAAGAAGAATAGAAAACTTAGAAAATCCATAGTTTAAAAATGTGAGACCTTCTCCAACCCTACTCTATTTTACTCTCCAATCTCTATATTTGGAGAGTAAAATAGAGAATGTTCTCTCCAAACAATCTCTATTTTACCCTCTACTCTCCAATTATAGAGAGTTGAATAGTATTTCTACAAATTTGGAGAACTACTATTCATACTTTCAATTTCACTTTTTGAATATTATATTATTATTTTTATTATTTTATAATTAATATATTATTTTAATGTAAGGCTATTAATTAAATGTCTAATATTCATAATTCTTTTTACTTGTAATATAATATTTTGAAAATATATTATTTAATATATACTACTTTCATCCCAAATTAATAATATTTCAAAGAAAATTTTAAAATTTTCGTCACTTTAGGTGATATAATTTGATAGTATTATTAAGGTCACGACTCATCCAAAAAGACATAATTCTTTAAAAAAGTTACAACCCTTCAGAAAATTTTCAACTCTTAGGAAAAAGTCACAACTCTTTGGAATAGTCGCAACACTTTTGAAAAGTCACAACCCTTTGAAAAGATCACAACTCATTGTAGTAGTCACAATTTTTTTGAAAAAGTCACAACTCTTTGAAAAGTCCCAATGTGAAAAGGTGTATGCTTTTAATATATTTTATAATATAAATATTTAAATAAACGTAATATAATATAAAATATAAAAGATATACCAAATTCAATGTTTTATGTTGGGGGTATTATAATAATTTAACATTCAATTTAGGGAGTTCATGCTTTTAAGGTAGTATAGATAGATTAGATTGATAGATATAGAAGCCGATATATAGATATATATATATAGTTATAGATTTAGATATAGATATAGATAGATAGATAGATATATTGAAAAATTGAATATGTACAATTTAGTTTAATAAAAATGAAAATCTGATTAAAATTTTTATAATAGATATTTAAAATAATTTCTCTTTATAAAATAATCTTAATATTAAAAGTACATTGATATTTGTCTTCTTTTTTTTTTGTAATTTGACTCTTAAAAGCATTTAAAAAAAAAGATTAGTCAAACACAATATGCTTATCAAAAACATTTAAAAATGAATTATCCAAACACAAATTGTTTTTTTTTTCAAAAGTATTTTTCTGAAAAATTATTTTTAAAAAGTGCTTTTAAAAATAAGCACTTTTTAGGACAAAAAAGCTCTAAAAGCCATTACATATTTCTTTTTTACATTATATCATCTACTTTAATATAGGTACCCAGTGAGAAGAAATTAAAATATAAAATTAAGTCATAAATATATGACTTGGTTCATAACATGAAATACAAATGGTTAAAGTAACGATAATTAATAAATTAATTTTAAAAATTATTTTGAAATAATATTTTGTTGGAAGGAAAACCACCACTCAGTTACAAGAATCACATAAAATTATTTCAATGCGGAAGATTAAATAGCATTTAATTTTTTAATTTTAATAATACAAAATAATTAGTTCATGTCCAATTAAAGCTCCCAAGTAATTCTTTGATATCATATTTAACCATGCAAAATTGGTACAAGCCTAAATGTAATAATGGTAAGTACTCCTCCATTCTTGATCAGAGGTCTCAGATTTGAGTCCCCTGGGTATGAAATCGTCTTTGTCAGGGAGCGTTTTACTATCCAATATGGAATGTCTAGCAAGATTCGAACCCGAGTCTCGCGGGTGGTTCCTTTGGCTTGTACCAGCAAGACAACATCACTTTTATGCTCCTTATGAATGTACTGTTAATTATATCCTAATTTCTGTCAGTTTCTCAAGATAGATATACATATATACACATGATTTTTCTGAAGTTAACGGGTGGATGTGCACCCCCACCTTATAGGGTGGGTCCACCTCTGCCGATACGGATAGTATTCACCGGGTGGAAAACAAAAAATGTACCTCCTATATTAGATAAAATTGTAATTATAATTGTTTTTTTTTTAATTTGCTATTTTCTTCAATTAATTATTAATCAGTTTCTATATTTTAATTAAAGATAAATTCACTTTGGCTTTCAGATTTACGACCACATTTTTGTTTCATATTTTAAACACATTAGAACTATTCAAAAAAATAATTAATCTCACTTTCTTGTCTATTTATATGCCATGAATCACTAGAAAAAATAGGCTTTTGAAATTTTTATCTATTTTTTTATGTTCTATAATGAATTTGATCATTTCCAATGAGTAGATTATATTACAATAAACTTTTTATAAATAAATGTAGTGTATTACATTCTAAATATAAAAAATTCTATTTTTAAGAGACTAAAGAAATAATAATTTGGGACGGTAGAGTAGTTTTGTGAACTCCTATGTAATACTGAATTAACACTCTTAGGGTGTGTTTGGTAGGAAGGTTTTCCAACTTTCTCATGTTAAGTTGACTTAAATGTTTTGAAAAATGTTTTGCAAATCAATTTATTTTCCTCAAATTTAAGGAAAATGACATCCCTTCAAAAATTAAGGAAAACATTTTCCAAAACTTTCCTCCACCCTCAAATTACAATTTTTTTTTCTTACCCCAACCCACCCCATCCCTACCCTCTACCCCCACCAGCCTCCACTCCACCCCCACCCCTATTTTTTTTTTTTGGAAGTTTATTTTAAAAATATTTTCAATTTCAATTTTTTTTATCTCATCCCACCCTTATCCCTGCCCACCCCCAAAAAATATTTTTAAAAAAAATTGTTTCTAAAAAAATATTTTTAATTTCAAAATTTTATTTTTTACGTCACCCCATCCCTACCCCGACCCCCTCCACTAGCCCAATACCTACCCCCCCTCCCCCGCACCCAGTCCCCTCAATTTTTTTTTAAGTTTGCTTTTAAAAAATATTTTCAATTTCAAAATTTTATTTTTTTACCTCACCCCACCCCCTATCAATTTTTATTTTTTTTAAGTTTGTTTTTAAAAAATATTTTCAATTTCAAAATTTTATTTTTTTACCTGACCCCACCCCCTACCCCTGAAACCCCCACCAGCCCCTACCCAGCCCCCCCTCCCTACCCCCCTCAATTTTTTTTAAGTTTATTTTTTAAAAATATTTTCAATTTTAATATTTTATTTTTTTACCTCACCCCACCCCTACCCCTACACCCGAACCCCCCACCCCCGAACCCCCCATTAGCCCCCCACAGGCCCACCCCCCTCCCCCCAAAAAAAAATTAAAGTTTGTTTTTAAAAAATATTTTCAATTTCAAATTTTTATTTTTTCACCCCACCCCACCCCGTACCCCCGACGCCCCTCCACCCCCACCCCACCCCACCCCACCCCACGCACCCCCCTCTAAAAAAATAAAAATTTAAAGTTTGTTTTTAAAAAATATTTTTAATTTTTAATTTTCAAAATTTTATTTTCTACTCTCTAGTAAAAAAATAAAAAATAGTTTCTTTAAAATGTTTTTCATTCATAAATCAAACACCAAAAAAAAAAATTTCGGAAAATATTTTCTACTCACCAACCAAACATGAGAAAATAAGCCAAAAATTCACTTATTTTCCAAGAAAACATTTCCTTCATACCAAACACACCCTTAGGGTCGTTTGGTTTGAATGAGTTTATGATGGGATACGTTATGCTAGAATAAGTTATACTGGGATCAGTTATGTTGGGATTAGTTATCCTGGTATTATTTTTTATTGATTGTTTGGTTTGTTGTACTAAAAATAATATCCATTGCACACTTTCTAAAAATAAATTGTTTGTTTACAAAAATATCCTCTACCTTATTTAGTTTGTATTATTTATTATTTTTTGTAGAGCTTTAGTTAATATTTCATTCTTAAAAACAAAACCTCCACCTTATTTAGCTCAATTTTTTTATGTATGAATTCTTATGAATTTTTATGTTCAACTATGTGCCAATTTTGGAGATGTCAATACTCCACTCTAAAAATCAAACCTAATTAAGTTTTTCAAGTTTAATTAAGTAGTATTAGTATCAACCTGTTTGGATTAGAAATTGATTAATTATGATACAAATATTTTGTTGTGGCAGCAAAAATTAATTGAAATGTGACCGAACCACATTAATTAGTATGAGTTTTTGTGTATGAATTCTCATCTTTTTCATATTTGAACTGCACTTGGTGTCCCAACGACTTGGAACAAATGAAAAATCACGGACATCAAACTTGGAGTCACAAATTATGTTGCTTACCGGGTGATTTTGTCATTTAATAGATTTATCCCATGACAAAGTATGATGGAATTATTATACCACTCAAAGGGAGGGATAACTTATCCCGGTACTAATTGTTAATCCCGGGATAAGTTATTCCAGACTTGCCAACCAAACAACAAATTAAGCATCACTATAATTTAATCTCAAGACTATTTCGTATAATCCTTCACACCAAACGACCCCTTATTGTTAAGAAAAAAATTAATATGAATTTAATTGATTTGAAAAATCACATATTTATGAAAAACACTTTCTTGGTTAAGTTTATCTTTATATTTAAGCATTCTTACATTATTGTCGATAAAATAATTATAATAATAATAAAATAATACAATTTCAATCAGGGGTGGATTTAAGAAGGGATAAGGGGTGTCACACAGTGTTTTAAAAGGTGGGGGCGTGAGACGGGGCATTTTACTTAGCATAGGGCAAGACGTAAGCCTCGAAACGTGGGGCGTAAGCCCTATGGATCTTTAAATTTTAATTTACAATATATAGTATAGTATAATAACACAAAATTATAAAAATACATTAATATTTTGAAATAATTACAAACATGATCAAGGAAACTCATAGAAAATAAAACTTCTAACATTATTATACAAGTATAAATAATCTAATATCTTGACTTTCTAATAATAAAAGAATCATTATTTCTAAAAATATATTATTATCATACTATACAATTTACCCCTTGAAAGAAAATAATCAAAAAAACTCATTACTATTATAATAAAAACATCACTCCATCATGAATAAAAATAAAATTACTTTTAAATAGCTAAATAAATATGAAAATTTTGAGGCATATGACAAAACCATGAAAACCAATGATAAGTGAAAAAATAAAATTTCGCTACGTATTTTTGAAAGAAATGTTACGTAATCTATAATCACCCTCACAGTGTTAACAAATAATAAATATGCAATACTACAACTTGTTATTTGAGTTCCTCTCAATCTTCTTATTTCTATAGATTAAAAAACTATTAAGTATCATTCATTTATTCAAGAATTATGAGGGTCAACAATGTTAACTAAAGAATTTAACACATAATTTATGTATGATCTGTTAGGCGAGCCCCGAGCGTTGGGAGTTGAGTGTGCTTAGGGCGTACAATCGGGTGCTTAGGGTGTAAATCTTACAGAACTAAGCCTCATACTTGAGCCTCGGAGCGTTTTGCTAGAGCCCCACCCCTAGGTGAGCCCCAACAGTGTCTTTTAAAATACTGGTGTCACGTGATACTGCTTCATTGGAATATTTTGCTAAATATGTTATATGTATATATAGTTAAAAGGAAAAAAAACAGTAATAAAAGATATAATATATAAGGTGACACCTCTTAAATGAAAGTTGTCTGTAGTTCAATTTGTTTTGTTGCCTATATTCTATAAGCGAGGTTGTGTGTTCAAACCCTCCCAGCTTCATTTTTTAAAGTTTTTTTCATTGACTTGATACATTTTTTTTTTATGTTTTTGTTCTTTGAATTAAAAAAAATATTTTTTTAAAAAATAGTACTATTATTTTTAATTAGGTTATTTTGAATACATTTCAAGCACCACCGCTAATGAAAAATTCTGCGTACACCATTGATTTCAATGAAACACTTTCAATATCCACAACGTTATATATTTACATGGAATGAGGATTCAATAATTAATAAATATATTATCATTACTATTTATTAGAATAAGATAAAAGACATTATAACTAAAAGCCTTATAACTACATAACGGATTTTGAAATTTTAAAGATGAGAAAAGAGATTTCTGGATACCAACTTTATAAGTGATTAACAAGATATATGTGTAGTATTGTCTATATTTGTCATGCTCCGAGACTACCCCCAGACGCGACACGGTGCTTAGAACCACAAGTGATCCCAAGCTAACCTCATGGCATGACATTACATTAAGATAGCACACATAAACATAATAAACTGAAAAGTGAAATGATGTCTCAAAAGCTATCATATCATATAGAAGGAGACTCACCAGCAATAGAGCAAGCTATCTGGATTGGTATTAACCGTGGGCCTGATGATGAGCGTCAGAACCTATATTTATGAAAAAATATAGGCAGAAAAGTATGTGATCAATACTTGAAATGTACCGAGTATGAGAAAAACGCATAAACATGATACGTGAACATGATAAGCTTATAAAACATGCTAATGCAATGACCAAGTAACATAACATGAAAATAGATAATCTGATCAGAAAGCATAGTACAAGGTCATGCAATATCTGAAAATATACTGCTTTGTGGGATGTATACAATAACTGACATAAATCATTTGAGCTACAACATGGAGTTCAGTGTTATACTCCCACATCGAAAAAAGAGTGTCCCACTTGCCAAAGTAAGGACCATGAAATCTGAGCTAAGGTGAATCCACTAGCTAATGTCTATTTGAGACAAATCCTACGGTAGCACGTAGCTCGGCACTTAGAAATTGCTCCAATTAGGAAGACCTCACCTTCATGTAAGACAAAACCCTACCAGATTTTGAAATATCAAGCCTAACAAAGCTATTGGCTATGGACTGGACATTCGTAGACAAAGAACACTCTCCTATCTGTAATAAAGCTAGACTGCTCATACTCACCATCTTTCGACTCAAGGCATCTTCTATCACATTCACATTGTTTGGATAATAAAGAATAGTCATGTAATAGTCTTTGAGTAACTCCAATCATCTTCTTTGTCTCAAATTGATATCCCTTTGATTGAATATATATCAGAGACTATGGTGATCCGTGAACACCTCAAAATGCACACCATAAAGGTAATGCCTCTTAATCTTCAATGCAAATAATACAACTGCCAACTCTAAGTCATGAGTAGGGTAGTTCTTCTTGTGAACCTTCAAGTGACTCGAAGCATAAGCTATCACTTTCCCCTTTTGCATCAAAAGACAATCAAGACCAATCCGGGAAGCATCACAATATACAATAAAACCCTCTCCCTTCACGAGTAGAGTCAAAATTGGAGCAGTAGTTAATAAAGTCATAAGCTAATAAAAACTCACTTCACACTCATCAGACCAGTGGAAATACACCTCCTCTAGGTCAATCTAGTTAATGGGGGATACAATGGATGAGAACCCCACCACAGATAATCAATAATAACTTGAAAGGACTAAAAAACTCTGAATCTCAGCAACTGAAGCCGGTCTGACCTAATCTCAAACTGCCTCAATCTTCATAGGATCCGCCAAATATGTCCCATGAATGCTACTCAACTAAGCCAAAACAAACACTTTGAAAACTTTGCATAGAGTTTCTTTTCCTTAAGAATTCCAAGCACAATCCTCAAATAATGCTCATGCTCCACCCTACTAGGGGAGTGTATCAATATATCAGACAATAACAAAGAAATAAAAGTATGGTATGATCGAGTCCTTAAAGGTTGTTGGGTATTAGTCAACCCAAAAGACATCACTAAAAACTCATAATGACCATAACGTGTCAGGAAAGATGTCTTAGGGATATCCTCCGCCCTAGCTTCAACTGATGATAACCGAACTCAAGTCAATCTTGGAAAAAATTGAAGCACCCTGAAACTGATTCAATAAATCATTAATACAAGGTATAATGTGCTTATTTATGATAGTAACCTTATTTAATTGCCGATAGTCAATACACATACACATAGATCCATCATTCTTCTTCACAAATAAAACTAGAGCACCCCAAAGAGATACACTCAGCCTAACGAAACCCTTGCTCAACAAATCCTACAACTGCTCCTTCAACTCTTTCTATTTGGCCAGTTCCATATGATATGGTGGAACGGAAATGGTCCAAGTGCCTGGTTTCAAGTCAATACAAAAATCAATATCACAATCCGGTGGAAGACACAATAGGTCCACTGGAAAGACCTCCAAAATCTCACTCACCATTGGAATAGACTCAAGAATAGGAGTTTCCACAATAGTATCTCGAATATGCTCGAAGTAAGCAAAACATCCTCTCTTCACTGACTAACAAGCCCTAAGAAATAAAATCACCCTTTTTGGAGATTGACTAAGAGAACCATCCACTCTACTATAGGAATCCCAGGCACGGCTATTGTAACTGTCTTGGCATGACAATTCAAAATGGCATGATAAAGAGATAACTAATCCATCTCAAGAATAACATCAAAATCTACCATATCTAAGACCTTAAAATCAACGTAAGTATCATATCCCATCAAAGTAAATACACACAACCGATATACCCGATCTACCACTACAGAATCCCCAACAGGCATAGAAACATGTCCAGGAAAATCAAGAGGCTCACATAAAATATCCAAACTCGAGGAAAAGTAGGTGGACACATAATAATAGGTCGACTCTGGATCAAATAACATAATAGCTGATTGAAGGAAAACCAAAATAATACCCATGATACAACATTTGAAGCCTCTACCTCTGGCCTACTAAGAAAAGCATAATACTTGCATGACCGCCCTTAGATTGTGAACTTCCACGACCAGAATGTGAACCACCTCTACTCGAATGAGAACCACCTCTGCCACTCTATGCATCTCCTCTGTTTGGAGGTTGTGCAGCCCTAGAAGTCAAAGCCTAAGAACCCTAATGCAAACCACTATGTCTGGTCCTAGGGCAATCTCTAAAAAAAAATCCCATATTACCACACTCTAAACAACCCCTACGAGGCGAATGCTAATGGGAGTAGCCTGAATGACCAGAATACCCTCCATGGCCTGAAGGTCTAGAAGATGAATCCTGTGAAGCATGTCTCGACGTAGAAGTACAATTCCCAACATAATCAGCCACATATGTTGGTATAGCAGCATGAATGGGTCTGCTAGATTGAGTGTGATAACCTCTCCCTGAGTAACCTCGACTCTTAGGCGGTGCATAATCATAATCACCTGAATAATGAGCCCTCTTGCATTCACGTTTCTCAAATTCCTCACGTTGAATCTTCTCTAACTCCTTGGAACACCAAAAGTGGCAACTTGAGGAACTCCTATACAAATTAGAATAATCAACTCCTTAACAAACCTTCTCACTCTCTCAGCCTCACTAGGAATTATCATCGAAGCATGCCTAGCTAAGACATGGAATTTAACCTCATACTCATTAAGTAACTGACATACCCTTCTGTTGCAGACTCTCGAACTTGGCCCTCTTATGCTCCCTCTCACAATGTAGAGCAAACTTATCTAGAAATATTTGAGTAAAATGAGTCCATGAGAGTTGAGGTGATCCATCTGACCGACTATTAATGTAATCCTTCCACCACTACTTGGCAGGGCCAATCATCCGAAATGCAGTGTAGTCAACTCCATGGGACTCTACTAGTCTAAGGATGTGCAACCTCTTATGATAGCTGACTATAAACTCATACGCATCCGCATTCAAGTCACCATTATAGGTAGGAGGATTCATCATTCTGAACCTTCTGAACCTCTTTTGCTCATCAGTGGTCATGAAAGGTCTATTGTCTAAATGTGATGCAACACCTGACAATACCATACTATCTAAATGGGGGGGCGGGGGGGGGGCTATAATAGCAACCGGTTGAGTCCTTAGAGTCGGAGAACCTGAAGCAACCATCTGATCTGGAGTCTAACTTCTAACACGTGTTTGAGCCATCAGAGGTGACATTTAATATTACCGCCTAGGCCATACCCTCTAGGAGTCCTAGCATACGCACCAAAGTATCATCAAGCACTAAAGTGTCAATAAAACCCAGTGGGGCTTGAGATGGTCCATACTCTTCAATATGTCCTACACATTCCCGTGAATTGCATCTTCATCAGGTGATACTTCCCTAGCATGCACCTGGGTGGCTGTCAGTATTGGGCTCCCACATGTGCTGTAACACGGCCTCTACCCTGACCTCTACCTCACCCCTACCTCTACCTCTTGTAATGACCCCAACTCAGGTGTAGGATTAGGCTCTTGATCACCACTCATAGATGCACAAGTCCTAATCATATGTGAGAGAATGAGATAACAAGATAAAAATTCCAACATAGTCAAGTGTGCATGACAAGGAGTGAAAGAACAGACGTTTGCTAAATGTCCTATAGCCTCTCAAAGATAAGTATGAAAGTCATCATACCGATCCACAAAAATCTATTAGATATTTCTCTTGTACTTATGAGACCGATGAACCTAGAGTTGTGATACTAAATTATTAGAACCCAAAATAACAAGTCTTTATGGCATCTATATTCCCAATCGATAGGTAAGCCAATCCTATAACTTACAAGTTCAAAATTAATAGAATAAAGAAAAAAGTAAGAGATAATTAGAATATCCCAAACACTAAGTATTTCACAATATGAAATGCGAAAAATTGGAATAACACGCAAAATTTGGTGTCATAAGTACAAGAGTATCTAAAATACGATATAAATTAGAAACTATAGTGACAGGTCTAGACATAAGAGATATCTTGTCTAAATACTAAAGAACATAATAAATAAAGAGATGGAGAAAGGCGTGGGCTGTGGAAAAGCCAAGCAACTCACCACAACTCCAAGATAACTCAAGTCCAGACTCAAAAAGCTCCATGAGAAGCGCTCAAATTTGGAATCTAATTTGCACCGCAAAAGAGTGCAACAAGTGTAGTATAAGTACGAAACCACTTGTACTCATTATATCGCATAGACCGACAATGAAGAAGTAGCGACAGGAGTATATAAGAAATCATTCTCTAATTTTACAAGTCTATATTATACTTATCAGTAAAATTTCACCAATAAGGAATAATCAAATGTCATGAAATATCCAAACACTAATGAAGCACACAATCAAACAAGAATGAAGGATATGATGAGGTGCAATGTAAAACCATGAGATGCTATGCCTCAAATGTCAAGTAGGGGCGATAAAATCAAACCCAACCCGCCTAACCCGTTTAAGTTTGGGCAGGCTATTGACCCACCCATTATGAATTCAACCCAACCTATTAAAAGTTGGATTGAAATGTAACCCAAATTGGCTCATGAGAAATCTTGTCAAAATATTTTTAAAAAACTTTTTTTTTTCAATTTGATATGTTATATATAGCCATGATAAAGAAAAAAATATTTTATTAGGTACTTAAATATTTTAAAAGACCAAGTAAAATAATTAAGCTTAGTAAAAATTGAGTAGGGTTTGGTCTTGACCCTATTATTTTCCTAACCCATTATGACCTATCCAAATTTGACCCAACCTCCTCAATTGTCATCCCTAATATCAAGTAATCTCTCAAACGTATATACACCATAATTCTCTGAAAGTTTTTTGAGAGTTTATGACCCATGGGGGACTTGCGATGTCCATATACAATACAGACGATCTCCACGAGTTTGTACGGATGATCTCAATGCACTATCATAAAATAAAATCATCCCCAGAGCGAATAATCTCCATGTGCCCAACTCATAATCAGAAAACGATCTCAACACGGACAATCTCCACATGTTGGACGCTTACTCATACTCAATCTCATGCCAATACGTGAGCACAATATAGTATCAATAAAATAGAGGATGATGATCCATCTCAATCAACCAACATCGATATAACATATAATCACCTAGACTATCACAAATACATAGGTTCAATAAGATACAAAAACACACAAAAGCAACCAAGTCAATAATACATCAGCTAATCCCCATATATTTTGTCATTCTCGGATTACAATCAGCCATTTCATAGTAATAAACTTTTTCTTTTATAACATCGATACTCGTACCAATATCCGTCACATCATTTGTATGCGATCTCCATATTTTCCTTTAATCATTATATATTTCATTTATAATATTTTAATTAGAAAAACATCCCTCAATGGAGTTTAGAAAGTCTTAACATACCTCGAATGTCGAACACGTGTTAAGAATCCTCAAGATTTTACCTTTTCCTTTTGCAAAGATTCAGAATATTCCCAATCTATTAAATATGAATTATTTGTAAGTAAATGAGTTCGTAGACACCCATATAACTATACATCTAGCCTAGACTCCAAAACTCACCCAAATCTATAATTAAGTTCCTAATTAATATCTCAAGTCTCATATTTTTTATTTTTTCAAGCCTAGATTTAGTCTCAAATTCAAGCATATAACATAAATTTATTAGTATTCATATAATACAACACAACTAATATTTAATTAGGTATATCAATATATCAAAATTTAAATAAAAATTTAATAACAATAAAAAAGATTTGGAAAATCAATGGAAGTCGAATAAAGAAATAGTACGTCAATTAACTGAACCCACAATTTGAAGAAATTCAATTCATAATCCTATATTCGTATATATCATCCCAAACAATCATTTGGTCCTCCACAAACAAACTCCCACTAAAATTTGTCCCCTAAATCCTTAACAACTAATACCCCTACCAAGAGAAAAACAAATTGTTGCATACTGTTCCATCTACCCAGCCATATAATCATAAATAACGCCCCTTTTTCCAATATACATTTATACAAGGACGGAAGTTAGGTATATTTTTGTTTTACCTAAATTATTCTCTGCTTCCCTCGTCGATGCCGCACAAAGTTCTCCACGAACTTTCTTTTCGTGTTTGTCCGCACAAGTGAGCCTTCACACCCAATTTTTTTTCTAAAATAACTTATGAACTAAAATTGCTGAATTTCACTATTTATTTTTGCACATGGACCAAGTGATATAGGGTATTAAGTAAATTTCTTGGCTCATTAACTACCAACTAAAATTAATTATTTAAAAGAACATCTATCAGTTAAATAATTATAGTTAAATGAATAGTTTAAAATTTCTATTTAAAATTTAGGGGAAGGGTCTTTTATGTTGAAAGAGATCTACTGCTCAAAATTACCTAACGAGTTGTTACACTCCTTGAATGACCAAATGTCGAAGCTTCAGCAATTCACTAAATGTGCTACTCAAACTTCTTCCAAATACGATTCTTCATGTAGGTATCCCCACATTTAATTTCACCGTCTAGCTCACTTTTGCAAATTTCTAATGAATTTGCTTCCATACTCCTCTTCCTAGAAAAGAAAAAAAAACTACAAAAATAATACGAAAAATAAAAATAAAAGAAAGTAGTAAACTTGGGGTTCATCCCAACAAGTCCCGAATTTAATGTTGCGACACAATACAATCAATTTTTTGTTCACCTCGACCTCAATTGGTACAAATTCTACACTTAAAGAAAATTGAAATCAAGGAAATTAAGGTTCAACAGGTGGATTATATACAAAAAAGAGGCTAGAATTAGGATTAAAAAGTGAAGAGGAAGAATTTTACCTTTAAATCGGCTTGAAAGGACTAGAATTGAGCAAAAACTCACTTATCTGAGCTCATTTTAGTTATGTCTTCTTTGAAGAATTTAAGAATAAGATAAGAGATATAATACCATCGATGGTTTCAAAAGTGGTCAAGTGCCCGCTTAACAGACCATTGCAAAAGTGATCGACTGGCCTCTAAAGCGGGTAGGCCTTACATTGCCTTTACCGCTAAAGCGGTCCGGGGCTGCTTAAGCGCCTACTGCTAAAGCAGTCCAGATGTCGCTTAAGCGGGCACTAGATGTCCTACCACCGCTAAAGCGGTCTGGAGGCCACTAAAGCAGTTGCACTAGTAGCTTTGGCATCAACCAAAAGATAAGGTGGAGTCTCCTCCAAACAGATCCTCGGAATTCATTCGAAACCCTGTGAATTCAAATGAGCCATGCTACCCTATCAAAAATGACATTCTAAATACAACGAAATCGATGAAACAACCAACAAAGGTCGTCTCAATAACATGTTGACCCAAGTTAGCACTTGCACAAAAATGAACAAAATGCAAAACATCACAAAATTATCTCCATCACCTTAAAATTCGAACCAAAGGTTGTTTTAGACCAATCTTGGCACACCAAAGCTAACTACACTAACGAAATTCTCATCCGAACACATTTACCAATAATTTTGACCGAAATCAAACATTTGCCAAACTTTCAAAAAACTTCTCGCCTAATGGCTCAAACTCACGGTGAAGGTCTCGGGATCCAAACCAACTATTTCACTAGCCCAAAATGGACCTTTTAGAGCTGATAGAACTAACGGAAAACTCATATGACATCAGATTCTTCGGATGTTGATCAAAGTAAACCTTTTCAACTTAAAGACTTTCAAAAAGAAAAACTCACTCAAAACTCTCCTGACAACCATGGAAAGCATGCTTTCCATTTCAACACACCATAAACACTTCACAGAAACTACATAAAGGGACAAAACAAAAAATGCACATAAAAGCAAGTAAATGACCACGAGGATCATTTCACGAACACTCATATAATAATAATGCAAGAATAACTAGATTATGACATAAACGTTCATACTTTGACCCCAACTATAGAACAAGGGCCACAACCCTAGAAAAAGGGTGGTTGACCTCTCAAAACATGATTACTTTTTCAAACATATATATTTCGAGTAAGAAATATGCTAGAATTAAAAGAAAAAAGATAACCCTAAGAAAAGAAAATCCCTCTTGCAGCTTTTCCAGTCTTCACCAGGTTGATTTTGACTCATAAACTTACAAGAATAAATTTTATAGTAGGAAAATTAACTAAGAGGTTCCACTAATATGGATGGAAAAAAGCAATTTTTTGCATTTTCTGTGTAGAAAGACTCTTTTCTTCACACTTGAATTTTACCTATAGGGGGAATTTTTTAAGATTGTTTGCTTTTCAGGTCTCTTTTGTTCCACACCTCGTGCCACGCATGTCCTCTCTTCCCGAGCCTCGTGTTGCGAGGCTGTTCTTATCGTCCAACACTTCATCAATTTTTAAGCATTTCACTTATAAAACACATAACATGTTTTGATTAGGTGTAAATTATCAAAATGAGTAATGATCAAGAGTAATTAGCATATTTTTAGAATAACGTATAAACATGAACAAATAATTGTTAAAAGATGTATACATGTATTTGTCATTAATTAAGTTAACTAAATAAGATCAATATTGATTATTTCCAGAAATTAAAAGTTATATATATAATAATTTATCCCTCCAATGTACAACTTAATAATATTTCTATAATTTTTTAAGTTCGTGTATTCGATAATAAGGGGTACATGAATAATAATATGTTCTTTTTATATATATTTTATTAAATGACGCGATACACGCATGATATGTAATTTTGTGTTAATAAGGATAGTGTTTTGTAATAATTGTGTTAGAAAACATAGTTAAGTTTGGTGCAACAAACTTATAGTTATGTGACCAAAAGGAGGGATCAAAATGTATTTTGTAACATCTATGTCTTTATTATTATTAATCTGTATCTTTCATTCTTTCTTGTTCGTAATACTTTGACAATGATAAATCAAGTTAACTTATTTGGAAGAAAAATATTAATATTTTTGATCATGTTTATAATTTGATAATTAGTAGATTGACATATATATTGAACAAAAAAATTGTTTGAAAAACTAGGATTCTTCTATGGGCACCATTTTTGAACTTCAGAAAGTTCCCAAGAGACCCATCAATGAAGTACCCATGGTCTACGCCACAGAATTCTTCTCAGGTTAAGAATATGTACAACAAATATCCCTGGGCTACTGAAGAAGACTACGAAGTACTGTAAATATCAAGTTACTTTGTTAGATACTTATTTATTATTGCACTTAATGCATTGTACTATCCATGCAACAAGTGCAGAAGAAAAAGATAATTATGTAAAGATGATGTGATCCAACAAGAAAGGATTAATTTAACTATAAATAACTTTTGTTAGCTTGTCTATATTCCATGCATTATACATGTATCAGATGATTGGATAAACAATTTAAATGTCAAATAAATCCACTTCTATATCTCCATCGCAGGGACATGACATAACCTCTAGCTTTGTTTTAAATATTCTATTTTTGCAATGTTTACTAAAAAATCTGTGTGGGTGCAAATTAAGTTAAAAATTATGAAATTGAGTCGAAGGCAAGTGAATTAGGAAAGATAGTCTCCCACTTTTTATGAGATGTGCTTGATAACGCTCAAATGTACATGATAACACTCAAATGTATGTTTTACTAATCAACATACACGCAATCGCTAGCAATAAAGAACCCAACGAGAGGTTGGGTCGAATTCCACGCAGAGTGTTATAGGCTAGACTTCAATTATGAGGTAAAATTATTTACTAATTTCTTGTAAGTTTGTAAAATCAATCATTAACATAAATTCAAATTGGAGATGTTTCAAAATATAAATTTAGAGTTTGATTAACAAACTATTAACACAATCAGAGGGTTTTAACAAGCAAGAGATGAATCCTAGGGATGTGCATAGTTGAATGTCAATTTCAAACATGGGCAATCGTATTGCTCAATATGGTTAATCATCAATTGGTAGGTTAGATAATCAAATAGCATGATAAGCATTTCTCAATCGCGAATCAACTTTCAAGTGAGTTCTCTCGACCCTCAACATGCGGGCTACACATGACCAATCTAAAACCTTAACATAGTTCCCTTTTTCAAGCAAAACTAGCGATTGAAATAAATCAACAGTTATTAGTTAGCTCACCCACTCCATACAACTCTCTCAATCAAGCATAGAGATATAAACTAGAACTGAGTTTACAACCTAATTCTTAAATGAAAACATGATAAGGTAATTAAACCCACTTCAGATTAACATAAAATTGAGTAATTACAAAAACCCAAATCAATCTATAATCCAAGTACATTGCACATCCCTAGAATAAAAGGGCTTAGCTACACATACTAAAAATAAAGAGAATTATACCAAAGAAGTTGTTGTCCATTCAGTCTAGCTGATTTGAACTTCAATCCAAGATACGCAACACAAAACCCTCAAAATTTCAAGATTAAACAAGACAAAAAACCTAAGATTCTCAGAAGGTTCTAAGTACTGTGTGTTTAGAGTAATGGAAGATACATTTTCTCCCTCTTCAAAACAATTTATACTCTCCCTAAAGTTGGCAAAAACTGCACTTCAGGACTCATTTGATGATATTAGTCGGGCTTGCCAACTCACTCGTTGAGTCGCCGACTTATTCTACTTCTCGCTTTTCAACTTCAATCTTAGGGTTTCGGGTGTTGGACACCTTTGGCGAGCCCGAAGAAGTTCACCTTTTACTATGGCGAGCCGCCGAATTCTTCTTAGTTTGCCAAGTTGTTCTTCAATTGGTAGAAGAACTCTCAGAATGTTTTGGATATTACATCATACCTTGCCAATTGAGTAGGCGAATTACCGTTCTGCTTCTTTCCTCGATGACTTGGTTTGAACTTTTGTACAGAAGTCCTAGTCATTTTTAGCGAGGTCAAGCCCTTTTGGCGAGTTGCCGTTCTACTGCCATTTCAACCTTTTTCATCTTGACTGATCCAAAACTTATTTTCTTGTAAAATACCATAAAATCTAATAACAAATGCTTAAGACACGCAAAACCTTAAGTTTAAAGCATTATAAGTACCATAAATCCAAAGTATATCAGAAAGGAGTGTCATTTTCCAAAACTGATTTAGGCTTTAAGGCTCATATTGTTTCCATAGAAAAGGGTTAGGCTCAGATGGTGCCATGCTTGGTTCACACTCTCACAAGGTGGTCGCAAAAAGGTATAATCAAATCCAAATTGGTCAATGCATGTATAGAATTTGGACTAGGCTACATTCGGCATTCTCTCAAACTATCAAACATATATCCCATGAATTCTCTCCTACTCTATGACCATAATAATCAAAATACCTAACATTGTTTGAGTGGATAGACTATCTCTATCCTTAAATTAGAAATTAGTTGGATTAGACTATCTCTAGCTCTAATTCAACAACTAATTTCCCAAGTCCTCACTAATAAAGTCTTACCCAACTATAATTGTCTTTCTCAATCCAAAATACTGTTAGAGAATACAACTAAGGTTTGCAACCACTGATTTTTAGATGAAAACTTCAAGACAAAAATAGATCCATGCAAAAAAAACTAATTCTAGAGCTAATCAATCAACACCCATAGGGTTTTGCGCGCACACCCCTAGATAAAAATTTAGCTACTTATAAATGATGAAATATAGATTATACTCATTAAAAAAGATCCATTTCAAGAAAAAATGATAGCTAAAAGTGAATTCCAAGCATGGGGATGTACACAATATGAGTTTTCTTCCTTAGCAAGCTAGATGTTTTTAGCTACTTTCTATCTTATTTTCTATCCAAAACTATTGACTATTAAAACTTTCCTAAAACTACTCCCAATGGGAAGACGATAATAGTACGTGATACGCCCAAATTACATTTTCTTTAAGAAGTATAAAGCAATCGTTATTCAAATATAGAACCTAACCAAGGTTAAAGTCAATCCCATGAGGAATATGGTTTGGACTTAAGTTAAATAACTAATATTTGTGCTCTTAGTCATTTAATTCTGAAAGGGAGGGTTTGTGTAGCATACAAAGTTTTATAATCTTCACAAGTAGAGTAACAAAGTATCAATTTAACATATTTTGAATCAATAAAAGACAAAAATAGGGTTTTGTGATCCCCATGAAGTCATAATTTAGTAAGACTAGATATTAGTAACCTTTTCTAGTGTGTAACATGCAAGATCAGTAAGTTAAGTTCACATAAGTGGTTAGTCCCCTATATAAGTGAATATCACCGTGTAACTTGGTCCATTTATGGATGTATGCTTCACTAACTCTTATCCTTGATCTCAAATTACCTATTCCCCGACAAGGTCAAGCTATTAGATGAGAATCGATAGCATCAAATCTCCATTGTATAAACCCTTTACCATTCATTATCCATTTGGTCCGACAAGTAAGAATAAGGTGTGTTCTAATGTAGGCCACAATTAAAAATCATTCAAAGCGTAGTAAAAAATATTACATGAATGCATACTTTTCAAGGATTTCTCATATATCAGGTCTACTTCATTAATTCTTCATGGTTTCCATAACCTTAGTTGTGGGTTTAGCTACTCATGCTTGTATGGTAACAATCAATGAAAAATGAATTATTCATAACAATACATTTACAAAATGAATTAGAGAAGCCCAGAATCTTAAATTGCAATTCAAACTCAAAAACCAAAGATCCAATTGTAATTTCGCTCCAAAATTCAAGAGTAAAAGCAAAAAAGTTGATTATTTTTATTTCCAGAACTAAAACGAACATCCCCCATGTAAAAGAAAACCTAGGAAATACATTTCTAGAAATAAAAAAATATATCCAAAATAAACTAGGAAAACTGGGCTTGGTAACTTCTACGGACCCATCTACGGGTCATAGTCTCTTCTATAAAGTCGAGGCATAGTATCAGAACTTTTTCCACGAACAAGAAGTATGGTCTGTGGAAACTTTTATAGTTCGTGCTTCCTTTTTGTACATATTAGGTTTTGTAGTACACTTCCAGTATCTTGACTACGATTAGCTTTTACGGCTCGTACTTCTCACTCGTACAATTCAGGTTGTTTTTCCAACTTTTAGTACTTTTTCTACGATTCAAGTCTACAACTCGTTTATGCATTTACAACCTGTACTGCACGCTCATAAACTTCAATCTGTTTTCACCAATCTTTGAATCTCTATCTACGAAGGCATCTACGGCTCATGGTTCAAACCAGGGCTCATAGACTTCACTAATAAATCCCAAAACTGACTGAAAAGTCCCTACCTTTTGCACTTAGCTCCTAAATGTTGTTTTCCTATAAAACAATTACAAAAGCACATCAAATTGACTAAAACGTGCTAAAGAACTTATACAAATCCTAAGTTTTAAGCATCAAAAGTGTCGTAAATCTACAACACATCAAAACTCTCAACTTAAAATTGTTGCTTGTCCTCAAGCGACTGATACGACTATCACATTACCACACTATTTAGCAAAAGAAGTCTAGGAACCTACGAAAATCACATAGCTTTCTTCAGTTTATTTCATGAGCACAACACCCCCCTTTTATATCAAAATCAGTGCAACATCATTACTTCTGAAGTTAACACATGTGGATCAATGAATGACATCACCATACTCACATACAAGATTACATATACAGACAACAATCATGTAGCTAACCAACAATCAACAATGCTACTCTATTGCCCTCACCAAAGAGTAGTCCCATTTGCACACCTGATACACCCAAATTACACCTCTCTTAAGAAGTATAAGCGGTCATTGTCAAATAAAGAACCTAACGAAGGTTAGGGTCGATCCCACGAGGAATATGGTTTAGACTGTCTAATTTATTGTTAGTTGTACGTTTAGTCAAGTTATCTCTGAAAGAGGGGGGGGGGGAGATTTTGAAAATAAAAAAAATAAAATTATAATTGCTTGATGTGTAAAAACAAGTAAACAAGTAACAAGATTTGCAGTTTGTAATATCAATATGAGAATGAAACTAGGTCACATATGTTCCCCACAAGTACTTAACTAAGTAAATCTAATAATATTAACTCTTTCCCAGTGTTTAACATGAATACTCGGTAAGCTAGGTATCGCCTAAGTGATTGGTCCTCCAAATAGAGAATTTCACCACACAACTTGGCTTGTCTATTGGTGTATACTTTACTAACCCTTACCTTTGACCCAGATTAGCCCTCTACGTATGTGGTTCAGACTATTAGATAGCGGAATATCTAGCTAAATCGCCGTTGTTTAATATCTTTTCCCATTCGTTAGTCTGACAAGTAGGAATAAGGTGAGTTCTAACGTTGCACACCGTTAAAAAGCATTCAAAATGAAGAGATTAACAAATACATGCATAAACACTCATAAAAAATTACAACATTATTAGTTTTACTTTCGTTAATTACTCATGGTTCGCACAACCCTAGTTGTGGATTTATCCACTCATGCTTGAGGATTCACAATTCAAATTAGAGTTTGAATAATAAATCATGAACTTACAGTGATAATAGATAAAATCCACAATCTCGAATGGAAAAGCAAAGGCAAACTTTATAATCCAAACTTTAAGAATTAATTGTCACAAAGGTTGCAAAATAATTCCCAAAGCCAAAGCCAAATATTCAAAAATTGTCTAACCACCCAAAAACAAAAATTACAACTTGTATTTATAGAAAATAAAACCTAAATTATGTAGGAAAAGGAAAACTAAGGAAATCCAGTTTGGGCAGTGTTGTCGATGGTTGGTAATCTACGGCTCGTAGTCAGACCTATGGCTCGTAGATCCTTCCCGTCATTCAGCAGTTGGTACAAAATCTGAGGGTCACTTCCTACGGGCTTGATCTACGCCTCGTAGATCTTAGTACGACCCATCCTGCTCCTCCGTCAATCAGTTACTGGAGCTGATCCTCTCTGAACTTTTTTGGGGTTCCTCTTCTATGGTTTATAGTAGGATCTACAGTTCGTCATTTGCAACCGTTGTTCCATACTTATCTCAAAATATTTAAGCTCTTGAATCATGATTCCAACCTACGACTTGTCGATGGAATGATGGCTCATAGTTCAGCTCGTTAATTATCAAAACTCCACTGCTGCAACACTTCAATCATCACTAGCCCAAAAACCTATTTCCTAAAAAATTTCCAATAAATACCATCACATCTAATAACAAAATGCCTAAGAAGCATGCAAAACTCTAAGTTTAATGCATCAAAAGTACTGCAAATCCACGGTACATCAACACCATATCATGAGTTTCAAAATTGGGGACTAAGTAAACACTCACTATCACAAAAAAATTCAAAACATGCATGCATAATACTGATGAGTCAAAGATTTTGGACTCATTTTAGGCTTTTAGTTCACCAAAGTTTGTCCTCAATGCTTTTTTATGTTCCTTTCTAATGAAATTGTGTTTGAATTTCAGCTATGACAGCTTAAGGACAATATGAGGACAAAGAAAAGCAAAAGAAGCCAATAACTTGGAAAAATGAGAAAATAGGCGAAGCTAAAGTATGGATAAGTCAGTTTGATACATCGTCAGATCCCAAGGAGTCATGTCAGGTCACCAATGAAAAGATACTTTGGTGCATCATCGAAGCCACTCGGTGATTTTCATCGCACCGAAAGAAACATGGGCCTGAAGACCAAAACTAACTTTGAGAAGCAGATTTGGTGGTGAAGGGAGCAATTTGGCGCATCGCCGATCCAATCGACAATCATGACTATGCTCGCCAAATTGGTCTAAAGGGCATTTTTGTGATTCTTTTTGGAAAAGTATAAATAGTCCTTTGTAGAAAGAGTAAACAAATTGGTTCTTTTCTGAATATTCTTGTATTGCAAAACCCTCTTATTGGGAGTAACTTGTACTTTAAGATTTGGGTGAAGCTTCTTGGGTGTGAAATATTTTGAATTAATTTCTTTGAATTTGTTCAACCAATTTGATTCTATGAGTGATAACTTTGGTATATTTCTTTACCTTTTATTATGAATAGCTAAACCCCCATGTCTTAAGGGGGTGCAATTGTAATCGATGATTAGTTTTCATATGGATGTTGTTTAATTGCTTAATATCAGGTTGGTTTAATATGGGTTCAACTTTCTCTTCATTGTTTAACTTATAATTTGAGGTTTCAAACTCTTGTTTACCTTAGATATCTAGTATTGCTTGTGAAAGATCTCTAGAGTGGATGAGATAGCTGACAATTAGTTGATTTAATTCATTTGATAGCTAAAGCTTGATGAAGTTTGGCTGAATTAAGGGTGTGGATTGAATTCTAATGCAATACATGTTGAGGTTTGATAAAACCCATATGAAATATGATGGCTAATTGATAAATAGTTTTCATTATATTAAATCTAAACTACCCATTGACAACCAACTGATTTTAGAAATTAACAATACCCATTTTGTAAAATTAGCATCCATTGAAGCACACTTCCAAGATTCTTCTTTTACTTGATACAAATCCTTGTTTTAGCCTTTGCGCCTGAGACTTGTTAACATCTTGTTAAGCATTTATATTTTGAAATCGAATTGTTACTCAAAACCCCCCCTCAAATTTACTTATATGCATAAACTGGATCAACATATGAAATTTTAGTGCATAAGATTACATCATACAGATTCCTTTCATCCATTCCTTGTGGGATCAATCCTATCTCTTCTTTGGGTTATATATTGCAAGTGATTGTCTACACATTGTTCTGTAAGGTGTGTAGTTGAACGTTATCAAATACCATAAGCTTCCCCTTATTTACTACACGTTGACTTCTTACTCGTCAGATTTGGATCACTATAGGACTTTACTTGGCTTTTGATGTAGGCTTGGGGACAGGTATGATATAATTGAAAATAGTGACTATTCGCCCTCCTTGACACTATGCTAAATTAACTCAACCTTTATAAACAATGTTTTATTCTTCATCTTTTTCCTTTTCTTTATTCTCTTTACAACAACTGTCAGGTGTCGAAATTTATTTCTACCTTTTTTGCATTACTCTCCTCTTTTCATACCCTATTTTTCTCGTTTTCCTCTACAAAAGCCACCCTCAACATAGGAAATTTTCTTGAGTTGATATGCATAATGTCCTAGGATAGACTAGGGACAAAACAAAGGTTAACATGATAAATAAGGAATGTGAATAGAGTAATACATCAAAAAGGCCAGCTTAGGTTCAATATTATGGATCGAGGGATAATATTTTCATTTGATCAGTCATTTATGCTAAGTGAGTTGATTTTAAAAATGGCCTATGACCATTTCCTAACCAACAACCCTATAATCTCAGTAAAACTAATGGGCCAAGTTCTAAATTGGAACGCAAAGTAAAAATAATATAAAGAGCTCACTAACACATGGCACTGGGTCTTACTATCAATGACTAAACTATCAGGTTTATGCCCTAGCTTAAGTCACACTTGTCACATCAATATACATCATATCATACAAAGATCCAAAATAGTCACACTATTAACACAACAACCACAACACATCAAAACTCGGAGGGGTTTCATTTTTTATTTCAAATAAAAAACACCCATGTGTTCACAAAGTGTTCCTATTATTATTTCACATTCACAACACATCCTAAACGTGCTAGTTAAATAGAACTTAAGGTCTTCGGGGAAACAACACGGTAAGAAACCCCAGGGACACATACAAGTATCTAGGCTAATTAAACTTCACAAATATGATCTACAAACATGGACAAGTACCCTGGTTACTCAATCTTTACCAAATACTCGTTAATGATTTTCACGACCCAAGGTGCCCCCTAGATGTGACATGGCGTACAAGACTCCGAGAGGCCTCAAACAAGCCCTTAGCATACATTACATACAAGATAATAGGGAATAAAAGTTTGAAAGAGAATTTCATATCAAAGCTTTTAAAAGAAACAACGGAAGTCTACTACTCATGTCTCAAAGCCTTCTAATACCATAGAATACGAATAAAAGTGATAGGGACGCAGCCCAATACAATATCCAACATAAGGAAAGACATAAAATGAAAAACCCAACAAGGCTATGTCCTCGGATGGATGAGGACTCACCAAGTCTTCTTCTCAACTCTAAGTCAATGCTCTAGCCACGAGTGCAAGGTGAATTGCTACGTCCTACACCAAAGAAGTTAATGTAGGCAAGAGTATGCGTTAGCACAATTCAGTACTAAGTATGATAGCAATGCACATAAACACATAAATCATGCTAGAGAGAGATATAATCATGACATGCAATGGCCAAGCTAAAAACATGATAAACATGAGAAACATGAAACATAAAGCATATATCAAGGCCAAAGCAAGCTAAATCATCTTTCCTTCTTTTCTTTACTTCATTATGAGAACACTTGTTCATTAACTTGTGGGGAAAAGCCTTAACCGACATGTAAGACCATGTGAGCTATCAACATAGAATCCGGTGTCTACCCCACACCGAAAAGAGGTGTCATACTTGCCAAGGTAAGATCATAAACTTCTTAGCTTAGGTGGATCCACTAGCTAATGTCTACTTAAAGACAACATCCTATGGTGGCAACATAGTTTATGGGATAGAGATTGCTTTAGGAGACTCGACCTCAACTAACGGGAGAGCTCCATCTAGAAAACCCGGCCTCTACTAACGGGAGGGCTTCCATCTCAATATCCACTCAGTGCTATGCATAATTCGCACGGATTAGTCATTAACATATTTATATCATTAAACATGAAAAGGTACAATTAGGGTTACCAATTCAAGCTAAAATCATGCTTATAGACGTTCATCTTCCATGGACCTTGTCCAAGCTAACGTCATTAGAATAGATCCTTAAGAACATGGGTAATCGCCTCTTTGTTCTTTTAAGTCATATTGGGAGCATTATGTGAGAAAACCTTTCACAACTCAACCATAGCATCATCATATCATAACTTTAGTACTTTACTCTCAAAGCACCCTTAATTCATGATGCTCATATTTCATAGTTCATAGAGTTTATATGGGTTCATGCAAGTTCAACTCATATCATGCAATTCAATGCAAGCTCATGCTTATAAAGCCATAATTAGGACAATTTACCCATACTTGAAAGAACTCACATAATAGAGGAAAATCATGCTAAATTCATAAGATTATTCTCAATTCATTCATAATTCATGCTTGATTTCATAGAGAATTCATAAACTTCATCAAATCATAACTCAACCCAACAATCAAAGCATAGATTATCAAATTGGGGAGAATTAGGTTGGGATCATGGGGGTTCATGCAATCTTTACATCAAATCATGTAATTCATGCTAATTCGTGCACTAGGTTACTTTATCACACTAAATCGTGCATTAGGAATCATAAAATCAATAACTGGAATCATAATTGAAGAACCCACAATGATTGATGACAAACCCTAATTCAATTGGTTTAGAGTAAACCTTTGAAAATCATGAAGAAGAGGAAAGGCCCATTTGAGGAAAAGACTCCTAATGGTGAACACTATCATACCTCAAAGCAATCCACAAGAAATTGGAGAAGATTGAAGGTCTTCAATGGGGGATTCAAGCTTTTTCTTCTTCCTTGAGAGTTGAGAGAATTTCTTTTTAGAGAGTGAAATATTTGAGAGAGGAGAGTTTTGGAATGAATTAGAATGAAAGAAATTAGGCTTAGAAAGTATTTATAGGTCTAAGATTAAGGGTATAACCGACTTAGCTTAATAGGTAAACAATTAGGGAAAAGACCAAAAAGCCCTTAATTAAAAACTGTCGGGGCCAATCGACAATTGATTCAGAAAGTTCATTTTGCGCTGAAAATTTGGCTAAGTCTGGAAGGCATCTACGGAACCCATCTACGGCCCGTCAACTGGACTATGAGCCGTCTTGCTATTCCGTAGGTCAAAGTTCAAAAACTTGGAAAACCTAAAATTTCAAAGTGCCATTGACGGTCCCCACCTATGACCCGTCAATCCATCTACTGCCCGTAGGTGGCCTCCATAGGTCACTGTCTTCAGGTGAGTTCTGCATTTAAAAATCTTTTGGAAGCTTGGGGTGTTACAATATCTCCCCATTGGGAACATTAGTCCTCGAATGAGAATCAAGACACCTTGAGAAGGGTAATAGACACGGACTAACAACCCAACCTAGCATTCAATCACATAAATGCACATATCCGAGGAGAAAACCTCAACTCCAAGCTAAAGCATGATCCACGCAACATATCATGAAGACTTTATGTAACTCATACTCAAATGCACATAATCGTATAAGACTCTTCATGAACATGCACAATCAAGGAATCATGGAAATCAACTATGACACATGAGACAAAAAGAATGAACCATGAGACAAAAAGAATGAACCATGAGGATCAAGATACCTCAAGCTAGAGTAGGATCGGAAAGAAAGAGATGAGGATATCGGGACATCATATCGGCCTCAGCCTCCCAAGTAGCACCCTCAACCAATTGATTCCTCCATAGAACTTTCATGGAAGAAACTTCTTTATTTCTTAACTTCCGAACTTGCCGGTCTAAAATCTCATCCGGAACCTCTTCATAAGAAAGACTATCCTTTATGCAAGATTCTGTAATTGCACTATAGAGGTCGGATCACCAACACACTTCCTCAATAATGAGACATGGAAAACTGGATGCACTGATGCCAAATCATTAGGCAAGTCAAGCTCATAAGCAACCTTACCTACACGTCTCAAAATCTAATATGGGCCTACATAACGAGGACTAAGCTTCCCTTTCTTCCCAAATCTCATTACACCTTTCATGGGTGACATTTTCAAGTAAACCCAATCATCCACATCGAATTCTAATTCTCTTCTTCTAACATCGGCATAGGACTTTGGTCGACTTTGAGCCGTTTTCAACCTCTCCCTAATAAGTTGAACTTTCTCCATAGACTCATGCACCAACTCCAGGCCTATCAAAGCAACTTCACCAACTTCAAACAAACCTATAGGAGATCTACACCTCCTACCATAGAGAGCCGCAAATGGAGCCATGCCAATACTAGAAGGGTAGCTATTGTTATAAGCAAACTCAATCAAAGGCAAGTGATCATCCCAAGTACCCTTGAAATCAATTGCACAAGCTCTCAGCATATCTTCCAAAGTTTGAATAGTACGCTCCGCTTGCCAATCAGTTTGTGGATGAAAGACCGTACTAAGCTTAACACGAGTACCAATACCTTTTTGGAACGACTTCAAAAATTGAGATGTAAATTGTGCACCACGATCGGAGATAATGGTGAAAGGCACTCCATGCAGCCTAACCATCTCCCTCAAATACAACTTAGCATAATCCTCCGCTGAATAAGAAGTCTTGACGGGAATGAAATTGGTTGACTTTGTCATTCTATCCACAACAACCCAAATCGAATCACATTGTCACCTCATGCGAGGCAAACCCACAATAAAATCCATATTCACATCTTCCCACTTCCAAGTAGGAATACTAATATCTTGGGTCAAACCTCCCGGCCTTTGATGCTCAACTTTCACTTATTGACAATTAGGACACTTAGCCACAAATTCCGCAATATCTTTCTTCATTTCGTTCCACCAATAAATTTCCCACAAATCACGGTACATTTTGGTAGCTCCTGGGTTGATGGAATACCGAGAACTATGGGCTTCCGATAAATTTTGCTCTCTTAAGCCCTTTACATTGGGAACACACAAACAACCTTGATATCGAAGAACACCATCTCCCCCTTGGGAGAAAACCTCTATGGACTTCTTGAGTACCACTTCCTTTAGTTCAACCAAGTTAGGATCAAGACCTTGCTTACCTTTCACATCATGCACAAAAGAGGATTCAGAACCCTTGTGAACCGTAACAACACCACCTTTAGTAGAACCAACCAATCTAACACCCATTCGGGCCAATCTATGGATATCGCGAACTAACTCTTTCTTACCATCCTCAACATGAGCAACACTACCCATAGATAATCTACTAAGGGCATCCGCCACCACGTTAGCCTTACCGGGGTGATAGAGAACACTCATATCATAGTCTTTTAACAACTCGAGCCACCTTCTTTGGCGGAGATTCAAATCCTTCTGTTTAAACACATATTGCAAACTCTTATGGTTGGTGAATACATCTACATGTACCCCATACAAATAATGTCGCCATATTTTCAAAGGAAACACAACTGCCACTAATTCCAAGTCATGAGTATGACAGTTCGTTTCGTGCACCTTAAGTTGTCTTGAAGCATAAGCAATGACTTTTCCATTTTGCATGAGAACACATCCTAGCCCAATTCTCGAGGCATCACAATAAACCACAAAACCATCGGATCCTTCCGATAGAGTCAATATCGGAGCCAAAGTAAGTCGATCCTTCAATTCTTGGAAACTCTTTTCACATGCTTCAGACCATGCAAATTTAACCTTCTTTTGAGTCAAAGCCGTCAATGGAGAAACAATGGATGAAAACTCTCCAACAAACCTCCTATAATAACCGGCTAAGCCTAAGAAACTACGGATATCCGAAGGTGATAAAGGTCTAGGCCAATTCTTAACCGCCTCCGTCTTCTTAGGATCTACTTCAATTCCCTTACCGGAAACAATGTGACCAAGAAAAGCCACAGACCTTAGCCAAAACTCACATTTACTAAACTTCGCAAAGAGTTGTTGGTCCTTGAGGACTTGCAACATAATCCTTAAATGATTAACATGTTCACCCTCATTCTTTGAGTAGATCAAAATGTCATCAAAAAACACAATCACAAACATGTCAAGGTATTGCTTAAACACTCTATTCATCAAGTCCATAAATGCGGCCGGAGCATTTGTCAACCCAAACGACATTACCAAGAACTCGTAGTGACCATACCTAGTCCGGAAAGCCATTTTCAGAATATCATCTTCTTTCACCCTTAATTGGTGATAGCCCGAACAAAGGTCGATCTTAGAGAAATAACTAGCCCCTTGAAGTTGATCAAACAAGTCATCTATCTTTCGTAGAGGATACTTATTCATAATGATAACCTTGTTCAATTGGTGATAGTCGATACACATACGGAGTGAACCATCTTTCTTCCTTACAAACAAGACCAGAGCACCCCATGGAGAAATACTTGGCCGGATGAAACCCTTATCCAACAAGTCTTTCAACTTCTCTTTTAGTTTCTTAACTTCCGCCAGAGCCATTCTATAAGGAGGAATAAAATTAGGTTGCGTATATGGGAGAAGGTCAATATCAAAGTCTATTTCCCTTTCGGGAGGAATATTGAGCAAGTCATCGGGAAACACTTCCGGAAACTCATTAACAATGGGGACCGACTCAAGAGTAGGGATCTCATAATCTATTTCCCTCACCTTAACAAGATGGTAAATCTAACCCTTTGAGATCATCTTTCTAGCTTTTAGATAAGAAACAAATTGACCTCGAAACATAGAATTTCCTCCCTCCCACTCTAGGATAGGCTCATTTGGAAACTGAAACTTGACCATTCGGGTCCTACAATCAGTAGAGGCATAACAAGCATGCAACCAATCCATCCCAAGAATAACATCAAAATCTAGCATATCAAGCTCTACAAGATCAACAAGAGTGACTCTATGGGATAAGGAGACGGGACAATCTCTATAAACTCTCTTAGCCATGATAGATTCTCCAATCGGAGTGGAAACACGAAAAGGGTCTAGCAACACATCCGGGACAACATCAAACCTCATAGCCACATATGGCATCACAAAAGACTAGGTAGCACCGGGATCAAGCAAAGCATAAACATCAAAATGAAAAACTCTTAACAAACTAGTAACAACATCGGGAGAGCTCTCTTGCTCATTATGAGCCTGAAGTGCATAAAATCGGTTTTTCTTCTGAGCATTCGAACCCAAACCTCTAGGTGGAGCTCTCTTATTCTCTCTTCCCTTGGCCGTGAGAGATGGATAATCCCTCATCTTGTGACCACTCTTTCCACAATTATAACAACCATCCGTACCGGCTAGACATCTTCCCTCATGTTTTTTCCCACACTTGGCACAAGGAGCCAATAAAGAACCACCATTATTCCCTCCCTAAGACTTGGGGTTAGAAACCCCTTCATTGTTGAACTTCGGAGGAGCATTGGATGAGCCTTGGCCGGAGAACCTTTACCGAAATCTAGGACGACCATGTCCATCGGACCTTACATGTGAAGAGTTACCATCTCCGGTCCTGGCCCTCTTGATGTCCCTAGACCTTTCCTTAATCTTTTCTTCTTCAATTTGTTCGGCATAAACCATGAGGCGAGTAATATCCTTGTCATACACAAGCATGGCGGTGTGGCACTCTTTCACCAACATATCGGACACTGCCGACACAAATTTGCTCATTCTTGCCCTTGGGTCGGCAACTATGGACGGAGAATATCTAGCCAATTGTGTGAACTTCAATGCATACTCCTTCACACTCATATTTCCTTGTCGAATGTTGATAAACTCAAGCACCTTAGCCTCTCTGTTCTCAAGAGGGAAAACCTATCAAGGAAAGCAACCTTGAATTTCTCCCAATCAAGAGGACCCTCATTAACCGCCCTCTCACTCTTCCATTGATTGAACCAAATTTGGGTAACACCCTTGAGTTGATAAGCGACCAACTCGCCTTTTCTTCCGGCGTCACACCCATGATCATCAACACCTTGTACACTTCATCAATAAATTCTTGGGAATCTTCCACAACCTTAGAGCCATAGAATTCCAGAGGATTCATCCTCATAAAGTCCCTCACTCTTGATGCTGCCGTACCCACATTTGGGTTCACGGAGACACCACCTCTCTATTGGCTTGAGCCGTCACGGCTTGAGCCAACACTTGGAAAGCAGCCCTAAACTCCGCATTAGCCACTTGTTCCGCCAAAGGGTTGGCCGAAACTTGAGGAACTTGAGGAAGAGCTTCTTGTTCCACATTCTCTCCCATGTTTCTTCTAGAGTAAGCTCTTCGGGTCGCCATATCCTGAAACGCGTAGGATAGGGATTAGGAGAGAGGTATATAGAGTTAAACTCTATGGCATGACATAAGAATAATGAAAGAAGTGGAATTTCTTAAACGTCTTATAGCCTCTCATTCATAAATGTGGCGCGCTTCACACTCATGAACAAGACTCTAGTTGACGCGGTTTATGAGACATCCTAGGATCTTTCTAAAACCTTGCGCTCTGAATACCAAGTTTGTCAAGACCCAAGGTACCCCCTAGATGTGACATGGCGTACAAGACCCCGAGATGCCTCATACAAGCCCTTAGCATACATTACATACAAGATAATAGGGAATAAAAGTTTGAAAGAGAATTTCATATCAAAGCTTTTAAAAGAAACAACGAAAGTTTACTACTCATGTCTCAAAGCCTTCTAATACCATAGAATACGAATAAAAGTGATAGGGACGCAGCCCAATACAATATCCAACATAAGGAAAGACATAAAATGAAAAACCCAACAAGGCTATGTCCTCGGATGGATGAGGACTCACCAAGTCTTCTTCTCAACTCTAAGTCAATGCTCTAGCCACGAGTGGAAGGTGAATTGCTACGTCCTACACCAAAGAAGTTAATGTAGGCAAGAGTATGCGTTAGCACAATTCAGTACTAAGTATGATAGCAATGCACATAAACACATAAATCATGCTAGAGAGAGAGACATAATCATGACATGCAATGGCCAAGCTAAAAACATGATAAACATGATAAACATGAAACATAAAGCATATGTCAAGGCCAAATCAAGCTAAATCATCTTTTCTTCTTTTCTTTACTTCATTATGAGAACACTTGTTCATTAACTTATGGGGAAAAACCTTAACCGACATGTAAGACCATGTGATCTATCAACATAGAATCCGGTGTCTACCCCACACCGAAAAGAGGTGTCATACTTGCCAAGGTAAGACCATGAACTTCTTAGCTTAGGTGAATCCACTAGCTAATGTCTACTTAAAGACAACATCCTGTGGTGGCAACATAGTTTATGGGATAGAGATTGCTTTAGGAGACTCGGCCTCAACTAACGGGAGAGCTCCATCTAGAAAACCCGGCCTCTACTAATGGGAGAGCTTTCACTAGAAGACACGACCTCTACTAACAGGAGGGCTTCCATCACAATATCCACTCGGTGCTAAACATAATTCCCACGGATTAGTCATTAACATATTTATATCATTAAACATGAAAAGGTACAATTAGGGTTACCAATTCAAGCTAAAATCATTCTTATAGACGTTCATCTTCCATGGACCTTGTCCAAGCTAACGTCATTAGAATAGATCCTTAAGAACATGGGTAATCGCCTCTTTGTTCTTTAAAGTCATATTGGGAGCATTATGTGAGAAAAGCTTTCACAACTCAACCATAGCATCATCATATCATAACTTTAGTACTTTACTCTCAAAGCACCCTTAATTCATGATGCTCATATTTCATAGTTCATAGAGTTTATATGGGTTCATGCAAGTTCAACTCATATCATGCAATTCAATGCAAGCTCATGCTTATAAAACCATAATTAGGACAATTTACCCATACTTGAAAGAACTCACATAATGGAGGAAAATCTTGCTTTTGACTTGATTATGCTAAATTTATAAGATTATCCTCAATTCATTCATAATTCATGCTTGATTTCATAAAATTCATCAAATCATAACTCAACCTAACAATCAAAGCATAGATTATCAAATCGGGGAGAATTAGCTTGGGATCATGGGGTTTCATGCAATCTTTACATCAAATCATGTAATTTACACTAATTCGTGCACTAGGTTACTTTATCATGCTAAATCGTGCACTAGGAATCATAAAATCAATAATTGGTTACTTTATCACGCTAAATCGTGCACTAGGAATCATAAAATCAATAATTGGAATCATAATTGAAGAACCCACAATGATTGATCACAAACCCTAATTCAATTGGGTTAGAGTAAACCTTTGAAAATCATGAAGAAGAGGAAGGGCCCATTGGAGGAAAAGACTCCTAATGGTGAATACTATCATACATTAAAGCAATCCACAATAAATTGGAGAAGATTGAAGGTCTTCAATGGGGGATTCAAGCTTCTTCTTCTTCCTTGAGAGTTGAGAGAGTTTCTTTTTAGAGAAAGAAATATTTAAGAGAGGAGAGTTTTGGAATGAATTAGAATGAAAGGAATTAGGCTTAGAAAGTATTTATAGGTCTAGGATTAAGGGTATAACTGACTTAGATTAATAGGTAAACAATTAGGAAAAAGACCAGAAAGCCCTTAATTAAAAACTATCGGGACCAATCAACGGACAGGATCTACGGTCCGTACATCAATTGACGGACCATCCTATTCTTCCGTCATTTGATTCAGAAAGTTCATTTTGGGCTGAAAATTTGGCTAAGTCATGAAGGCATCTACGGAACCCATCTACGGCCTGTCAACTGCACTACGAACCGTCCTGCTATTCCGTAGGTCAAAGTTCTGAAACTTGAAAAATCTAAAATTTCACTGTGCCATTGACGGTCCCTACCTACGGCCCATCAATCCATCTACGGCCCATTGGCGGTCTCCGTAGGTCACTGTGTTCAGGTGAGTTCTGCATTTTAAAGTTCTTTTGAAGCTTGGGGTGTTACAATGATAATTGAGTACCCTTAGTACTCAGGATTTACCAAGATACTTTTCAAAGCATACACATACGAACCACCCCCACCCTATCACAAAAAGATGTGCATTATCCCCAATGCTCCAAAAATAGTAGTAAAAAGGAGGTGAAGACATACTTATGTCAACTAAGTGCCTGTGCCCTTATGTGTAGTCTCGCTCGGTGTATCTGACACAACCGGGGTGGTACCATCTGTGGAAGATGATGAACTCGAAGCACCTACAACTAGTTGTCAGTCCTTCTTCTCTCTTAACTTCTCGTTGGCTATAGAACTCTATTTGACTATCTCAACCTCTCACCACTATCTGTTTTGGGCTCTCTTGGTCTCCCCCTCAGACAAAACATCATCTCCAGGACACACTCGCTCCCCATGCATAGGCGGGGACTCCTCATCAACAAATAGATCAAATATGAGCAGAGGTGCATTAGGTATAGATAAAGAGAAAGCAGAGATGATCGGTGCATGTGTGGTGTCCAATGATATAACCTCTACTCTGAGCTTGTCCACCTCACTCTGCAAACCGTGCACATTGGGACTTTGTATACTCCGAAGTTGTTCAGTCATCCTATGCACAAATGCATCTATCCTTCTATGTCTTGCTTGACATACCCCATCAATGACAATCTGCATCTTTGCGGCCACCCGCTTCTCAGCCTGAGAGAGGACTGAACGTCGTAACCCATGGCTTTACATGCTGCACAAATTAGGGCAGCTGAGCCTCAGTCCGCGTTTGGCACTGGACTAACTCCTGTAAGAATGTTGTAGTGATAGTAACCATGCCCGAAGTCTTTAAGCATGGGAATTTAGCCTGAATACTAGTAGATAGCATCATGGATATGCTGGTAGCCCCCTAGGCTCCACTGTAGTAGCACCTGACTCTAGGATGCACTCCACTATATGCGACTCTATGGCCGACCCCATAAGCAACTCTGGCAACTGAACCCTAGGATGAGGGGCTCATATTTGGCAACTGGATTTGTGTCATGTTTTATTAGCCCCACATCCTGTGTCTATGTCACCTCGATAAGACAATCCACAACCTGCATAAGCTGCACACTAGAATCTCTACATAATTTGTAGATCAGTCATGGAAATGGGATGTTGGTACTGTCTCAAAAGGCACGCTCATAGATCTCCTCAATTATGTACCTCGGGATATTAATATCAAATCCTACCACGATGCTAGCCACTAGACTAGCCATATCAGGAGTAAGAGTATTATCCACCAAAGTGGGATAAAGAGGCAAGGGTATATAGCCCATTAAAATTTCCCTGCAAAGCTAAGTATGGCCTTCTTGATTGGACCCAAACTTGTTCCCCATTCACCATCATCTCCCATCTCGGCAATGTAACCGACATCCTACCTCACTATGCCAACCTTTTAAGCTAGATCCTTCATATTGTTCTAGTTTATCACTATCCTTATTCGATGATCTAACTCATCCATAGCGATAGGAATCTCATACTCTATCAATATTAGAAGCTGTGAATTGTGCTCTCTAAGATGTAAAACGAGGCCACACAAAAAAGGTGTACTAGTGAGTATAGTTTGATCTATATTTTCTTGTCCCTCAGGGGTGGTCCGACCAACTGTGTCTGCATAGGAGGCATAAAACTCTCGAATCATAGCTAGGGTACAACTCCCAACTGATTCAACCATTCATCTAAAATGGTACCGGGATAATGTCTCCTAAATGTCGGGTGTTGCAGCCAAGCCTTATATTCGGATCCTCAAATATTATTTTTTTAGGGGTCTACTTGTCGGTGATAAAGGTATCCAGGTGTATATTCCACATGTGAGGAACACACCATTTTCTAGCCTCTCGAGCCCTTGTATTCTAAGTCCGAGTAGCTTCCACCTCATCTTTATACCCCTTCGCTAGTGTGTCTGGTGTACTCTACTTTGCTTCCACAAATGGTGTGCTTCCAAACACAGAGGCTGAACTCGAGAAACTACCTTCACTACCCTCTGCTGATGTTTCTTCCCCCTTGTCTGACTAGGGAGAAGTGGAAGTTGTAGGGGTTTTAAGAGGTAAGGCAACCCAAAGTGGCATGATTGTTGTTGTAGAGGGTGTGACTCTTTCGTGCTTTGTCTAATGTTCTGGTGCTCAACGTTTGAGTCATCACTGATGTCATAATTTACCTCATATCCACTCAATTTATCATCAATGGGCTCATCTTGTAGTAAGTTGTGAAACTCATAAGCCCCTGCCCTCCTTGAAGCTAATTCGGTCATGCCCTCACACTAAAGTGTGGATTTAGGAGGCATTGTACCTGTGGGAATGATATTAGTACACTAGATGACAAGGAAAAACAAAAAAATCTTTTTGAATTTTTCTAATTCAAGGACTACGAGTTACCCTTTATGGCCCATGGAATGAATCATAGTCCATGAAGGCCTCTCGTGAATGACAGTGTCAATTTATTTAGTTTCAGAAGTTTGTACTACGAGTACCATATATGACCTGTAGAAGCTTCTACGACTCATAGATGGATTCGTGGTTCTCAGAGTTGCATTTTTAAGTTTCAGGACTTGTAACTACAAGCATCTTCTATGATCCGTTGAATATTTTACGGCTCATTTGTGGCTTAATAGTTATCAGAGTGTGCTTCTACATTTCAGGATTTTTAAACCACGAGCACCATCTACGACCCTTAGATGAATCTACGACTCATAAATGACACTCGTCCTGTTTATGGAATTGATATTATTCACTAAACTTCAGGGCTTTATTTATTAAGGGAAATTATGGATCGTAGAGTAAACCACAATTCGTAGAAGACTCTCGTAATCACTCTATACCCTCAATTCAATGTTTAGACAATTTGTTTTTACAAATTTCAATCCCACAATAAAGTTTAGAAATCAACAACATATTTAAACTAAAAACACTCACACACTATCATTCCATGGGTAGCTTTTCGATATACATTTCATGAACCGTAGGTTAAGTAAGAGGATGTGAGATTGAACACTCACCTAAATGAATTTGAAGATGTTTGTGGGTGAACAAAAGAGGAAATTTGCACAGTTATTGCCACGAATTAAAACTCTAACCATACATGTGATCTGTGCTAAATTTCTTAAGGAAATTCAATGAATTCGGTGTAGAATGGGAAGAAATTGATGTAGGGGATATAAGTGAGGAGAGGTAACAGTTGAAAAGGAGTTAAAAATGTGTGAAATTTTCAGGGAATTTTGATCATGGGATGATTTTAAATGTTTAAATTGTTGCGGGTTAAATCGGTTCACGTTTAAGACCTACGATCCATGAAACCCATCTACGATCTCTAGAAGGTTCTATGGTTCGTACAAAGGGTTCGTGGATTTAATCCTGAGGTGTGAAAATATAAGAAACATACCTGAGACCTACAAACACGGTCAATGGACATTTTTTATTTTACGACTCGCAGAGGGAGTTCGTAGATCTAAACCTGCAACTGTTCGTATTATCTAATTTCTACCAATGTCATCTATATTCGTAGACTTAACTATGACTCATAAATGGGGCTCATCGAAAAAGTCTTGTAGGTTGGATTTTTTCTTGAGTTCTATGGGTGGGCTTCACGAGCCGTGGATTGAAACATGACTCGTAAATCCTTCTCGTAAAGACTTTACTTTGAAATTTTTTCCAGTTTTTCTACCATTACCTTCACACTTAAAGAACCATTGTTTTTTTTAACAAACTCTAAATTAAAGCTAAACTAAAACTAATCTAAACTATGTTGATTCTAAACTAAACTAATGGCACATCAAAATAATAAAATTTAAAATATATTGGGTTACCTCCCAAGTAGTGTCTGATTTAACACCGCGGTACGACGCATGCTTCTTGGTTACTCAGACTTCACTAAAACCCATGCTTTCACCACCTTGATGTCCTCAAAAGTTCCTAAGTAAGCCTTCACTCTTTGTCCATTTACCATGAACCACTTTCCTTCATGATTTTCGAGCTTAACTTTTCCATAAGAGAACACTTCTACCATACAAAATGATCCTAGCCACTTTGATTTCAACTTGCCAGTAAACATGCAAAGTCTTGAGTTGAATAGAAGAACCAAATCTCTTGGTACAAAGTCTCGCTTTTCAATATTCCGTTCATGACACATCTTCATTCTCTCCTTGTACAAGGCTTAAATTTCATAGTCTTTCATTCTAAATTTAAAAATCTCATTTAGTTTGCTCAACCGTTGATCAAGTGCATCACACCAATCAAGGTTTAGCTTTTTAAGCGCCCACATGGCATTGTTCTCAACCTCTACAAGCAGATGGAAAGACTTCACAAACACAAGTTGACAAGGAGAGATACCTATGGGGGTCTTGAATGCAATCTGATATGCTCATAAGGTATCATCAAGCTTAATGGAGAAATCCATTTTTGTTGGCATTCATAGTCTTCACTAAGATTTGCTTTATCTCACGGTTTGAAACTTCCACTTATCCAGTTGACTGTGGATGGTAGGGAGTCTCTACACTGTGTCTCACCCTATAATCCTCAAGTAAAGCGTGAAACAACCTATTGCAAAAGTGGGAACCTCCATCATCAATAATTTCCCACGACATACCAAATCTAGAGAAGATATTTCTCTTCAGGAATGTTGTGACACTTTTGCCTTCATTATTGGTAAGCACAACTGCCTCCACCAATTTGGACACAAAGCCAACATCCAAAAGTATGTACTTCATTCCATTAGAGCTCACAAATGGACCAATAAAAGCAATGCCCTACACAGCGAATGCTTCAATTACCAGAATGGGAGTGAGAGGGATCTCCTCAATCTCCTTTAGCTTAGCTAAAGTCTTAGAAATAACCTATTCATCATCTCTCCTACACTCCTTCTCATCTTTCTCCTCAGCTGAATCATCAACTACCTCATCATCCACTTTCTCATCAGCAGTTGCTAGCTACTCAACTACCCCACTAGGTCTATCAGCACTCAGCTCAGTAGGAGGCACAATCTCGGTGGACCTCAGCTAGTCCTCACCCCACAACATGAAAATATAGGTGGACCTCAGCTAGTCCACACCAGTCTGAAGGGTAGCTATGTCACCCCTCAACTCCGGCAAATCAGTTGAGCTGCCCTCACACTTCTCTCTCACCTCAACTCTAGTGGTTAGGTTGTCCAACCTCTCCCCATTTTAAGCTAGAGTGTCCCAGTGGCTCACAACCTCAGCTCTAATCGGGCACATGGCAGCCTCAGTGTCTCTAGAAATAATCTAGGGCATCTCCCTCTCAAGTCTAGATGCCCGTACATTTGCAGAATGGGAAAGGCCACCCATCTGATATACCAGGGCCTGAGTCAATGGAGGTTGGGATGTGGAAGGAGGTTCAGTCGAAGGGAAAGGTGCGACTAAAGTAGAAGGTATGGGAAGAGGATGAGGGGTACATGATGGCTCCACGATCGGTGTGGTGTCATGAGTTGGTGGCTTTCTTCTGGCCGTATTGTCCCTTAAATAATCGGCCTCTATCCTCCAAATGTCACTAGGAGGTTGGGGTCACCCTCAGATCAGACCCCTCCTGGTATGGCACTCCGACTGCCTCACACAGTTGTGTGATCAAAATGGGGAGATAAAGGGAATTTTTCTCCTGGTAGGTTCTCATAAGCATCTCCTATGCTATGATGGCACCGACATCGATCTCCTCTCAGTCAATAATGTTCCCAACCAATACAACCTTTGGGTGCCAGAGGATAGACTCGTTCTGGGATGGCATGAGGTTGCTACTTATGAAACTGAACCAAAAGTGAGCGGCGATGTTGATGTCTTTCTTTTCAATCCTTGCCCCATCAGCCATCCATGAGGATTAATATCAGAGATTAAAGGTGTTAACCGTCCCTTCAAGGCATCCAGATTGTGCTTCATACTTGTACATCTTAACAATTAGTGCTTTTTGTACCCAAAATGTCATTGATCGCTCCTTTGTCGCATTGCACCATCTTTCCTTGGACTTCTTCCTCATCCAAGGGTCTCCAAACGATGCCCTTTCTCTTCTTTAGCAATGCCTTGGCATAGGCGTCATATAATTCTCAAACCCACCATGGGAAATATGGGGGCCGAGGTCTTCTGAACTGCTCAAACCCATGGAACTTAATTGTGTCCCATATGGCGGGGTAGTCACTGATCACCTCATTTGTTGATAAGTGCCTCTCCTCCAAGATAGTCCTCTCCCCCGTTGTTTTGAGCCTATTAAGGGCTCTTGGAGCTATGAATGGGAGACCTCTAGGGGCATGTGATATCGGGTTTAGCTGCAACATGGACCAAATGTTCATCCTCTTCTTGGCCACCACTTTCTTAGGTTCTTCACTCATACGGGTAGAGGCGCGCAGAGCGGTCTGTTGCTGCTCTAAGGGGCTGGAGGAGGAGAGTCATGGTCGGAGTCAGAAGACACCACCCTTATTCCTTTAGATTTCCCTATTTTCTGCATGGTACAACATTTCAAAACAAAGATTTGGTGAAGGTTAGTTGAAAAGAAGTAAACAATAATTACAGATAAAACTATGTTTTGAGGCTCACCGAATGAAATGGCGATTCGCCTAAAAAGTTAGGCGAGCTCACCGAAGCCAACAGAACAAAATGAAATTTCACTCAGGCATGAAAGGCGGTGTCAACTCCAACTCGGTGATCCATCGAGTTGGTTTTTGTGAGCTAAGAAAAGCTCGCCAAATGTGACAGTGCAAAATAAATTGGGACCAGGCATAAGGGTGATGTCAACTCCAACTTAGCGATCCACCAAATTGGTTTCGGTGAGCGAAGACAAGCCTGCCGAATATGATAGAGCCCAAGTCACAAATTCAAACTCAGAAAGCGATTGGGGCTTACTCGGCGATTCACCTAATCACGTTGGTGAGCTAAGACAAGTCCCCTGAATAGGTGATTCAGCCCAATGCATATTTTTCAAAATTTAAACAACAAAATGCAACACTATCTAGTACCCAAGCACTTTTAAAAGTTACCCACATGCTATTCTACCCCAGGGTACTCAGAATTCCCCTAATTTTCACAAAGTATTGCCGAATCGATGATTTACCTTTAAGAAAGATGTCACCCTATCCATCATTAGGAAAATACAACTCGGAAGGACAATACTGGGCTAATCAGACTTCACCCATTTCAAATCCAATCAAAGCTGATAACACTCAAATGTCCTCCTTAAAACCAATAAAAGGGGACAACGGTCGTTGTCAATAAAAACACAACGAAGAGTCGGGGTCGAATCCCATATGGAACAATATATCGTACATAATTCTTATCAAGAAATTTGGATTGTAAAATTGCTCACTTGCAATAGTAAGAACAAGCGGGTGGGTTATTCCATCAATTTTAATAAAAAGATTTGATTATCAATTATCACAATGAAACTAAAATTTCGGAGAACTCAAGAGTTAACAAGAAATCTAGGGGTGTAGAGATTGGAAATTAATGTCATATAGGGGTAATTGTGCTGCTCTGTAGTGATAAACATTCATTAATAGGCTAGGTCATCTTCAATGACACTAATCATCTTTCGATCTCAAAGCATCTATGCATAGAATCTCCTTTTGGTCTCATCTATATGCCAATCTAAATAACCCAATACCTTACTCTATTCTCTCTTTCGATGTAGAAATAGGGCAAATAGATCCAACCCATAACCTCTATTTTAAAGAAAGCTACAAACATCAAACCTAAATTGCTAGTATTAGACTAATTATCCACTCCAATCAATCTATTTCGAGCATCGACCGGAGATCGAAAGTAGGAATTAAGTTTGCAACCTTCACCCACAAATTAACCCCATAATAATTAGCCTAAATTTATGTATGAACAGCAGTAAAACAGAGCATAACACAATATCCACTATATTAAATCAACACCAAACCCCATAATTACACCCCTAGATCTTGGGGTGTTAGCCACCCATCATAAAAAGTAAAGAAAATATACCTTCCATGAAAGTAGCCATGGATAGCATGAAATTAAGTAATTACAAGTAAATCCACTTTGGATTCAACTTCAATATGTCAAATTCAAGAACAAAGTTGAGAAAACCCCCAAAAGCTAGAAAGTGTTCTTCAAAAAGTAAAGTGTTTCTCTCTCTACAAAAATATTCAGACTCAAAAAGTAATCCAAAAAACTCGACACACACTTTTCTCTCTCATATGGGCTATTTATAGTTTCCCAAAATTTGGCCCAAAAACTCAATGCGCATCTCATTCGGTGATGTTAGTTGGGCTCCCCGAGCTCTTTTGGTGAATCGCCTCTTATGCTTCAGCTCGCCTTTTCACGCTCTAGGCTTTAGGTGTTTGAACCTTAGTCGATGAACTCATTTTAATCTGCCTTTCACACTTGGTTAATCACTGAGTACCACCTTGGTTCGCCTTTCAAGCATTCAATTTTTTCTCCTTGCATTGTCATCTTCGACGGCACTTAGCAAAGTCGCCTTTCTGATTTGGTGAGTCGCCTTTTTAGTTGGACTTCACCGATCTATCTGGCTAGATCCAAGTGTTGTGCACTGTCCATTTAGGCGAGGCCATGCTCATTAGGAAATCTACCTTTCTTGTTTGGCAATCATCAATGTGTAGTTTTCACTTCTTTTTACATTTTTTGCCATTCTTTCGCACATTCATCCTTGCCTTGTCCATTATCCTTCATAGCTGCAAATCATCAAATTATCATCAGAACAGGACAAAATTTGGCATTGAGGACACTAATTATTGAGCTAAATAGGCCTCAAATGAGTGCAAATCCACCACTCATCAACACCCCCAACTTAAAATTTTGCTTGTCCTCAAGTAAATCAAGAACACAATTAACTCAATTAGGGTGTCTACAACAAAACTTCATGAGAGATAACATGCAAGTGCCCTTAAAATACTACTCTCAACAACATGCTACATTTAATCATGATAAAAATGCTTCAAATAATGACTAGCCGATTTTAACACAAGCTCAAGCTCACTTTAGCTTCTTTTCTATTGCAAGACCATGTTTCAACAAATGCATTCAAGTTCTCTCACATCAAGAATGATTCCATTCTCTCATAAAGAAAGTCAACAAAGAAATAAGGAATCAATACAACTCTCACTCTCACAAAAGATAAATACATGCAAGCTTTGTCCCATAGGTTTACCCATATTTTCCAATCATTATGCTACCTAGTTCATGTAAGATCTCAAGGGTATTTTAGGCTTGTAATGGGGTTGAGGGTTAAGATATGATTAATTTGGCTTGGTGACTTCACCTTTTCAAAGCATTGTTGCAATCATCTTCACCTCTTCTAAAGTTTTTTTTCATTTTTTTTCATTTGAGAACTCAAACTTTTCTTTATTAATCAATTTATTTAGAATCCCTTTTAATTCACTACTTCTCTTTTTTATTTCTATTTTTCTAAAGCATTTTCATCACAACGACTCTCTTTTCTCTTTTTTTTATAAGAAGGAGTTCCTTCTTTTTATACTAAACTTCAAAGTTGGGTCTCATTTCATCTTTCTTTGCTCTTCACATGGATTTCGTTCCTCCTTCCTTTCCACACCCCCTAACTTAGGATTTTGGCCTAAGTTGGCTATTCAGATATAACAATGCCTGAAAGAGTGTTTTAGGTGAGAAGGTAGGGACAATTTGACTCAAGAGGTTTATTTTTGGTTTGGCCAACAAATGGGTTAGGCTCAAATGGTGCCAAAATAGATGCACACCCTCACAAGGTAGTCACAAAATATTAAGAACATCAGGGTTCCTTCTTTGAATTATTGCCCAAGATCATGCCTTGCATTCACCAAGATTTAAACAATTAGACTAACAAGGCAAATTCTAGGACTCCACACATATGCTTTCAAGTAAGACCTCTCCACATATGGAACTTTGAAATACACTCATTTAGCAAAGCCTGAAAAGATCAAAAGCGTACGTGTGATATTCGTTGCAAGGCTCACATCAAAATGCAACTAGTCAATGATGAGTCGTGAATTTGCACTCATTTGAGACTCTTTTCTTATGATTTTGTGGCACTCAAAGTAGAGAAAGAGTCTAATTATCCTTTGAATTGTGTTAATTTCAGGTGTTTGTTGCTGGGATGGAGAATGATGCACAAAAGCTGAAAAGAAGCAAATCCTGACAGAAAACAAGCTCCAGATCTTGCACCTGAAGAAGACTATTCGCCTAGGTGAACTAGTCAACAAAATCAATAGGACGCATAAGCGACCAAGTGGCGTTCACTTCTGCGAACTGGTCAAAAAAGGTGGAGGTCGCTTAAGCAAACTTATGTTCCCTTTAGCGAATCTCCTGCCGCTTTTGTGAAGCCCGCCTTTTCAAATAGGGGAAAAATGGGAAATTCTCAAGCATTGTACCCAATATTTTAAAAAATAAGGCTAGGGTGATAGAGAATAAAAAAATCTAAAAATTGTGAGCTAAAGAAGATTGTAGAGAGAAAAACTCATCTTAAAGTAGATATTACATTGTTCTTGATTTAGGGGTTAAGACATTGAAGGCAAGTTGCCTTAAATTTCAGTTATGGATTTGGAGATTGTGTTCTATTTTAGTAAATTTCTTTTACCCATCTTCATTCCTTTTTCTTAATTTATAGAAATGTGGGTGTGATTATGTGTATGGAATTAGGGCTTTTGTGCTATAAATAGACAAAGCTATTTGGGTATTTGATTGATTGGTCTATTGCTTTCGTAATTCCTTGTTTCCATGTTTGATTTCATGAAATTGATTCAATTTAGTTTTCATGTTTGAATTTATGGGTTGAGAGTGCACCCTCAATCCTAGCTTTCGATCTTCGTGGGTTGCTTGAAAATAGAATCCATGAAGTGAAGAATTAGGTTGATAATCACATTTTAGCTTTGAATCTTGAATTTGAGACCGAAAGGAGATAATTTAAGGTTTCATTGTTGAGTGCAAGGCTTTCTCAAAAGAGAGGTCTAAGTTAAGGTAGTGGATTATTTTGTATTGATGCGATTGAGACCGAAAGGAGATATGGTGATATAACCCTTTAAGACTGAGAGAAGATTATGGTTGAATTAAGATGATATAACCTAACTATTATTGAATGATCTTGGTTTGAATTGCGATGGATCATTGAGTGTTAATTGAATCTTGAATTTTCCCAATTCCCATACATCCCATGCTCGATATCATCTCGGCCCCCATTCATAGTTTAATTAGAAAAATTGCTTTTTATTTGATAGTTTTGTACATTGCATGTTTAGATTCAAACTAGTATCTAGTTAACCCTTATCTCTTAAATTGCCATTATATTGTTCCCTATGAGATTCGACCCTGACTCTTAGTTGGGTTTTTTTATTGAGGATGACCGTTGTCCCTTTTAATTGGTTTTAAAGAGGACAATTGAGCGTTATTAGTCAACAACAGATTCAAAAAGATCGCTCAAAAGTGTAACCACATTGATTTCATTCTTGGAACACCAATACTATACACCAAGCTCATTATGAGTACTATTCAAGAAATCGAAATTGGACACAATCGATCCTTGAATCATTATCAATGAAAATTTCAAGCATTTCATGATTTTCAACTCATGGGGGGTTGCAAAATTGAGAGAAAGTGAAAAGGACAAAAGACATACACTAAACCAAATGAAGCACTATAATATAACCAAATGTAAACTAATACAAACATCCAACACTCAAAGTAACAAAATACAAACAAAAGGGTACTATTGGCTCAAAGCCCCTCACCCCACCAAAAACAAATAAGCAGTGTCCTCAATGCGATGAAAAATAAAAGTACGGGAGGCTGAGATAGAACGGTCCCCCTGACAGGCTATGCCTATGAAGCACTCTCATCTGGAGTCTCCAGAAGGGAAGCATCATCTGGGGCATCAATGCCTGACAATAGGATCTCCAGAGGCAGCAGTGAAGGCTCAACTGGGGAATCAGTGCCCAGCAAAATATTCGGATGGATGGCGAAATCTGAAGAGACTCCACTAGTACCAATCGCTAAAGTCTCCCAAAGGGATCTATCCAGGGTTGCCTAACAAATGACCTTCTCGATCTCCTACATCTTCATCATAGTCTGTGCAATCCTATGCTCCTCACTCCTCAACTCCTCCTCATCCATCTTCTCAACCAAATCATCATCAGCCCCCTCAACATCCACATCACCATCAATAGCGACACTTACAACTATCTCAGGTTGCACACTAGGAGTAGGCTCACTACTAGGCATCTCCGATGGCATGGAGGTAGGTGCATTCAGAAGGGGAACCTCACCCCAAAACAACAATATGCATGTGGACTGCAACTGAGTCACCTCCGCTCACAAGGTAGCAAGCTCATCTCTCTTGGTTTCCAGTGCCCCAGAACTGCCCTTGGCCTTCTCTTGGGCCTCAAGTCTCGCAGTAAGGTTGTCCAGCCATACACTATGGCTCTCAACCAACTCTTCACACCTACTCACCCTATCTCTCAAAGTGGCCAAGGCCCTCTCAATAGCCCTATCAATAATCCCGAGCATGTCCGTCTCAACCCTCACGGCTCTAATATCTGATGATCGGACAAGGTTTCCCATATGATATATCATGGCCTGCCTGCTCTATAGTAGGAGCAGGTGTGCTGGCCTCTGCAACTAGTGTAGTGGGATTAACTACGGGCGTAGTAGTAGATGGTGGCGTCTTCCTACGATCCGCATCATCCCATAAGAACTCAGCCTCAATCCGCCTGACATCACTGGATGGGGCTGGGGTGATTCTCCCATATGTGATCGCCCTGAAGGGAGCTCCTGCCCTCTCGCACAGCTGTGTAATCAGAAATGGGAATGGGAGAGATGCCTTCTCTTGCCTAGCTCTCATCAGTATCTCCTCAGCAATAATGGCTCCCACATGAATATGCTCCCGGTTAATGATCGTGCCCACCAAGACAACCTTGGGATGGTGAAAGATCGACTCATTTTGCAAGAGCATAATACTACTGCTAATGAAGCCAAACTAGTATCATGCTACCACATTCAAATCCTTCTTTTCAATTTGGGCACCATCAACCATCCAGGAGGGAAAAGAATCAAAAATTAGTTGAGCCAACCACCATTTCAAAGAGTCCAAGTCATGTCACATCCGGAGTGATTACATATCCGACTGAAATTTGGTATCCCCAGTGCAGTGTTAATTGCCCAGCATGGAATTGTACTTTCTTGCTTCGCACTTTCACTTCTTTAAGCAGCTTCCAAACTGTACCTTTCCACTTCTTTGGTAGGGCTTGAGCATAAGCTATGTAGAACTCTCGCACCCAAGAAGGAATATAGGGGTTCTAGGCTTTGTGAACCCCTCAAACTTGTGAAATTGAATGGTGTCCCAAATGGCTGGGTGGTCACTCATAACACCGTCTATGGAGAGTCATCTCTCATCAAGAATAGTCCATTCTCCAGCAGCTTCGAGCCTATTGAGGGCTCTTGGAGTGATAATCGGGAGAACTCTGGAAGTAGGTAGTTGTAGCTCTTTTTTTGTATTTCCTGCTTTGGATGCTTGAGATTGTTTTGTTGGATGTTTATATTATGGATTTTTATTTTATTTTGTGGATGATGTGCCCTTGTCGAGCCTTCGGATTTGAATTGTGAATCGTGTTGGATTAGTAATTTTTTTTATTAGTTTTTATTTCTTTTGATAGCTTCTTTATCTTGTTGCTTTTATTTTGTGATGGTGTTGTTGATTGGAGATATTGTTCGGCAATGCCCTATGAAGGATAGAGTGACAACTTTCTTAAGGGTAAATCGTTGGTTGGTTGTGTGGTGAAGTCTGAGTAGCCGGTCCCGAATAGATATATGAGTTTGCCCAATGATAGATTGGTTGACGGCTTTCTCAAGGACAAAATTCGTCGTTGTCTTTTTGGGAGGTTGTGGCTTGTTTGGTACTAAGAATATGGTCGCGCATGCAAAAATGTGTTTTGAGCATACCCCTCAGTTTTGAAAATTGAAAAATGAGCATATTTGGAATGATTTTGTGACAACTCTTGTGACTCTTTTTGTGACTTATGATTCGGTAGTGGTTTAGATGTTCAATGCCACTTGCATGTTGAAAAGGAAATGAGATTTTGAGCCATCTTGAATGATTTGCATGCATTGTGTGGTGAGTTGTATAATAATACCTTGTGTTCGCTTGTGCCACCTATAACTTGCTCGGTTGGTCTTGAAGCGTTGTTCTTAATTGAGTTGGGTTGAAAAAATGATCTTAGGCTTTCTTTGGTTGTTTTTGAAGTCCACTTGGCCTAAAAGTCCCACCTTTGCACTAAATGTACCCTTAGTTGTCCCCTTTGAGCCTAAATCCTTTTTATTGGGAACCTCATAACAAGCCTTATCCATTTTGAAAATATACATCTCTCTTGAAACCCTTCCCTCCTTGAACTTGAAATTTTGAGAGTTGATGCTAAAAGCCAAAGTTGGGGGTGTTATGGGAGACTTATAGAAGGGATGTCTATCACATAAGAGCTTGTTATAAAAAATATATAAAAAAAGAAAGAGAATGATGAATGGAGAAAAAATTCAAAAAGAAATAAAAAGTTGTGAAAAAGAAAGTGAATAAAAGAGTCTTGAATCCTCCAAAAGTTGAAAATGGTTGCATGTAGGGCATCTAGAGTGAAAATAAAAAAAAAGAGAACGTGGAATGTGTATTGGTTTGGAAAGTGAAGAAAATGTGAAAAAGTTGAAAAATATTGAGTTGTTGAGTAGAGTTCAAGGAGGGTGTATTCACTTGTACCAATGATATCCTTACCTTACCTAAGCCTACATTACAAGCTTAACAAACTCCTTTGTGATTTCTAACCAAATGAAGTTGAGTCAATGTTGATTGAAAATACGAGCAAGCCTATGGTGTGGCATTTGTGTTCATGAGATGTTCTTTTGTGAGTGTGAGTGTTTGTGCTTTTGTCCCTTGTTTGTAAATACATTGTGAGTGTTTTTGGACATTTCTTTTCTTGTGAAGGCATGTAGGTTTCTTGAGTGGTGATTTTGAAAATTTCTAATTGAATCAAGTGAGCAAGTAGAAGAGCTAAAGAGTTGAGTCATTTCTTGAGTTTGAGTTGTTGTCACTTAATGATTCTTGGGTTTTTGAAAAATGACCCATATGAAGGAGGGGTTGATGTTGTGAAAATCTTGCTTGAGAACTATTTGTTAGTACCAACCAAAGTCATGATCTTGATCCTTATTTGGAATGAGAGTGTGTTGTGTTTTAATGTCACGACCTAAAGTACCCCCTAGAGTGACATGGCGTACAAGACCCTGAAAGGCCTCATACAAGCACTTAGCATGCATCATACAAGATAATAGCAGGTTAAAAGTTCAAAGACAATTCATTATCACAAGAGTTTACAAAGCATAGTAGAAGTCTACATGTATAGTCTCGAAGCCATCTATCAAAAGAATAGAAAGAACATTGGGACGTAACCCAATACAAGTCCAAAGGTAAAGAAGCATAAAAGAATAACAAGGCAACGTCCTTAAACATATGAGGACTCACCAAGTCTTCAAGGCTCTTCTACTACAAGCTCTAGCCACGAGTGGATGGGGAAGAATCACCACGCCCTACATCAATAAATCAATGTAGGCAAGAGTATGCGTTAGTACAAACATGTACCAAGTATGATAACTATGCATAAAATCATTTAATCATGCTAAATGGGAACATTTTCGTGACATGCAAAGACAAATCTAAAACATGAGAAAAAATAGATTAGAAGTATAAGTCATAAGATCATGGTCAATGAAAGCTAAACATGCTTAAAACACTTGAAGAGACACCTTGAAAGTCACTTTAGTTCATTATTGTGGGAGATTAACTTTAACCGACATTTAAAACTATGTGAGCTATTAACATGGAATTCGGTGTCTACCCCACACTGAAAAGAGGTGTCATTGCTTGCCAAGGCAACAACCTTAAACTTCTAGCATACATGGATCCACTAGCTAATGTCTATCTAGACAAACCTATGGTGGCACATAGTTTATGGGACATGGGTAATCGCCACTTGTCTACTCGGTGCTAAGCATAATCCCCACGGAATGGTCATAAATCATAATTCATCTTATCTTTAGTAGACATGGGTAATCTCCTCTTGTCTATCATTAGGGAACATGGGTAATCGCCTCCTGTCCCTTTCATTAGAATAACTCCTTAACTTTGATTCAAGTTTAGTTGAGAAAACCTTTCAACCCTTTATGAATCCTTTATGTGAAAATAATCCTTTCACAAAACATGTTTTGAGTAGTATGTGAGAAATCCTTTCACAACTCAACAACAATCAACGTTTATGCTTCAATCTCAAAGCAAAATCTCTAATCATCATAATTTAATAATTGAACATGCATATTTTCATAAAACCCATCTTTTGATCATTCATAACTTCATCATGAAATTCATAGCTTAGAAGACATAAATCATGCATGGGTTCATGTATCTTTATCTCAAAATCATTCAATTTTCCCAATTCATCTTTCATAGTTCAACACCTCATATTATGATCATAGTCTAGGAACCATGAAATCCATATGGGTTCATGGGGATTCAACTTAAAACATGCAATTCAACTCAATTTCATGCATAAGAAGTCATAATTAAAGGAATTTGATCATAATTGATAAGAACCCACATGATAGAAGAAAACCCTAAATTCAATTGAGAACTCTTACTTTGAAAATTGGGGAATTTAGTAGACCTATGGAGGAAAGGACTCCATAGGTGAAAGCTATCATATCTCAATATCAAAAGCTTGAAATCAATGGAGGATTAGGGGGCTTGACCTTCAAAACCTAGCTTTATTCTTCTTCTTCTTCTACTACTACTACTACATCTTCTTCTTCTTCTTCTTTACTTCTAGAGAGAGAAATATTTGGAGGGGTTTTGAGAGAAATTGACAAGTGATTAGGAAGGGTAGAATTTAGGCTTAAATGACTTATATAGTTCTTAGGATTAGAGGGTAATCGACTTTACTTAGGAATTAAACAATTAAGGAAAAGACCTAAAGACCCTCTTTTTAAAATTAGCTGACGACCCCCAACCTACGACTTGACCTACGGTTGGTAGGTCAAACAATGAGCCACAGGTGAGCTGTAGGTCCAAGTCTTAGGTCACACTGGAAATTGCAAAAATTTGCTGAATTTCCCAGGCTGATCCACGACTCCACCTACGGTTGGTAGGTCAGGCCAACGAGCCGTAGGTGATGTCATTGGTGCTGCCCCAAAGTTGAAATGCTGCTTTTTTCTCCCTTTCAAAATCCGAGGTGTTACATTATCTCCCCCTTGGGAACATTTGTCCTCGAATGAGAATCAAGACATCATAAGAAGGATAGGAACTTAATCTAATAGCCCAACATGAATGTAATCACATAAATGCACATATCCGAGGAGGAACATCAACTCCAAGCTAAAGCATGTTCAAAGCATCATTACATAAAGTCTATATGCAGCTCATACTCATATGCACATAATCATGGAGAAATCAATCAAGTTAACTTATTTTCTCAAAATTTAAGCTTTACATGAACATGCATAAATGAGGAATCATGGGAATATCTAAGACACATGAGACCAAAAGAGGAAACAATGAGGAACTAAATACCTCAAGCTGGAGTAGGAGTGGAGGGAAAGATATGAGGATATCGGGACATCATATCGGCCTCGGCCTCCCAAGTAGCACCCTCAACTAATTGATTCCTTCAAAGAACCTTCACGGAAACAATTTCTTTATTCCTCAACCTTCGAACTTGCCGGTCTAATATCATAACTTGAACTTCTTCATAAGAAAGACTATCCTTTATACCAAGATCCTCTAACGGTACTACAATTGTCGGAACTCCAACGCATTTCTTCAACAAGGAGACATGGAAAATTGGATGCACCGATGCTAAGTCATTAGGTAAATCAAGTTCATAAGCAACCTTACCAATGCGTCTTAAAATCTGATATGAGCCCACATAACGGGGACTAAGCTTCCCTTTCTTCCCAAACCTCATTACACCCTTCATGGGTGAAATTTTCAAGTAGACCCAATCATCAACATCAAATTCTAAATCTCTCCTTCTAACATCGGCATAGGACTTTTGTCGATTTTGAGCCATTTTCAACCTTTATCTAATAAGCCAATCTTTCTCCATAGCCTCATGTATCAACTCGGGACCTATCAAAGCAACTTCACCAATTTCAAACCACCCTACAGGAGATCTAGACCTCCTACCATAAAGGGCCTCAAATGGAGCCATACCAATACTCGAATGATAGCTATTGTTATAGGTACACTCAATGAAAGGAAAATGATCATCCCAATTAACCTTGAAATCAATTACACAAGCTCTCAACATGTCTTCTAAAGTTGGAATAGTTCATTCTGCTTGCCCATCGATTTGAGGATGAAAGGCCATACTAAGCTTAACACGAGTACCAAGGCCCTTTTTGAAAGATTTCCAAAACTAAGAAGTGAATTGGGTATCACGATCAGAGATAATGGATAAAGGCACTCCTTGCAGCCTCACCATTTCTCTCAAGTACAACTCTGCATAATCCTCCACCAAATAAGAAACCTTGACGGGAATGAAGTGGGCTGATTCCATCATTCGATCTACAATAACCCAAATTGAGTCATGTTGCCATCGAGTGCGTGGTAAACCATCTATAAAGTCCATGTTCAGATCTTCCCACTTCCAAGGAGGAATACTAATATCTTGGGATAAACCTCCCGGCTTTTGATGCTCAACTTTCACTTGTTGACAATTAGGACACTTAGCCACAAATTCCGCAATATCTTTCTTCATCCCATTCCACCAATAGACCTCCCGCAAATCACGGTACATCTTGGTGTCTCTCGGGTGAATGGAATATCGAGAAATATGGGCTTCTGAAAGAATCCGCTCCCTCAAACAAGAAGTGGAGTTTCCTAAACATCTTGTAGCCTCTCATTCATAAATGTGATGCTCTTCACACTCATGAACAAGACTCTACTCGACGTTGCTTATGAGATTTTCTAGGACCTTTCTAAAACCTTGTGCTCAGATACCAAGTTTGTCATGACCTAAAGTATCACCTAGACATGACATGGCGTACAAGACCCTGAAAGGCCTCATACAAGCCACTTAGCATGCATCATACAAGATAATAACAGTTTAAGAATTCAAAGACAACTCATTATCATAAGAGTTTACAAAGCATAGCGTAAGTCTAGATATAGAGTCTCAAAGCAATCTATCAAAGGAATAGAAAGAATGTTGGGATGAAACCCAATACAAGTCCAAAGGTAAAGAAACATAAAAGAATAACAAGGCAACGTCGTCAAACATATGAGGACTCACCAAGTCTTCAAGGCTCTTCTACTACAAGCTCTAGCCACGAGTGGATGGGGAAGAGTCGCCACGCCCTACATCAATAAATCAAAGTAGGCAAGAGTATGTGTTAGTACAAACATGTATCAAGTATGATAACTATGCATAAAATCATTTAATCATGCTAAAAGGGAACATTTTTGTGACATGCAAAGACCAAGCTAAAACATGAGATAAAAGAGGTTAGAATTATAAGTCATAAGATCATGGTCAATGCAAGCTAAACATGCTTAAAACACTTGAAGAGACACCTTGAAAGTCACTTTAGTTCATTATTGTGGGAGATTACCTTTAACCGACATTTAAAACTATGTGAGCTATTAACATGGAATTCGGTGTCTACCCCACACCGAAAAGAGGTGTCATTGCTTGCCAAGGCAACAACCTTAAACTTCTAGCATACATGGATCCACTAGCTAATGTCTATCTAGACAAACCTATGGTGGCACATAGTTTATGGGACATGGGTAATCGCCACTTGTCTACTCGGTGCTAAGCATAATCCCCACGGAATGGTCATAAATCATAATTCATCTTATCTTTAGTAGACATGGGTAATCTCCTCTTGTCTATCATTAGGGAACATGGGTAATCGCCTCCTGTCCCTTTCATTAGAATAACTCCTTAACTTTGATTCAAGTTTAGTTGAGAAAACCTTTCAACCCTTTATGAATCCTTTATGTGAAAATAATCCTTTCACAAAACATGTTTTGAGTAGTAGGAAGAGTTGGCTTCTTATCAACTCAGGGTTGTTGCTCAAGTGTGGTTTGAACAATGGAAAATGAGAGGGAGGTAGATGCGGGTCCTCTTGATTGGGAGAAATTTAAAGGAGCTTTTCTTGATCATTTCTTTCCTCTTGAGATGAGAGAAGTGAAATTACTTGAGTTCGTTAACCTCCATCAAGGCAATATGAGTGTGAATGAGTATGCTTTCAAGTTCACTCAATAGGCTAAGTTTGCTCTAAGTATGGTTGTTGACTCTAGGACAAGGATGAGTAAATTTGTGTTAGGTGTGTCCGACTTGGTTGTCAAAGAGTTTCGCGCCGCCATGTTGATCAAGGAAATGGACATCTCTCCTTTGATGATACATGCCCAACAATTGAGGAGGAAAAACTTGAGGAGGAAAAACTTGAGGAAAGGGCAAAAGAGTCCAACACAGCAAAGCCGGTGATGGTAAATTCTCACATTCTAGGTCCGGTGGACATGGTTGTCCTCAATTTCGGCAAAAGTTCTCCGGTCAAGGTTCTTCTAATTCTTTAGCTCCTAAGTTAAAAAAAGATAGGGTGTCTAAGTTAAAAAAAGATAGGGTGTCTAACCCTAAGCCTTAAGGAGGAAATGGTGGTAATAAGTTTTCTATCCCTACTTGCCCAAGGTGTGGTAAGAGTCACTCGTGGAAATTCCTATCTGGTACAAATGGGTTCTTTGGGTATGGTAAGAGTGGACACAAGGTGAAGGATTGTCTGTTGCAAGATAGTAAGGGTAAGGATGGTAGGCAAGTTCAGCCTAGTGGTTCTGGTTCGGGTACTCCCAAGCAAAATAGATTCTTTGCTCTTTAGACTCGATAGGATCGTGAGGGTTCTCTGGATATGGTGACCGGTATGTTGAAAGTCTATTATCTTGATGTTTATGCCTTAATTGATCCGAGTTCTACCTTATGTTTTATTCCTCCCTATGTGGCCATAATATTTGATGTTTGTCCCAAATTCCTTCCTAATCCCTTTCATTTCTCTACTCCTGTGGGTGCTGCTATTGTGGCTAAGATAGTTTATTGAAATTGTCCTATTTTTGTTTCTCATAGAGTCACTCATGTTGATCTTGTAGAGCTTGATATGTTAGATTTTGATGTTATTCTCGAGATGGATTGGCTTCGTGCATGTTATGCTTTCATATATTGTAGGACCCAATTGGTCATATTCATGTTTTCGAACGAACCTATCATGTCATGGGAAGGGGGAGATTCTATGCCTAAGGGTAAGTTTGCTTCCTATCTAAAGGATAGGAAAATTATTTCTAAGGGTTGCATTTATCCTCTTGTTTGGGTTAGGGATACATATTTTGAAACCCCTACCTTTGAGTTGGTTCCGATTGTAAATGAGTTTCTGGAAGTTTTTCCTGATGATCGTCTCGATATTCCTACCGAAAGGGAAATAGACTTCGGTATTGACCTTCTCCCAAATACGCAACCTATCTCTATTCCTCCTTACCATATGGCCTTGATAGAACTTAAGTAGTTAAATGACCGATTGAAAGAATTGTTGGATAAGGGTTTAATTAGACGGAGTATCTCTCTATGGGGTGCTCCGGTGTTCTTTGTTCGAAAGAAGGATGATTCGCTCTGAATGTGCATTGACTATCAACAATTGAATAAGGTTACCATTAAGAATAAGTATCATATTCCAAGTATAGATGATTTGTTTGATCAACTCCAAGGAGCATGTTATTTCTCTAAGATTGACCTTTCGTTAGGTTATCACCAATTGAGGGTGAAAGAAAGTGACATTTCGAAGACAGCTTTTCAAACTCGGTATGGTAATTTTGAATTTTTGGTGATGTCTTTTGGTTTGATTATTGTCCCGGTGGAATTTATGGATTTGATGAATAGGATATTTAAGCAATATCTTGACATGTTTGTGATTGTGTTTATCGATGATATTTTGATTTATTCATGGAGTGAGGATGAGCATGTTGACCATTTGAGGATTGTGTTGCAAATTCTCAAGGAACGTGAATTGTATGCTAAGTTTAACAAATGTGAGTTTTGGTTGAGGTCCGTTGCTTTCCTGGGCCATATTGTCTTCAGTGAAGGTATTCAAGTCGATCCTAAGAAAACTAAGGCGGTTAAGAATTGGCCTAGACCTTTGTCCACTTCGAATATACAGAGTTTCTTGGGTTCGACCGGTATTATAGAAGGTTTATGGAAGACTTTTCCTCAATTGGTATTCCTTTGACAACATTGACTCAAAAGAAAGTTAAATAACAATGGTCGGAAGCTTGTGAAAAGACTTTCCAAGAGTTAAATGATAAACTCACTTCGGTTCCTATATTGACATTACCAGAAGGATCAGATGGTTTTGTGGTGTATTGTGATGCTTCACGGGTTGGTCTCGAATGATTTTTGATGAAACATAACAAAGTCATTGCTTATGCATCAAGGCAATTGAAAGTGCATGAAAAGAATTATCCGACTCATGATTTGGAGTTAGAGACAGTGATATTTGCACTAAAGATTTGGAGACATTACTTCTATGGGTGCATGTAGATGTGTTTATCGACCACAAGAGTTTGAAGTATGTGTTTACTCAAAAGGATCTAAATCTTCACCAAAAGGAGGTGGCTTGAGTTGTTGAAAGACTATAATATGAGTCTGCTCTACACCCTGAAAAGGCAAATGTAGTGGCAGATGCTCTTAGACGATTATCGATGGGTAGGTTTGCTCATATTGAGGATGATAAGAAGGAGTTACTTCGTGATGTTCATATATTAGCCCGATTGGGGTGTTCGGTTGGTTGATTCCAATAAAGGTGGTGTAGTTGTCTATAATAATTTGGAATCATCTTTTATATCAGATGTGAAGGCTAAGAAAGATCTTGACCCAATATTGGTTGACTTGAAGAAGTTAGTTTCTAAAAAAGCCATTGAGGCTTTCTCCCAAGGGGGAGATGGTGTCCTTCGATATTAAGGTCGATTATATGTTTCGAATGTTGATGAGTTGAGGAATCAAATTCTAACATAAGCCCATAGTTCTCGGTATTCTATTCATCCAGGAGCCACCAAGATGTACCATGATTTGCAGGAAGTCTATTGGTGGAAGGGGATGAAGAAGGATATTGCCGAATTTGTGGTTAAATGTCGAAATTATCAACAAGTAAAAGTTGAGAATCAGAAACTGGGTGGTTTGGCTTAAGGCATTAGTATTCCCACATGGAAGTGGGAAGATTTGAACATGGATTTCATTACGGGTTTACCTCGCACTCGTCGGTAGTTTGATTCGATTAGGGTTATTGTGGACTGAATGATGAAATCAACTCTCTTTCTTCCCATTAAGACTTCATTCTCATCGGAGGATTATGCCATGCTTTATATAAGAGAAATGGTAAGATTGCACGAAGTGCTTTTGTCCATTATCTCCTATCGAGGTACCAGTTTACGTTTGAGATTTGAAAGTCATTTTAGAAAGGTCTTGGTACTTAAGTGAAACTTAGCACGACTTTTCATCCTAAGACCGATGGATAAGCCGAGCATACTATTCAAACCTTATAAGATATGTTTAGGGCTTGTGTAATTGACTTCAATGTAAATTGGGATGATCGCTTGCCTTTTATTGATTTTGCTTATAATAATAGCTATCATTCTAGCATTGGGATGACACCATTTGAGACTCTTTATGGTAGGAGGTGTAGGTCTCCTATTGGTTGGTTTGAAGTTGGTGAGGTTGCTTTGATAGGGTCCCAGTTGGTGCATGAGGCTATGGAAAAGGTTCGACTTATTCATGAGAGGTTGAAAGCAGCTCAAAGTTGACAAATGTCTTATTCCGATGTTAGAAGAAGAGAAATAGAATTTGGTGTTAACTATTGAGTTTACTTGAAAATTTCACCCATGAAGGGTATAATGAGGTTCGCAAAGAAAGGGAAGCTTAGCCTCGAATATGTGGGCCCATATCATATTTTGAGTCGTATTGGCAAGGTTGCTTTTGAAGTTGAGTTGCCTAATAATTTGGCATTAGTATATCCCGTATTCAATGTCTCTTTGTTGAAGAAGTGTGTTAGAGATCCGACATCTAAAGTTCCTTTGGAAGATTTGGGAGTTAAGGAGAATCTTTCTTATGAAGAGGTTCTGGTTGAGATTTTAGACCAGCAAATACAAAAGTTGAGAAATAATGAAGTTGCTTTCGTAAAGGTTCTTTAGAGGAGTCAATTAATTGAGGGTTCTACTTGGGAAACCGAAGCCTATATGATGTTCCGATATCTTCATATGTTTCCCTCCACTTCTACTTTAGCTTGAGTTATAACTCCTCATGGTTCAATATTTTGGATTCATGTGTTTTAGTCATTCTCATGTTTCCATATGCATGCATGTTTATGAAAAACTTGATTTTTTTGTTATGATTTAGCTTGGAGTGATTCTCCATGTTTATGTGCATTTTGATGAAAATTTCATTCATTTTGTTTTTTTAGTTTCTTTCTTACTCTATTCATGCTAGCTTAAGTCCCATTCGAGGACTAATATTCCCAAGGGAGAGATATTTAACATCTCAGAAGTTTGAGAGTCGAAAAGGAAAAAAATGCAGAAATTTGACTGAAGCAAGTTTCTACGAGTCCAACCTACAGACCTTAGGAAGTCTTGCAGGCCGTAGGAAGGGATTCGTAGACTTGGAGATAAGTTTTTAGAATTTCAAGTTTCTGATGTTAGACCTACGGATGAATACAACGAACCGTAAGATGGTTGACAGGCCGTTGATGACACTCGTAGGATTTGTTAAGAGATTTGACTTAGGACCTCAATCCTACAGAAGGATTTGATGAGACTTCATTCATTCTATAGGTCATAGGAAGGTTCCATAGAAAGGTTCCACACTTAGTAAAATTTGGGAGTGAAAGTTGAGTTCTACGGATGAGGTCTACGGACCATAGACTAGTCGACGACCGTAGAAAGGTCTCGTGGAAAGTGATTGAATATTTGACTTCTAAAGTTGATTCTATAGTTGGCTAGGACAGGCTGCAGAAGTTCCTAAGGACCGTAGGTCACAACCATAAGATTAATCCGACAGTTATTTTAAAGGGTGTTTGGGTCTTTTCCTATGCATCTAATGCATAAAATACATTGTTATACTCTTAATTCTATGCCCTATAACTATCCTTCACCTTAGAAAATTCCCCAACTCCCTCATTCAATTAAATTCCTAAATTCTCTCTAAGGTCTTCTCCAAATTTTTCTCTCTAGACCAAGGAAGAAGAAGCTAGGGCTTCTTCAAGGTAAAGTCTCCTTGTTCACCATTGATTCTAGAGATTCAAGATCAAGGTATGTAGGAAGTTCATCAAGGGGTTCCACTCACCCACTGAGTCCCTAAAGATTCTTCAATTCCCAATTAAATGGGTTAGGTTTTTGCCACGACCCAGGGTAGCCCCTAGATGTAACATGGCATACAAGACCCCGAGAGGCTTCATACAAGCCCTTAGCATACATAGCATACAAGATAATGGAGAAATAAGAGTTCAAAAGAGCATTTTATATCAAAGCTTTACTCAAAATAGTGAAAGTCTACAACTCATGTCTCAAAGCCTTCTAATATAATAGAATACGAATAAAAGTGATAGGGACGCAGCCCAATACAGTATCCAACATAAGGAAAGACATCAAAGTAAAATCCAACAAGGCTATGTCCTCGGATGGATGAGGACTCACCAAGTCTTCTTTTCAACTTTAGGTCAATGCTCTAGCCACGAGTAGGAGAACTGCCACGTCCTACACCAAAGAAGTTGATGCAGGCAAGAGTATGCATTAGCACAATAAAGTACTAAGTACGATAGCAATGCATCTAAACTCATAAAATATGCTAGAAACTGAGATATAAACATGACATGCAAGTGGCCAAGCTAAATGTGATAAGGCATATAAGCAAATAGCAAAAAGCATAAACCATGGCCAAAGCAAGCTAAATCATCTTTCTTTTACTCTTCTTTTCTTTATTTTAGTTTTAGTAACCCATGCACCATTGTGCAAGCTGAAGTGTGGGAAAAGCCTTAAACCGATTTGTAGACCATGGAATAGCTCAACATGGAATCCGATGTCTGCCCTACACAAAAAGGGCCATTATACTTGCCAAGGTAGAATCCTGAACCATAGTCTACGTGGATCCACTAGCTAAGCTGATATAATATTGGCATGTTCAAGACTACCTATGGGGGCAAATATGCATAGGACATATGGGCACTAGTCACCCGTCCACTCGGTTCTATGCATAATTCTCACTATACAATCATAAATATTGATATCCATGGAAAGGCACAACTGGGGTTGCCAATCCAAGCTAAACATGACTAAACATTCCATGGACTAGTCAAACCTTACTTCATTGAGTGTTTCTTCTTTCATGGACTTGTCCAAGCTTACATCCCTAGAATAGCTTCTTTAAGCTCTTGATTCAATTTTAGTTAAGCAAACCTTTTAACAAGTTATGAATCATTTACATGAATCCTTTAACGTGTACCAAGACCTTTTTGGAATGACTTCCAAAATTAAGAAGTAAACTGGGCACCTCGATCGGAGATAATGGATAAAGGCACTCCATGCAGCCTAACCATCTCCTTTATGTACAACTTAGCATAATCCTCCGTCGAATAAGAAGTTTTGACGGGAATAAAATGGGCTGACTTTGTCATTCTATCAACCACAACCCAAATCGAATCATAGTGTTGCCTTGTGAGAGGCAACCCTACTACGAAATTCATATTCACATCTTCCCACTTCCAAGTAGGAATCTCTATGTCTTGGGTCAAACTTTCCGGTCTCTGATGCTCAACCTTCACTTGTTGGCAATTAGGACACTTAACTACAAATTCCGCAATGTCTTTCTTCATGCCATTCCACCAATAGATTTCCCGCAAATCACGGTACATCTTGGTAGCTCCCGGGTGGATAGAATATCTAGAACTATGAGCTTCCGACAAAATTTGTCCTCTCAAATCATCAACGTCGGGAACACATAAGCGACCTTGGTAACGAAGTACACCATCTCACCCTTGGGAGAAAACATCGATGCACTTCTTGAGAACCGCTTCTTTCAATTCCACCAAATTAGGATCAAGGTCTTGTTTAGCTTTTACATCATGCACAAAAGAGGATTCAGAACCATTGTGAACGGTAACTCCACCCTTAGCGGAATCAATCAACCGAACACCCAATTGAGCCAAACTATGAACATTACGAACCAACTCTTTCTTGCCATCCTCAATATGCGCAACACTGCCCATAGACAATCTACTAAGAGCATCCGCCACCACATTAGCCTTGCCGGGGTGATAGAGAATACTCATATCATAATCTTTTAGCAATTCAAGCCATCTTCTTTGGTGGAGATTCAAATCTTTTTGCGTATACACATACTGGAGACTCTTATGATCGGTGAAGACATCTACATGTACTCCATACAAGTAATTCGCCATATTTTCAAAGCAAACACCACCGCTGCCAACTCTAAGTCATGAGTGAGATAGTTCTTCTCATACACCTTTAGTTGCCTCAAAGCATAGGCAATCACCTTTCCGTTTTGCATAAGAACACACCCTAGCCCAATCCTTGAGGCATCACAATACACTACAAAACCATCGGTTCCTTCCGATAGAGTCAATATCGAGGCCGAAATAAGTCTGTCCTTCAATTCTTGAAAACTCCTTTCACAAGCCTCGGACCACATAAACTTAGCTTTCTTTTGAGTGAAGGCCGTCAACGGAGAAGCAATTGAAGAAAACCCCTCAACAAACCTCCTATAATAATCGGCTAAACCCAAGAAACTACGAATGTCTGAAGGTGATAAAGGTCTAGGCCAATTCTTGACCGCTTTGGTCTTCTTAGGATCCACCTCAATACCCCCTTACTGAAAACAATGTGACCAAGAAAAGCCACGGATCTCAACCAAAATTCACACTTGCTAAACTTTGCAAAGAGTTGTTGATCCTTGAGGACCTGCAATACAACCCTCAAATGACTAGCATGCTCATCCTCATTCCTTGAGTAGATCAAGATAGCATCGATAAACACAATCACGAACATGTTAAGGTATTGCTAAAACACCCTATTCATCAAGTCCATGAATTCGGCCGGAGCATTTGTCAACCCAAACGACATAACCAAGAACTCATAGTGACCATACCTTGTTCGGAAAGCCATTTTCAGAATATCATCTTCTTTCACCCTCAATTGGTGATAACCAGAACGGAGGTCGATCTTGGAAAAGTAACTAGCCCCTTGAAGTTGGTCAAACAAATCATCTATCCTTGGGAAAGGATACTTATTCTTGATTGTAACCTTATTCAATTGCTGATATTCGATGCACATACGGAGTGAACCATCTTTCTTTCTCATGAACAATACCAGAGCACCCCATGGGAAATGCTTGATCGGATGAAACCCTTATCCAACAAGTCTTTTAGTTTCTCTTTCAACTCTTTAAGTTCCGCCGGAGCCCTTCTATAAGGAGGAATAGAGATAGGTTACGTATCTGGGAGAAGGTCAATACTGAAGTCTATTTCCCTTTCGAGAGGAATATTGGGCAAGTCATTAGGAAACACTTCTGGAAACTCACTAGCAACGGGGACCGACTCAAGAGTAGGGGTTTCGGAATCTACATCCCTCACCCTAACTAGATGATAAATGCAACCCTTAGAGATCATCTTTTTAGCCTTTAGATAAGAAACGAATTGACCTCGAAACATAGAATTTCCCCCCTTCCACTCTAGGATAGGCTCATTAGGGAACTGAAACTTGACCACTCTGGTCCTACAATCAATAGAGGCATAACAAGCATGCAACCAATCCATCCCAAGAATGACATCGAAATCTAGCATATCTAGCTCTATGAGATCGACAAGAGTAACTTTATGGGACAAGGAAATGGAGAAACCTCTATAAACCCTCTTAGCTAGACTCTCCTATTGGAGTAGAAACACGAATAGGATCTAGCAACATATCCGGTACAATATCAAACCGCATGGCCACATAGGGCGTCACAAAGGACAATGTAGCACCGGGATCTAACAAGGAATATACATCAAAATGGAAAACTTTCAACGTATCGGTGACCACATCGGGTGAGCTCTCTTGCTCATGACGAGCCTGAAGTGCATAAAATCTATTTTGCTTAGGAGCACCTGAACCCGAACTACTTGGGGCAGCTTGCTTACCCTCTCTTCCTTTAGCTAAGAGAGATGGGCAATCTCTCATCTTGTGACCAGCCTTACCACAAGTATAGCAACCATCCAAACCAGCTAGGCATTTGCCTTCATGCCTCCTCCCACATCTAGTACAACTAGGCAAAGAAGATCCACCACCGTTCCCTCCTTGAGGCTTAGGGTTTGGCACCCTATCATTGTTGGATCTCGGGGAGCCTTGGAAGAACCTTGATTAGAGAACCTTTGGTGAAATCTTGAATGACCACGTCCATCGAATTTTGCGTGAGAAAAGTTGCCATCTCCGGTTCTAGCCTGCTTAGTCTCTCTAGATCTCCCTTTGAGCTTTTCTTCTTCAATTTTTTCAGCATAAACCATGAGGCGAGAAATATCCATGGCATGCACAAGCATGGCGGTGCGACACTCTTTCACCAACATTTCAAACACTCCTGACACAAATTTGCTCATTCTTGTCCTTGGGTCGACAACTTTGGACGGAGCATATCTAGCTAATTGTTTGAACTTCAATGCATATTCTTTCACACTCATACTCCCTTAACGAAGATTAATAAACTCAAGCACCTTGGCTTCTCTCTTCTCAAGAGGGAATAATCGATCAAGGAAAGCACTCTTAAACCTCTCCCATCCTATGGGACCTTCATCAATAGCCCTTTCACTCTTCCATTGATTGTACCAAGTTTGGGCAACACCTTTAAGTTGATAAGCGGCCAACTCCGCCTTCTCTTCCGGTGTCACACCCATTATCATCAACACTTTATAAATTTCATCAATAAACTCTTGAGGATCCTCTTCCACCTTAGAGCCATGAAATTCTGGAGGATTCATCCTTGTAAAGTCTCTCACCCTCGACGCCGCCGTACCCACATTTGGGTTCACGGGAATCACCCTTTCTCTATTGTCTTGGGCCGTCACGGCTTGGGCCAAAGCTTGGAAAGCAGCCCTAAATTCTGCAGGGGTCACTTGTTGAGCCAAAGGGTCTGTCGGAGCTTGTGGAGCTTGAGAAGGAGCTCCTTGCCTTTCATTCTCTCTTTCATTCCTAGTAGCATAGTCCCTTCGAGATGCCATATCCTGAAACGCGTAGGATAGGTGGTTAGGAGAGAGATATAGAGTTAAACTCTATGGCACGACTCAAGAGTAACAAAAGAAGTGAAGTTTCCTAAACATCTTGTAGCCTCTCATTCATAAGTGTGACGCGCTTCACACCCATGAACAAGACTCTACTCGATGCAGCTTATGAGACATCCTAGAATCTTTCTAAAACATTGCGCTCTAAATATCAAGTTTTTCACGACCTAGGGTAGTCCCTAGATGTAACACGGTGTACAAGACACCGAGAGGCCTCACACAAGCCCTTAGCATACATAACATATAAGATAAAAGAGAAATAAGAGTTCAAAAGAGCATTTTATATCAAAGCTTTACTCAAAGCAGCGGAAGTGTACAACTCATGTTTCAAAGCCTTCTAATATCATAGAATACAAATAAAAGTTATAGGGACGCAGCCCAATACAATGTCCAACATAAGGAAAGACATCAAAGTAAAATCCAACAAGGCTATGTCCTCGGATGGATGAGGAGTCACCAAGTCTTCTTCTCAACTCTAAGTCAATGCTCTAGCCACGAGAAGGAGAACTGCCACGTCCTACACCAAAGAAGTTGATGCAGGCAAGAGTATGCGTTAGAACAATAAAGTACTAAGTATGATGGCCATGCATATAAACTCATAAAACATGCTAGAAACTGAGATATAAACATGACATGCAATTGGGCAAGCTAAAACATGATAAGGCATATAAGCAAATAGCATAAAGCATAAACCATGGCCAAAGCAAGCTAAATCATCTTTCTTTTACTCTTCTTCTCTTTACTTTACTTTTAGTAACCCATGCACCATTGTGCAAGCTGAAGTGTGGGAAAAGCCTTAAACCGATCTGTAGACCATGGAATAACTCAACATGGAATCCGGTGTTTGCCCTGTACCGAAAAAGGGCCATTCTACTTGCCAAGGTAGAATCCTGAACCATAGCCTACGTGGATCCACTAGCTAAGCTGATATAATATGGGCATGTTAAAGGCCACCTATGGGGGTACATAGGCATAGGACATATGGAGACTTGTCACCCGTCCACTCGATTCTATGCATAATTCCCACTATACAATCATAAGTATTAATATCCATGGAAAGGCATAACTGGGGTTGCCAATCCAAGCTAAACATGACTTCACATACCATGGACTAGTCCAAGCTTACTTCATTGAGTGTTTCTTCTTTCATGGACTTGTCCAAGTTTACACCCCTAGAATAGCTTCTTTAAGCTCTTGATTCAATTTTAGTTAAGCAAACCTTTTAACAAGTTATGAATCCTTTACATGTGAGAAAACCCTTTCATGACTCAACATCAACATATCATAGATTTCATATAAAACATGCTTGATTCTATAAACCTCTTTCTTCATGATTCTATCATGCTTTTTCTTCATAGCTAATGGATTCATATTGCCTTTATTTTAAACCATGCAATGCAAGCTAGCTCTTAAAAGTCATAATCAAGGCAATTTATTCATACTTGAAGTAACCCGCATAAAAGAGGAAAATCATGCTTTTTACTTGAACATGCTAAATTCATGCACTTAACCCCAATTTATGCCCAATTTCATAGATGATCCCTCAATTTCATCAATTCAAATCTCAACCCAACAATCAAGGCATAGATTATCAAATTGGGGAGAATTTACTTGGGATCATGGGGGTTCATGCAATAATTACAATTAGACATGTAATTCACGCTAGATCGTGCACTAAATTACTTTACCCACGCTAGATCATGCACTACAAAGCATTAAATTAGTAATTGAACTCATACTAGAAGAATCCATAAAAATTGATCAAACCCTAGCTTACTTGAAGGGAATTGAACCTTGAAATTCATGAAGAAAAGGGAGGGCCCAATGGAGGAAGCAACTCCATTGGTCAATACCATCATACCAGCAGCGACTTAAGAATGGTGGGAGATGGTGGTCATGAAGAAGAAAGAAGTTACTATGAAGAAGAAAGTAAAGAAATAAAGAAAAAATAAAAGATATACATATACTAAAAATAAAAATAAAATTTTAATATTTATTTTCACTGCTCACTCTCTTAGAGTGAGTGAAATACACTCACTTTGCCACATAAGCATTTAGGGCGATGATAATTTCAATTTTAAATAGTCTAGGGGGGTGATAGGACCCCCGTGAAGTTTAAATGTGTAGTTGGGAATCTGGTAATAGATTAGGGGGGCATTTGTCAATTTTCTCGATGAAACTCTTTCAGAAATAGTGCTTCTGGGTTTACATTCATGGCGGATAGGACCCTCAACTTCTGTTCTTCCTTATCAAGTAGATCTTCGTGGAAGCAACTTCAATAGTTTTATTTTGTAGAAATATAGTTTTATTTATACCAAAGTGATCTTTACAAAGTTAAGCAGGGCCGACCTCCTGTTTCTCAAAATAAGACAAAAAAATAACTAGCACCTTAAATATGTGATAGCTTAATCTATAAATAAGCCAAGAGAGAAATGAAAACTGTAAGTGCAGTCACCTCATATGCAAAAACACTTAATCTTAAGTAGTATAATTCCATCAGCAGTCTAAAGAGTCTCATAGCAGTGTCTTCGACTCAGCTTCACGGTGGGTGTCGTAGATAATTAAGTATTGGTTGCCATTTTCTCAACTTCTGTCCTATGAAATGAATATGGATAGCCATTTATTTGCACACTCTATCAACAAGATAATGTCCTTTCTAAAATCTAAGCATGTTCCTTTCCCTTCACATTATAGATACAACCATATCGAACAAACAACTAGGTATACCACCCATACCAGATTGTTTCTTTGCACAACTACTCATCCATCTGACCTCCTTCTGCCACTCTCCTATGCAACTTTGTATACCCCCTCAGTTGAGCCTTCTAAGGTACCATCAATTCCCCCTCAGTTGAGCATTCTAAGGTAACATGAATTTGTAACAAGGCAAGAAAAGAATTGGTGCTCCTTAGTTTCATCCATTGTCCTACAGAATACATATAGAGGGGAAACCTGTATCCCTAATTTTTGTAATCTATCTACAGTAGCCAGTCTTTGATGCAGTGACAACCATAAGATAAAAATATGAATTGGATGGATGCTGCGATGCAAGATCAAGCTCTTCCGAGGTACTTTTGGATGTGGTAGCATAGATGTGTACATCTTTTTTATGGAGAACTAGTCTTGCATTACTACTAATTTCAATCGACTATGGAGATTACCTTGTAATCTTGGGGCAGACGAGATATTTCCTGGATTCCATAATTTTCCTTACCTCCCAAGTAGCATTTCTAGGTATTGGACATGAGTCCCAAGTGTTCTGTCCAATAGTTGATTTCATCAGCGCTTCAAATCTTCATCTTGATCTTTCCCTTTCTCAAAGGAAGCTATTTTTTTGTGTTTTGTTTGGCTAGGTGTTTGTATTTCATTCGTGATATTCTTGATAGATTCGGAAATTGGGTGGAAGGAAGGGAATTAGGGATTTGTATCTGACATTGGAAAAGAGAGAAAAAGGAAAAAGAGGGATTATACATTTTGGTAAAACAAAACAGATTTGTACCATTTGTTTATCAGAGGGGCGCTTATTATGTATTCAACACCAAACTGGACAAACTGAATAAATTAATTACTAAAGAGGATTCGGATCCTATTATTGTACTTGTATCCACTCCATAAGTCTTCTCTGTTTGCTTCTTGAATTCTAGCATAACTACAACCAGAGAATATGTAGCTGTCTTTATTTTAATCTGGCTAAATGCATGATTTATTTGCTGCAATTGTTTAGCTAATCTGGTGATTCATTATTTGTTTATTTATTTAAACTAAGGAATTAGCTAGCATGCATTCTTATACTAAACTGTTATGAAATTGGTTTTTTAACAGATCAAGAATTTTAAGTTTGAAGAACAAATGGCATTGAAGAAGTGTAGAACACATTGAAGAGCAATATTTTTATTGTTTTTTCAGTGGTGGTTCAGAGATGTTGTTTGTATATATGATACAATTTCATTTTCTCAATTTTTAGGATTTGATAGATATTATGTCAAACATGTATATTTTTCAGATATTATATCTAGCATGTATTTTTCGGTAATTAATGTGATATTTCAGTTTTTCGCAATTAACAATGAAATTTATATGAATACCAAGTATTTGGGTTTATATCCTCGGTTGCATGTGGAAAGCATATAAAATAGTACTACTTCCACACCACAGGGAAAATATAAATTTGTGAAATATTTTAATCAAAATTTGTGAAAGATAATTTGATCGTTAAAAGTATTTTAATCAACCAAAAGAATTTTAGTCGCTAAAAGTTTTTTTTAGCGACTGGAATTTGTTGTGTACTTCAAGGCTTTAACCTCCAAATGATCGTCAACAAAGGGGAATTTTATCACTGTAAGTAAGCGTAACGACCAGATTGATTGTTGACGCTAAATGATATCTAACGACCGAATATGTAATCCGGTCGTTAACCTTTAACGACAGAGCTTTTAACGACTGGTGACGACCAACTTTTATCCGGTCATTATAGACTTTTAACGACTGGATTTGGACTTTTAACGATTGGATTTCTTCTCGCTAAAGGTTATTTTTCTTGTAGTGAGCCTTCACATCCGATACAAAAGATGATTCGGAACCATTACGAATAACTATACCCCCTTCATTAGAATCAACTTGCCGAACACCAATCGGGCCAATATATGAACATCACGAACTAACTTCTTGTCATCCTCAACATGAGCAACACTACCCATTGACAACCGACTTAAGGCATCCGCCACTACTTTCTCCTTACCAGGGTGATAGAGGACACTCATGTCGTAATCCTTTAACAACTCAAGCCACCTCCTTTGGGGAAGATTTAGATCATTTTGCTTGAATACAGATTGCAAACTTTTTTGGTCGGTAAAAACATCAAAATGGACACCATACAAATAACGCCTCCAAATCTTTAAGTCAAAAAAATCGTCGCCTATTCCAAATCATGGGTAGGATAGTTCTTTTTGTGATTCTTAAGTTGCCTTGAAGCATAAGCAATAACTTTTTCCATTTTGCATAAGAACACACCCTAATACAATTCGTGAACCATCACAATAAACAACAAGCCCATCGGGGCCTTCCGGTAAAGTAAAAACCAGAGCGGAGGTAAGCCTATCCTTCAACTCTTGAAAGCTATTTTCACATGCTTCTGACCATAAAAACTTATCTTTGTTTTGGGTTAATGAGGTCAATGGAGAGGAAATAGAAGAGAACCCTTCCACAAACCTTCTATAATATCCGGCTAAGCCCAAGAAACTTCAAATATCTGAAGGGGATAGAGGTCTAGGCCAATTCTTGATCGCTTCCATCTTCTTAGGATCAACCTCAATTCCCTTACCGGAAATAATGTGACCCAGAAAAGCCATGGATCTCAACCAAAACTCACACTTATTGAACTTAGCATAAAACTCACAATCCTTAAGAATTGGCAACACAATACTCAAATGATCGGCATGCTCATCCTCACTCTGAGAATAAATCAAGATATCATCGATAAACACTGTCACAAACATATCAAGATATTGTCTCAATACTTTATTCATCAAATCCATGAAAGCGGCCGGAGCATTAGTCAACCCAAATAACATTACCAAGAATTCATAATGACCATACCGAGTTTGAAAAGTCATCTTTAAAATGTCACCTTCTTTAACCTTCAATTGGTGATAACCCGACCAAAGGTCAATCTTAAAGAAATAACTTGCTCCTTAGAGTTGATCAAACAAATCATCAATCCTTGGAAGAGGATACTTATTCTGAATGGAAACCTTGTTCAATTGCTGGTAATCAATACACATACGAAGTGAACCTTTCTTCTTACAAATAAACAAAACTGGAGCACCCCATGGAGAGATACTCGATTAGATGAAACCCTTATCTAACAAATCTTTCAAGTTCTCCTTTAATTCCTTAAGTTCTGTCGGAGCAATACGGTAAGGAGGAATAGAGATAGGTTACGTATCTAGAAGAAGGTCAATACCAAAGTCTTTTTCCCTTTCGAGAGGAACACCGGGTAGATCATCAAGAAACACTTCCGAAAACTCATTCCAGAATCTATGTCCCTAACCTGAACAAGATGATGTAAAAATCATTTTCCTAGCTTTTAGACAAGAAACAAACTGACCCTTAGGCATAGAATTTCCCCTTTTCTACTCTAGGATGGGCTCATTAGAAAATTGAAACTTAACCACTCAGGTTCTACAATCAACAAAATCATAATAAGAATGGAGTCAATCCATACCAAGAATAACATTGAAATCCAACATAACAAGATCTACTAGATCAACAAAAGTGACTCTATGGGATAACGAAATGGGACAATTTCTATAGATTCTCTTAGCCACAATAGATTCACCAATAGGAGTAGAGATAGAAAAAGGGTCTAACAACACATACGGAGAAACATCAATCTCATAGCCACATATGGTGTCACAAAAGCAAAGGTAGCACTGGGATCAAGAAAAGCATAAACATCAAGATAAAATACTATCAACATACTAATAACCACATCAGGAGATCCCTCTTGATCGTGTCAAGTTTGAAGTGCATAGAATCGGTTTTGCCTTGGAACACTCGAACCCGAACCACTAGGCAGAGATTGCCTACCATATTTTCCCTTGTCGATTCTAGATGGTAAATCTCTCAAGCGGTGACCACTTTTACCACACCCAAAACAATTATCCGTACCCATCAAACATTTTCCCAAATGACTCTTGTCATGCTTTTGGCATGCGGGAACTGAAGATCCATTACTACCGCCATTTCCTCCTTGAGGATTAGGGTTAGACACCCTATCTTTGTTGAATTTAAGAGATGGTGCATTAGAGGAACCTAGACCGGAAAACCTTAGTTGGAATCTAGAACGGCCATGTCCATCGGACCTCGAATGTGAAAAGTCATTATAACCGGTCTTTGCCATCTTTGCCTCCCTAGACCTTTCCCTAAGATTCTCCTCTTCAATTTGTTGAGCATGAATCATTAACCAAGAAATATTAATTTCCTTGATCAACATGGCGGTACGACATTCCTTAACCACCATTTCACACACACCCGAAATTAACTTACTCATCTTTGCCCTAGGATCGGCAACCATGGTAGGGACATATTTGGACAATTGTGTGAATTTCAAGGCATACTTTTTCACACTCATATTACCTTGACGAAGGTTAAAGAACTCAAGAACTTTGGCCTCCCTCATTTCAAGGGGAAAGAACCTATCAAGGAAAGCAACTTTAAACCTTTCCCAATCAAGAGGACCCGCATCAATCGCCCTTTATTCCTTCCATTGGTTTAACCAAACTTGAGCAACACCCTTAAGTTGATAAGTGGTCAATTCCATCTTTTCCATCGGCGTCACTCCCATGATCATCAAAACCTTATACACCTCATCAGTGAACTCTTAAGGATCTTTCTCATCCTTAGAACCATGAAACTCCTGGGATTCATTCTAGTGAAATCCCTCACTCTAGTTGACATCATTCCCACATTTGATTTCACGGGAAAATTAGCCTCTCTATTGGCTTGAGCCATCATAGCTTAAGCCAACACTTGAATAGTGGCTCGGAATTCCGCATTAGTCACTTGTTCAGCAAAAAGGTCGGCTGAAACTTAAGGAGCTTCTTGTTCCACATTCTCATTCTCATTCCTTCTAACGTATGCTCTTCGAGGGGCCATATCCTAAAAGGCATCGGATAAGGATTAGGAGAGAGACATATAGAATTAAACTTTATCGCACGAATTTAGAATGATGAAAGAAGTGGAATTTCCTAAACATCTTGTAGCCTCATATTCATAAATGTGGCATGATTCACACTCATGAACAAGACTCTACTGTTCTTATGGGGGTCCAATTAAGTTTAGATAACTTTATTATTTTCATATTACTATAGTAGCTTACTTCGATTCATGCCTAGTTATACCTTTTTCTATTTCCCTTTTTTCTTGTTAAATTACCTGCTTGTTACTATAAGCCTACTGAGTACCCATTATATTGGTACTCATACTTCACTCTACATCTTTATCCCTAATGCACATCCGACCTCTAGTCACCCACATTGATTCTCGTGCTGCTGCAACCGGTGAATCTAGAGATTGAGGGTGATATTATTGACGTTCATGGTTTACTCATCTTCTTATGTATTTTTTTGACTATTCTTTTATATTTCGAGACAGTCTGTATATCTCTTGTATATGTCTAGACTATATTCAAATTTTGTAGTAGCTTTGCACTTACATCCACCAAATTTTGGGATGATTTATTGTATTTTGTCCTTGTTCAAGGTTGTAAGTATATATATATATACCCAATTTCTCTCTAATGTTCCTTATTTCGATCTTACTATGATTCTTTCTATTTTCCCCTCTTTAGCCATTATAGTTAATTCTGGGTTAAGGTTGGCTTACCTATTGGTTGGATTTAGTAGGTGTCATCATGACCTCGATTTTTGATTGTGACTAGTTGATATTAGAACCCCAGGTTCACCGGTGTTTTTGGTGCAAAGCTAATATCTAGTAGAGTCTTGTGAATTGTGGTGGAGACATTTGTATCCAATCTTCGGGAGGCTATAAGACATCTTTAGAAGATTCTTTCTTTTGATTCTATATCATGCAATCTTAGTCCTGTTGGCTTACAAAATTCTCATTTGTTACACTCTTTGTAGATGGTAGACATGAGAGGTGCTACAGCCATCTCCAACGCTCTTGATCCGACATGTAGAGCCCTAATTATGGGAAAAGTGCTAGAGGTAAACCTCGAGATCGTGCATGAGCGGTAGCACCATCTTTGGATTTGGATAGGGATGTGACCTGTGATTCGATTATGAAGCCTCAATAGACACATATTCCTCCATAATTGATGGGGTCGGGACCACCCAATCGCCACTTGAGCCTGCAGTTGCACCGAGAATACAGACGACCATCACTCAACTATTAGAGATGGTGGAGGCTAAGTCATTACACTAGTTATTGTCCCCGGTATGGGACAATTATGCATTCTTCCCATACCACACAGCTGGCTAGAGGTGTAGTACCCCAGGCAGAGATGGTGCTTAGGGTCATAGGGGTAGTCCTAGAGTGCTCGAAAAGGTTTAGAGGAAGGTGGAATAGGTGGCATACCTGGTTCCCAGTCTAGAGGTGGATGGAATCACTTTTATTTAGTTCCTTCTAGGCTAGAGGATGAGGCTTCGGATTCAGTTATTGCATGTATGATCTCAGTTTTCCATCAGTCAACCTTTGGTTTATTTGATCTAGACTCTACATATCCTTATGTGTCCATATATTATGGTCCTCATTTGGGGTTGCTTTTTTAACCTCTGTTAGTGCCTATGTGTGTATCTACTTTCGTGGGTAATTCTATATAGGTCTTGTGTTGTGTCTATTCGGGAGTGACACATGGGCTGACCTTATAATGCTGGATATGTTAGATTTTGATGTGATTTTGGGCATGAACTTGTTATACCCCTAACATATAGTCTTGGATTTATTTGCAAAAACCATCACCTTAACCATAGTATTTCCTCAATAATATGGTAGGGTTCTTATAGTCACACACCAATTGGGATTATCTCTTACGTCCGAGCAAAGAGATTAGTGTTTTACGAGTGTTTAGCTTACCTAGCATATATTCACATATGTTAGTAAGGAGAGCCCTTAAGTTGATTCTATTTATATTGCTTGTGAGTTCACGGATGTCTTTCCTATCGACCTACCTAGCCTTCCTCTTGGGCATGATATTTAGTTTGCAATTGATCTTGAGCCGGGCACTTGCCCCATTTCTTTTCCACCCTACCATATGGCACCTGTTGAGTGCAAGGACCTCAATATTCAGCTTTAGGATCTCTTGAATAAGGGTTTTATTAGATTCAATGTCTCACCTCGGGATTCCTCCATTCTATTTATGAAGTAGAAGGATGGTTCTATGTGTATCTGTATAGACAATGGGTAGTTGAAGAAAGTGACAATGAAGAATAAGTACATTATGCCTTGTATCGACGATCTATTTTTCCAGCTTTAGAATGTCGTGTTGTTTTTAATATAGACTTAAGGTTTGGTTACCATCGTTATGGATTAGGGCAGAGCAATCCCTAAGATAGTTTTTAGGACTTGATACGGCACTATGAGTTCCTAGTGATGTCCTTTGGGTTGAATAATGCCATAAAAGCATTTATGGACTCTATGACTCGTGTTTTCAGGCCTTATATGGACTACTTCATCATTGTGTTCATCAAAGACATCTTGTAAATTCGAGGAGTAGGGAGAAATAGAAGCAACATTTGAGGATTGTGCTTCAGACTTTAAGAGAGCAATCTATGCCAAGTTCTCAAAGTGTGAATTTTGGCTTAATTTTGTAGCATTCTTGGGGCACGTGGTATCCAAGAATGGGATTATGGTAGACCTAGTGAAGATTCAGGTAGTTTGTGGTTGGTCTAGGCCCACCTCGGTGTTAGATATTTCATGTTTTGCTGGGTTGGAAAGTTACTACCAATGATTCGTTGAGGGTTTCTCTTTTATAGCAACATTATTGACTATACTGACTATAATGGATGTTCCTTTGAGTGGTTAGATGAGTGTGAGACGAAGTTTCTGAAGCTTAGGGAATTTCTCATTCAGCTCTTATTCTGACTCTTCTAGTAAGGGTGAGGAATTTACAATGTATTGTGATGCATCTGGCATTGGTTTGGGTTGTATTTTGATGCAGTAGGGTCGTGATATATCATATCCATTGAGGCAGCTAAAGTTGCACGAGTGCAACTACCCCACTCATGAAATTTGTAATGGTAGTTTTTGCACTTAAAATATGGAGGCATTACCTGTATGAAGTTCATTGTTAGATTTTCATAAACCACCAGAGTCTTCAGTATATTTTGAGCTAAAAGGACCTCAATTTGATGCAGTGTGGGAGGATCAAGCTATTAAAGGACTATAACCTCTTTATTCTATATCATCCGGGGAATGCAAATGTGGTAGTGGATGCCTTGAGCCCAAAGGCGACGAATATGGGGGGTCTAGTTATCCTTTTAGTTTTGGAGTGACCTTCAGAATTGGACATCTATTCCTAAGCCAATAGGGTTGTTCGACTTGATATCTTCATCCCCAGGCGGGTTATAGCCTATGTTGCGTCTCATTCCACTCTATTAGAATAGATTTGTGGTCGACAGTTCGAGGATGAGAATTTGGTGGTTATATATGTGCAGGTATTGAGAGGTGACGCCAGAAAGGCGACCTTAGACTCTGAAGATATTTTGAGATCTGGCAATCGTGTTTGTGTTCCTAGAGCTAGGGGATTGATTCATTTGGCATTTCAAGAGGCTCACAGCTCCAGCTATTCTATTCATCCGGGCATAGCTAATATGTATAAAGATTTCAGACAGCATTATTGGTGGAACGGTATGGGGAAATATATAACAGACTATGTAGATCATTGCATGTGAAGGCCAAGAACTTAAGGCTTGGTGGGGAGTATTAAAGATTACCAATTCCTGAGTTGAAGTGGTAATGGATCACTGTGGATATTGTTATGGGTTTGTTGTGGGCTTCTTAATGTGTTGATAGCATTTGCTTCATTGTGGATTGATTAACCAAATCTGCTCACTTCTTATCTGTTCAGCCTTCTCTTAGTATTGAGAGGTTAGCCCATATGTATGTTCTGGTGGTAGTTCATCTTCACGGGGTGCCAATTTCAAGTATCTCTAATAGAGGCTCTCAGTTCACTTCCAGCTTTTGGAGGACCTTCTAGGAGGAGTTGGGTACTTGAGTTGATCTTAGCAAAGCATTTCACCCACATATCGATGGCCTGTCAGAGCAAACCATTCAAGTTTTAGAGGATAGGCTTTGAGCCATTGTATTGGACTTTGTAGGTCAGTGGGATCAGTTTCTGGCTTTAGCGGAGTTTGCTAATAATAATAGCGATCATTCGAGTATTCAGATTGCGCTATGTCACGACTCAATTTCTCAAGTTATGATGGTACCTACTATAACCCACCAGTAGGTATGCCAACCCGTAACCCATAACGACAAGTAATGGTATGAGGGTAAAAACAAGGCAAAAATAACAATTTAACAAATTAAACTAGATCAATAGCGGAAGCAAAATCAAAATATATATACATAAGTCAAGATCCCTCTAAGAACTAGGAAGTCACAAGCACAGAGTTACTAACCAAGATACAAGTCCCAAAAGTGGACCCAGAATATAAAGACTTGTCTCAAAATACAAATGGAGATAGGTAAAGTCCAGAACAACATGTGCTCACCCTCGCCTATGAATGCACAATAGTAGGCTCGATCTAACAGTTGATAGCTGGTGCTTGGACTTGCATCATAAAACATATGCAGAGTGCAGTATGAGTACCAAAACAGCTGGTACTCAGTGGGCATCACAAGCCGACTAAGCAAGAAAAGTAAAGATAGTATCAAATGCGAGAATTTAACACAACAGAAGTTAAGAATGAAATTTCAAATGAAATGCACACGAGTGTACTAAGGATTTGAAATGAAGTAAGTAACAACTAGCTAAACCTCACTGGACCCCATAAGCTCGACAGGTAACACAGGAGAGCTAACAAGAAATAAGAGAACCTAGGGATACTTCCAAAACTGCCACATCCCTCCACGAACACTAACCATGGTAGAGACACCCAAGCACCCAATAGATTCATCCGGTCAGGACACGAAACTAACCTAAGGGCCGTGCCCGGACTTGAACCAAGACTAAAAGGTGAGCCTGGGACTTGAACCATGACTATATGATACCCGCTTTGGACTTGAACCATGACTATTAGATACCCTCCTGGGACTTTATCCCAGCTGGATTGGATGTACATAGGGGCCTCAAATCCAAAGAAACAATAAGGTACAGGGGCTCAAACTATAAAAAAAATAACTCCAACGACCACAAATTCCATTGCTAACTCAACACAGGTCAAAACAGTGGCGCAGGACTACTTCCAGATTCGCCAGGGACCCACTCCAGCTCCTACTCCAAAACTAGATGACAATCACCAAGCAAGCCCAAAATAACCCAAGTACACACCGAGTCGATCACGAGGATAAACTATGGAAGAAAAGGGCATACTGAGCTGAGTCATCACCTAATCTAAGCCTCATTCTATCATACCAGAGTCAGCTACATCAGTCTATATGGAGCTAAGCCTTCCAAAATGACGTAAAGACATTTTAAGGCCTATCGGCTCCAAAATACGCAAGTCTAAGGCAATCACTAGTATATACCTAGACTAAGGCCAAACATGCTTCAATACCGACAATAAACACATACAAATTCACAACACAAGGTAAGGATGATCAACACATTGGAAAACAACATGCTAATAGCCCTGAAAAACCCGATAAAAGCCTAAAACATGATATCTAACTAACTAAACATGATCAACTAAATAACCACAAAAAATTAAGACAATTCAGCATGCATTTACATTTACAAGCTCAATCTAATGGTCGGGAATCCATAGCCTACCTCAAAGAAGATTACGCGCTCTCTAAAATCATAACTCCAGAGCTTTTCCCATTCATATGCCCTCCAAACACCACCACACTATTTAAATAGGATCACAACATCAAGGCGGTCGTTTAGACACCTAAAACACATTAATCGAAGACATATGCAAATTCAAGTCAAAATGGACAATATGTGACCCGCACTGGAAATTCAAAAATTTACTCCATCATAAAGGTCAATTTAAGGTACCCGAACTTATATATAAAAATGAGACAGAATTCGGGCCTCTGGATAGCACACAATAAGGACATGCAATTAAATTCACCATTTAAGTTAAAATAAGAAAGTTGGAAGCCCCCTTCGAGGCCATATTTAGCTCAAATGAAGAGTCCCCGACAATCCCCTAACACTCCCACACGTTATCACGAGCTTCCCAAACACACCGGGCTTTGAATCACCCAAATTGAAGTTCTATAACTCCAAAAATTGCCAACATAAATTATGAACTAAAAGTTGATCGCGTGTGGTTTTATTTAAAAAGACCTGACAAATCTGACTATCTCGAACGCGGCCAAGAAGGCCCATGATCAAGGAGAACCATTGGGCCTGGCCTTCGTGAATACGAAGGGGCCCCCATGATCAAGGAATGCACTGAGCTCGGCCCTTGCAAATGTGGTGACCTTGCCGCAAACACAAAAGGTAAAAGGGTCAAATCTTCATGAACGCGGCCAAGGGCTCCGCGAATGCGAAGGTCAACTGGGGCCTGCACCGACTGATACATATCAGTTGGTTTTGGCCAAAGCCAAAGTTTCTAACGAGGTGCTCGGGATTCATTCGAAACCCCTTGCGCATAAAGGAAATATGCTACCCCACCAAATTTTGAAAACCTCATCAAATTTTACATTTTGGACTCAATGGAGCACTCGAAAGTTCCAATTGAGTTCGTCTCGCTAAAAAGTGGGTCCTACACCCAAGCTCCATTTTAAGTCAAATTTCACGAGGGTGCTCAAAATTAGCCCAGTAGCGTCGAAATCAGCACGAAAGGTTCTTCTAGACCAAACTCAACGTTTTGGAGCTAATGGAACTATCAAAATTTCATTCTGAGGCCGTCTACCTGAACTTTTGACCGAAGTCAACCATTCAAGTTTTAAAAGCTCCAAAACACGAAAACTCGCACAGAATTCAAATCAACGACCAGGTAACAAAACTGTCAGTTCCAGCACTTGGGGTCACTATGGGAACGTTCTAAATGATGAAAAGAAGGCATTTGCACATAAATGACCTGGAGGGTCATTACAACATCCACTATTAAAAGGACTTTCATCCATGAATGTAAGAGATAAGAAGTACCTGAAGGCTCAAAGAAGCGGGGAAACTGCTCCCACATATCGTGCTCGGTCTCCCAGGTAGCCTTCTCAACTAGACGATGCCTCCAAAGGACCTGAACCATAGGAATGGCTCTTGAACGCAACCGCCACACATCTCTATCTAGAATAGCCACAAGCTCCTACTCCAAGGTCAAACAATCATCCAACTCCACTAACTTATACCTGAGCACATGATACTCATCTGAAACATATCGATACAACATAGAAATGTGGAAAATCGGGTGGATGGCTAAAAATACATGAAGTAGGACCAACTCATAAGCGATATCACCAAAAGTTCGAAGAATGTCAAAACCCCCAATCTACCTGGGCTAAGCTTGCCCTGCCTCCAAAATCTCATCACTTTCTTCATGGGAGACACATGAAAGAATACCCAATCACCAACTCCAAACATCAATGGTTGACTCCTACGTTCAGCATAACTCTGGTACATACTCTGAGCTATCCTGAGCCTATCTTAAATCACCCACACATAATCTAAAGCCTCCCGAAGCAAATCAGTACCACACGGACTAGGCTCTGAAGACTCAAACCAACCAACCGAAGAGCGACAACGCCTACCATATGAGGCCTCGAACGAGGCCATCTGATTACTAGAGTAGTAGTTGTTGTTGTACACAATCTTTGCCAAAGCCAAGAACTTGTCATACGAACCTCTAAAATCCAAAACACTGGCCCACAACATATCTTCATGAACCTGAATAGTATGCTCCGACTGCCCATCGTCCTACGGTTGAAAAGTTATACTAAGGTCAACACGGGTACCCAACTCATCCTGAAAGGTCCTCCAAAAGCTAGAAGTCAAATGAGAACCCCGGTTTGAAATGAATGATACTGGCACACCGTGAAGAAGAATTACCTCCCGAATGTAGATACGACCCAACCTCTTAGTGCTGAAAGAAGACTGAACGGGAAGAAAGTGTGATAAATTGCTCAATTGATCAACGATACCCAAATGATGTAAACACCTCTAGAAGTTAGAGGCAAACCCTCAAAAAAGTCCATGGTTATATGCTTCCACCTCCACTCCGAAATGGGCAATCTTTGAAACTCACCACTAGACCTCAATGCTCGGCCTTCACCTGCTGGCAACATAGGCAACGAGACACATAGTCTACAATATATCCCCTTATACTGCTCCACCATCAGTGTTGTCTCAAGTCACGATACATCTTCGTAGTGTCCGAATGGATAGAATATCTAGAATCATGGGCCTCATGAAGGATCATAATTGGCACAAAGTTTCAATCACACCTTTACATGAATTTTTATTTACCTGCATAAAAATATTAAAGAATCACTCAATAATGACTTATACAGATTTACTCATATATTTATTGAAGAACGTCTAATAATTTTAGAAAGACAACACAAAGAGATGAAAAATATTTTTTTTAATAAAACATCAAATAAGAATATTGAGTGCAAAAAATTAGCAACCGGTCTTATTTAAGCACTAAATTTCAAAGGCTATATTTAATTAGAACTCTTTGTCTATACAAAATACTAATGAAGTAAAATATTTTTTAAAACAATTGAATAATAAAAGTGACGTAATATAAAAGGAAATAGTACTATTTCACTACTTTTTACAGATCTTGTCTAATAACAAATAATTTAAGAACATAAAAAATATATATACATGTTAATGAGAGAAAATATTAGAACTCTTATCATATATTTTGGACTCTTTCAAATCCACTTGTAATCGGCACGAAGTTTCAACTTTCAAGCATACCTTCACATGAGTTTTTATTTACCTACACAAGAATATCGAAGAAACAATCAATAATGACTTATATAAATTTATTTATATATTGATTGAAGAATGTCTAATAACTTTATAAAGATAACACAAAGAGACGGAAAATTAAAAAAAAAACATAAAACAAGAATATTGAGTGCAAAAGATTAGTAACCGATCTTATTTAAGCATCAAAATTTGAAGGTTATATTTAATTAGAACTCTTTTTCTACTCCTTTACCAAAAATAAATCATACATGTAAATGCCCCAAGAGTGGTAGATGGTATACTCGTCTAGCTAGGTCAAAACCCCATGAGTGGTAGATGGTACACTCGTCTGGCTGGGTCAATGCTCCCGAAGTTGTAGATGGTACACTCGTCCGGCTGGGTCAATGCCCCCCAGAGTGGTAGATGGTACACTTGTCTGGCTGGGTAAATGCCCTTGGAGTGGTAGATGGTACACTCGTCTGGCTCGGTCAATGCCCCCGGAATGGTAGATGGCACACTCGTCTAGCTAGGTCAATGCCCCCGAAGTGGTAGAGGCACACTCCTCTGGCTGGGTCAACGCCCCCGGAGTGTTAGATGGCTCACTTGGATAGTATGGGCTAGGCCCAGGGCGACGCCCCTAGAGTGATAGCCTATTTGGACAGTTGGATATCGAGTTATTTAGAGGGCAGCGTACCCCCGCCCTTTTTGCAGTACTCGACTGGCTGGGTTCATGCCCCTGGAGTAGCTTGCTAGATTGACATATTGCTTTGGGAAGTCAGACTTTTGTTCGGTGGAGTATTGGTCGTTTGTTCGGTTCGGAGTTCTGTTCCTTGATCCTGTAGTTCTAGCTTTTCAGTGTACTTGTCGGGCTTATGAGGGTCCATTCAGGTTTTTACTTAAACTTGAACACGACTGTGCCTAGCGGGTCCTATGGGGGCCCAAGCTAGGCTTAGCGTAGCTATCCTCAATTTACATTCCGTTTTCTCTGTTTCCATTTTGTTGACCTCTCTTGTTGATTCTATCTTGTCTGACTGTTTTTACCTTTCTTACTCAGTCGGCAAATGATGCCTACTGGGTACCACTATTTTGGTACTCATGCTACACTCTGCATCTGTTTTCGTGATGCAGGTCCGAGCACCAGTTATCAACGTTAAGATCGGGCCTGCATCTATCAATTTAGGAGACTAGGGTGAGCACATGGCGTTCTGAGATTACTTGTCTCCTTCTGTATTTATCTTTTGGCTTGTCTTTTGTTTTCGAGACAGTTGTTTCTGTGGTCCACTTTTGGGACTTGTACTCTTGTTAGTGGTCATGTACATGTGACTTCCACGTTTTGGGAGGTGTCTCGTATATATTTAGCTTGGTTTCGTTTCAGCCTTCGTTTATGCGTTCTTATGGTATGCCTTCGCTTGGGTTAGAATTAGTTTCCACGCTTAATCCCATTACTGTTAAGTTCCAGGATGGAGTTTAGCTTGCCTACTGGTGGGATGGTAGGCGCCATCATGACTTGAGAAACGAGTCGTGACAAATTTGTATCAGAGCCTAAGTTTGTTGGTCTCACTTGTACAAAACAAACATCTAGTAGAGTCCTGAGGATCGGCATGGAGACGTCTGTGACCTATCTTTGAGAGGCTACAGGATGTCCGTAGGACGTTTTCTTACCTTGTATCCTTTTCGTGCGTTGCTGTCTAGTTAGTTTCTTGAAATCTCACTTTTTCCACTCTGTTACGGGATGGCTCGCTCATTAGTAGAGGTCGACCCAGAGGTCGAAGGGGTGCTGCGGCACCAGGCCGCATTAGAGAGAGGACTCAAAAGCCGAAGCCTCGTGTAGAGCAGATTCCTCCTCAGCAAATGGGGCCGGGACCAGCCCAGCCACCACCATCACCAGTTGTGGCTCCTGATCTGCAGGGCATGCTTGCCCTGATCCTAGCTGCTATCGGGGGTATGCAGCAGTAACAGCAACATCTGGCCCTATTACCAGTCCCAGAGCCGATTCCAGCACCGTAGGATCAACCTGCGGTAGCGGCTCCAGAGGTTCATCAACCGCCAGTGCCAGCCATGGTTCAGCTAGACCCGTTGGACGGGGTTATGCCTCTTTGAAAATAGAAGATGCTCGGGGTGTTCCTTAGACTATCATCGCCGAGGTTCTCCGGGGCTGTGGGGGAGGATGCCCACGAGTTCCTGACTACTTGCCGTGAGAGGTTGCAGACCTTGGGTTTAGTGGAGTCCGAGGAGCTGACTTCACAGCTTATCAGCTAGACGGACCAGCCAGACAGTGGTGACGTTCGTTCATTAGGACCAGGCCAGCTAGAGCACCACCAGTATCGTGGGAGAAGTTTTCTGAGGTTTTTCTGGCCAGATTTATTCCACAGAGCATCAGGGATCGACTTCATGATGAGTTCTCGAGGGTGGAGCAAGGCTCCATGATGGTGTCTGAGTACGAGTCTAGATTTATGGAGTTGTCCCGTCATGACACCATGATTCTGCCTACAGAGGAGGAGCGGGTCCGATGATTTGTCAGAGGATTGAGGCTGTAGTTGAGGATTGAGTCGCAGTCTATGTTGACAGCGGGTTGTTCCTTTCTAGAGGTGGTAGACCATGCCTATACTATTGAGCAGCTGCATCGCGAGGCCCATGGGGGCAGCGGCAAGAGTGTCAGACAGGACGGAAGAGCTAGTTGGCCCCGTTCCAGGCCTAGAGTTACTCGGGAGCAGTTTCACTAGGGGTTCCAGCCAAGGCAGTCCAGTTGCCCATTTCAGGCAGCGTTGTAGACCTCAGAGGGTGATCAGCACTGTCAGAACAGTTTTAGTGCCGGCCCGAGTCAGGGTCGAGGTGGGTTTCAATCACGAGCATCAGGTCGAAGTGGCCGACCTCCAGCTGTTAGTAGGCCTTCTCAGGGTTGCTTCACTTGTGGGGAGCTTGGTCACTGGGCCAGGGAGTGCCCTTCTTCTAGATCAACTTTACAAGCCCCTCAGGCAGCGGGACCAGTTTCAGTAGTAGCACCTCCAACTAGAGGAGAGGGTTAGCCGCAGGGTCCTCGGGGAGGCAGGACAGGCGGTCGAGTGGATGTGAGGGGTAGAGGTGCCCGGGCCATTTGTATGCAGCTCCAGCTAGAGCAGAGGCCGAGGCATCCGATGATGTGATCACAGGTACGGTTCTCTTATGCCATCAGTCTACTTCAGCCTTATTTGATCCTGGTTCTACCTATTCATATGTGTCTGATTATTGTGTGCCTCGATTGGGAGTGAGTCCTGAGCCCTTAGCGGTTCCATTACGTGTTTCAACCCTAGTAGGGGATTCCTTAGTAGTGGATCGGGTTTGCAGGTCTTGTGTGGTGACCATTCGAGGGCAGGACACTCTGGCTGATCTTATTGTGCAAGGTATGGAAGATTTTGATGTGATTCTGGGCATGAATTGGCTTCTCCTCACCGGGCTATCTTGGACTGTTATGCCAAGACCTTGACTTTAGCCATTCCTGGTATCCCGCCGGTGGTGTGGCGGGGTTCTTGTAGTCGCACACCATTTGGGGTGATTTCTTGTATTCGGGCCCAGAGGCTGGTGGACAGCGGATGTTTGGCTTACTTGGCATATGTTAGAGATGTGAGTAGGGAGAGCCCTACAGTTGATTTAGTTCCTGTTGTCCGAGAGTACGCAGATGTATTTCCTGTCGACCTTCCTGGCCTACCCCCAGATCTGGACATTTACATTGGCATAGACGTGGAGCCGAGTACTTATCCCATTTCTATCCCGCCATACCATATGTCACCTGCAGAGCTTAGGGAACTCAGTGATCAGTTTCAAGATCTCTTGAGTAGAGGGTTCATCCGACCTAGTGTGTCGCCTAAGGGTGCCCCAGTCCTATTTGTGAGGAAGAAGGAATGCACTATGAGGATGTGTATCGATTATAGGTAGTTGAATAAGGTGACGATGAAGAACCATTATCCTATGCCTCATATTGAGGACCTATTCGACCAGCTTTAGGGTGTTGCCATGTTTTCATAGATTGACTTGAGATCTGGTTATCATCAGCTGAGGATTAGAGTAGCGGACATCCCTAAGACAGCATTCAGGACTCGTTATGGCCATTATGAGTTCCTGGTTATGTCTTTTGGGTTGACTAATGCCCCTGCCGCCTTTATGGACTTGATGACTTGTGTATTCAGGCCGTATTTGAATTCCTTCTTCATAGTCTTCATTGATGACATCTTAGTGTACTCGCGGACCCATCGTGAGCATGAGCAGCATTTGACGATAGTGCTCCAGACTTTGAGAGATCATGGGCTTTATGCCAAGTTCTCAAAGTGAGAGTTTTGGCTTTAGTCTGTAGCATTCTTGTGGCACGTGGTGTCCAAGGATGGCATTATGGTGGATCCGACGAAGATTGAGGCTTTTCGTGGTTGGGCTAGGCCCACCTCTGTGACTGAGATTCGAAGCTTCCTCAGATGGGCTGGGTACTACAAACACTTTGTTGAGGCTTTCTCCACTTTATCGACACCTTTGACTCGGTTGACTCGCAAGGATGTTCCTTTTGTGTGGTCGGAGGAGTGTGAGAGGAGCTTTCTGAGGCTCAAGGAGTTGCTTACTACCGCTCCTATATTGACTCTTCCAGTTGAGGGCGAGGGCTTCATGGTCTATTTTGGCGCATTCGTCGTTGGTTTGGGTTGTGTTCTAATGCAGCAAGGCCGAATTACTTCTTATGCGTTGAGGCATCTTAAGTTGCACAAACGCAACTACCCCACTCATGACTTAGAGTTGGTAGCGGTAGTTTTTACTCTTAAGATCTGGAGGAATTCCCTATATGGAGTTCGTTGTGAGATATACACTGATCACAGGAGCCTTCAGTACATCTTGACTCAGAGGGATCTCAATTCGAGGCAGCGCCGTTGGATAGAGCTCCTGAAGGACTATGATCTCTCTATTCTCTACCATCTGGGCAAGGTGAATGTAGTAGCGGATGCCTTGAGTCGGAAGGCAGTGAGTATGGATAGTCTAGCCTTCCTTTCTGTTTCGGAGCGACACTTGGCTTTGGACATTCAGTCCTTAGCCAATCAGATGGTCAGGCTTGATGTTTCAGATTTCGGCCGGGTGTTAGCTTATGTGGGGGTTCAGTCATCTCTACTTGATTAGATCTGTAGCATTCAGGTTGAGGATGATTCTTTGGCGGCACTCAGAGATAGGGTTTTGGAAGGTGATGCCAGGTAGGCTACCTTAGATTCATATGGGGTTTTGCGGTTTGCTAGCCATTTGTGTGTTCTGAGAGTTGGAGACTTGATCCAGCTGATCCTTAACGAGGCCCATGATTCCAGATATTCTATTCATCCGGGCACGGCTAAGATGTATCATGATTTGAGACAGCATTACTGGTGGAGCGGTATGAGGAGGGACATCTCAGACTATGTGTCCCGTTGTTTGTGTTGCCAGCAGGTGAAGGCCGAGCATATGAGGCCTGGTGGAGAGTTGCAGAGGTTACCCATTCCTGAGTGGAAGTGGGAGCATATCATCATGGACTTTGTTGTGAGATTGCCACGGACTCCTAGGGGTGTTGACAGTGTCTGGGTCATCGTGGATCGATTGACCAAGTCAGCACACTTCATCCCTGTTCATAAATCCTACCATGCTGAGAGGTTAGCCCATATCTACATTCGGAAGGTAGTTCGTCTTCATGGTGTGCCTGTTTCTATCATCTCAGATCGGGGCCCATAGTTCACTTCCAGCTTTTGGAGAGCATTTCAGGAGGAGTTGGGAACCCATGTGGATCTTAGCACAGCATTTCACCCGCAGACTGATGGCCAGTCAGAGCTCACTATTCAGGTTCTTGAGGATATGTTATGGGCATGTGTTATAGATTTTGGGGATCAGTGGGACCATTTCTTGCCCTTGGTAGAGTTTACGTACAACAACAGCTATCATTCCAGCATTCAGATGGCCCCGTTCGAGGCCTTATATGGCAGAAGTTGTCGCACTCTGGTTTGTTGGTTTGAGTCTACGGAGCCTAGGGAACATGGCACAGATTTGTTTCATAAGTCCTTCGAGCATGTGAGGTTGATTTTGGATCAGCTCAAAATGGCCCAGAGTAGACAGCGGAGCTATGCAAACCGCAGGGATCGACCGTTGAGTTTTGTCGTGGGTGACAGAGTATTCCTCCAAGTATCGCCCATGAAGGGCGTGATGAGATTTGGGAAGCGAGGTAGCTTATGAGTTAGCTTTACCTCCAGGATTCTCAGCTACTCATCCAGTTTTCTATGTTTCGATGTTGCGCCGATATGTTCCAGATGAGTCTCATGTGCTCCAGAATGTTGGATGATCGCTTGACCTTTACTAAGGAACCAGTTGCTATTTTAGCTAGAGATGTGAGGCAGTTGAGGTCGAGAGTCATTCATGTGGTTAAGGTCCATTTGAGGCATCATCCAGTTGAGGAGGCTACCTGGGAGATCGAGCGGGAGATGCGAGAGCAGTTCTCTAGCTAATTTTAGCCCCCTCAGGTATTTCTTGATCCTTAATTTCGCGGACGAAAGTCCTTTTAGTAGTGGATATTGTAATGACCCTCCAGGTCATTTCTGTGTTAATGCCTTCTTTTTTTTGTTTAAAGCGTTCTTGTATCGACCCCAAGTCATTTATGACTTGCTGGCACTGACTGTTCGGTTGCCTGGTCGTTCGTTTGGGTTTTATGCCCATTTTTCTATTTGGAGCTTTTGAACCTTGAAAAGTTGATTACAGTCATAACTTCATTTAAACGACTTCAAATTAGAATTCTGATGGTTCCATCATCTTCGGAGCGGCAAAATTAGGCTAGAAGCATGGTTTCCCCGAGTCCCGGGGTTTCTGGTGTGATTTTGGGGCTCGTAAACTCTTAGCTTTTGAAATTTGATTTAAGGTTGACTTTGGTCAACATTCTTGGAGAACGCACTCGGATGGAGATTCTGACAGCGCGGTTAGTTCTAGAATTCCGAGTTTGGTCTAGAACGACCTTTCGAGAATTTTCGGGAGCTTCCGACTTAAATTTGAATCCCCCGGTAGAAGTTGGCTAAAATAGCTCATTGGGTGTGGGACCCACTTTTTGTCAGAATGACCTCGTATGGAAATTTCAACTGCGCCATTGAGTCCAGAATATAAAATTTAGTGGGGTAGCATATCTGGTTTATTTTCATCGGGTCCCAAACGAATTCCGAGGGTTCATTTGGACAATTTGAAAAATAGTAAAATTCTGGTTGCTGGTGCAGACCTTTAGCGACTAGAATTTACACTTTTAGCGACCAGAAATGGTTTTTAGCGACCAGTTTCGGGTTTTATAACCTAGAAATTTCAGCTTTCAGCCCTCATTTTCAAATGGCGATTTTTCCCTCATCCGAGCTCCGATTTGAGTGATTCGAAGTCCCGTATGATCGTGGATATTGTGGCAACGTGGTGGAGTGATCGGATTGTGTTCGTGAACCCTCATTTGAGGTAAATTTCAGCTCGAAGCTGCGGCCCATCATCTTTTTGGTGATTAATTTATGATTTCTTCTTTATTTTAAAACTTCGATATCTCGAGTTCTAGAGCTTCGTTTTGGGTGATTCGAAGTCTTAGGTGCTCATAATCTTGTTGGTTTTCTGGTTTTGTGGGTTTTTCGTCTTTTAGCGTTGGGTGTCCCTCGATTTCCATGAATTTGAGTTATAAGTTGCTTTCTTGGCCTATTTGAGTAAAGTTTTGCTTTTTGTTATTGTTGGTTGTTTGGAGCATATCCGAGCCTTGATGGGTGATCCATTTTGGGATTCAAGTTCAGGGAAGGATTTCGGACCTTTTCACGGAGTCAATTCCGTAAAATCCGGAGCGGGTCCCACTTTGCCTGATTTGACTCCAAAATTGGTTTGTCTATGATTTTATTGATTTTAGTGTCTAAACGACTGTATTGATGCTGTGATTCTATTTTTGATAGCTTGGCAGTAGTCTGAGGTCATACGGAAGGGAAAATCTTCGGTTGAGTGACTTGGAGCGCTTATGATCGGCTTTTTAGTATGTTACGGCTTCCCTTCCTTCTAGATTGAGCTTGAATGTATAATTGCTGGTTGATATTTGTGGATCCGGGGTGGTTGGCTAGTGTTGTTTCCCTTATTCCCCGATTCTTTAGTTTGGAGTTGACTATTGGGTTGTTATGAGCTAGTATCATGTTATAGGTTGGGTTGTTGACTTGATTGGTTTGATCTTTGTATTGTGGGTTATCTGTTGGTGGTTATCTAATGTTGCATGAGTGGGACCAGGTTCTTTCACTCCGTGATTGGCTGATTGTTGTGATTCTACCTTAGAATAGGTTGTTACATTGTTGACATAGTCCCATGTACTTGGTTGACTTGAGTATGTATCCGACATTGATTCGGATGAACTAGATCCTTGTAGAATGTTATAGCAGACTTGGGTTTGACAGTATGAGCCTTAGTATAGGCATTTTTGTGGCTTTCGGACCTTTCGATTCTTTCTCCTTTATCTGTGCGATTCTTGGGATGCTGCCGGAAGATGTCGTCGTTACGTCGATTATCGATTGAATAGAGTTAGACTAGGAGCTTTCGTTTGATATACCTATGAGGGCCGCAGCCCGTGATGTTTAGTATGGCGTGGTATGGTTGGTATTGACTTTATCCGGTTATGTGTTAAGGATATGTGGGGAGTGGACGGTGATCCACGATATATGGGTTATTTAACGTCCTCTGCGGAGTATACATAAATGGTACACTCGTCTAGCTGGGTCAATGCCCCCAGAGTAGTAGATGGTACACTCGTCTGGCTGGATCAATATCCCAGGAGTGGTAGATGGTACACTCGTCTGGCTGGGTCAATGCCCCCGGAGTAGTAGATAATACACTCGTTTGGCTGGACCAATTCCCCCGGAGTGGTAGATGGTACACTTTCTAGCTGGGTCAATGCCCTCGGAGTGGTAGATGGTACTCTCGTATGGCTGGGTCAATGCCCCAGAGTGGTAGATAGTACACTCGTCTGGCTGGGTCAATACCCCCAGAGTGGTAGATGGTACACTCGTCCGGCTGGGTCAATGCCTCCGGAGTGGTAAATGGTACACTCGTTTGGCTGGGTCAATGCCCCCGGAGTGGTAGATGGCACACTCGTCTGGCTGGGTCAATGCCCCCGAAGTGGTAGATGGTACACTCGTCTGGCTGGGTCAATGCCCCCGGAGTGGTAGATGGTACACTCGTCTGGCTAGGTCAGTGCCCTCGGAGTGGTAGATGGTACACTCGTCTGGCTGGGTCAATGCCCTCGGAGTTGTAGATGGTACACTCGTCTGGCTTGGTCAATGCCCCCAGAGTGGTAGATGGCACACTTGTCTGGCTGGGTCAATGCCCCCGGAGTGGTAGATGGCACACTCGTCTGGCTGGGTCAACGCCGTCGGAGTGTTAGATTGCTTATTTGGCTGGTATAGGCTGGGCCCAGGGCGATGCCCCCAAAGTGATAGCCTATTTGGACAGTTGGATATCAGGTTATTTAGAGGGGTTGGCGTACCCCCGCCCATTTTGCAGTACTCGACTGGCTGGGTTCATGCCGCCGGAGTAACTTGCTGGATTGGCGTATTGCTTTGGGAAGTCAGACTTGTAGTCGGTTGAGTATTGGTCGTTTGTTCGATTCGGGGTTCTGTTCTTTGATCCTGTAGTTCTAGCTTTGTAGTGTACATGTCGGGCTTATGGGGGTCCGTTCGGGTTTTTACTTACACTTGCGCACGAGTGTGCCCAGCAGGTCTTATGGGGGGCCTAGCTGGGTTTAGCGTAGCTATCCTCAGTTTACATTTTGTTTTCTCTGTTTTTGTTCTATTGACCTCTGTTGTTGTTTCTATCTTATCTGCCTGTTTTTACATTTCTTGCTCAGTCGGGCTATGATGCCTAATGGGTACCTGTTGTTTTGATACTCATGCTACACTCTCCATCTATTTTCGTTATGTAGGTCTGAGCACCAGTTATTAGCGTTAAGATCGGACCTGCAGCTATTAGTTCAGGAGACTAGGGTGAGCACATGGCGTTCTGGGATTACCTGTCTCCTTCTGTATTTATCTTTTGGCTTGTCTTTTGTTTTCGAGACAGTTGTTTCTGTGGTCCACTTTTGGGACTTGTACTCTTGTTAGTGGTTCTGTACATGTGACTTCCAGGTTTTGGGAGGTGTCTCGTATATATTTAGTTTCGTTTCGTTTCAGCCTTCGTTTATGTGTTCTTATGGTATGCTTCTGCTTGGTTTAGAATTAGTTTCCACCCTAAATCTCATTACTGTTAAGTTCGGGATGGAGTTTGGCTTGCCTACTGGTGGGATGGTGGGCGTCATCATGACTTAAGAAATCGGGTCGTGACACCTTTTATACAAATTATTGTAAAAGTAATTTGTGTAAATTGGCATTGCTTAATGGTATATTATTTTAGAATTTTATTCTTAGAAAGAAAGTAAAAGGAGTACGACTCCAACCTAATTAAATTTTTTTTATTTGAGTTTATTTATTTTTAGGATTTTGTTTCATTATTATAGAAAAATAGTATTTTTTTAAGTTAAATTCAAAGTCCTAATTTTAGGAAAATAAGTTAAATTAACCTAATAAAATTAAATAATAATTGAAGAAAAATGGTGAAAAGACAATTTTGTCTAAAACAAAAACTTTTAATGAAGGGCAAAAATATTCAAACAACATTTCTAAGAGTTTTCATACTTTTAATATAGTATAGATAGATGTACTTCAAGTCTTGTCGTTCAAGTTTGATATTTTTATATCCCTACAAGTCTTGAAGCAGATAGTATTTGTAATCATTTATATTTTATTGGATTTGAATTCATAAAATAATTTGAACTAAATTAAATTCAAGATATATTAGTTCAAATAAATATTGTGGATTAATTAGTCAAGTCCAATAAAAATGAATAGGAAAAATTACGCAAAATTGCAAACATTTATAGTATATTATTTAATTTAGCTACAGCTTCGCATATACATGATTCGCGGCTATAATTTCTTAAATTTTGCTATTTGGTTCCTAATTGTATAAATTCAGAATTTGTATCATTCGGTTCCTGATTGTATAAATTCAGAATTTGTATATGCTTACCCTAGTTATTTGTATACGATTTTTTGATACATTTGATTTGTATAGGTTATGAAACATTCATAATAAATTACCTTGTTTGTATATTGACAACAAAAATATACAAATTGAATTCTAAAAAATTCTTAAATGTATAAATACAGAATTTGTATATATTTACCCTGTTTATATATTGGCAAGAGAAATATACCAACAGAAATACCCATAGAAAATGAAATTATATCTATGGAGCGTAATTAGGAAAACTGTAGCTAAGGAGGCTTATTAAGTTTAATGTCTTTGTTATTTATGAAATTCTCTTTAATTAAAGTTTAATTTTATTGGGCTAGCCCGTCGAATTGGGCTACGAATGATGAGCCCACATTGTTAAGCACAATATGTCATCTTATTCTAGAGGCCCAATTTGGTGTCACGTATCAAATGTCGTGGCATGTCAAGTCAAACAAAGAAGCCAATAGGATCATGCCACATGTCAAAATGACATGGCATGCCTACCCAAATCAAAAGCCAATAATAATGTATCACATGTGTACAAGTGACATATTCCGACAAATCAAATATTGTCATGTCACTTATCTATGATTAGCCAAAAGAAACTTGTCTTCATCACAACTCTTCCTTCTACAACTATATATATGTCACGACCTAAAGTACCCCCTAGACGTGGCATGGCGTACAAGACCCCGAAAGGCCTCATACAAGCCACTTAACATGTATCATACAAGATAATAGCAATTAAAGAGTTCAAAAGACAATTCATTATCACAAAAGTTTACAAAGCATAGCAGAACTCTACATATAGTCTCAAAGCCATCTATCAAAAGAATACAAAGAACATTGGGAGTTAACCGAATACAAGTCCAAAGGTAAAGAAACATAAAAGAATAACAAGGCAATGTCCTCGAACATATGAGGACTCACCAAGTCTTCAAGGCTCTTCTACTACAAACTCTAGCCACGAGTATATGTGGAGGAGTCGCCACGCCCTACATCAATAAATCAATGTAGACAAGAGTATGCGTTAGTACAAACATGTACCAAGTATGATAACTATGCATAAAATCATTTAATCATGCTAAAAGGGAATATTTACATGATATGCAAGGACCAAGCTAAAATATGAGATAAAAAAGGTTAGAAATATAAGTCATAAGATCATGGTCAATGAAAGCTAAACATGCTTGAAACACTTGAAGAGACACCTTGAAAGTCACTTTAGTTCATTATTGTGGGAGATTACCTTTAACCAACATTTAAGACCATGTGAGCTATTAACATGGAATCCAGTGTCTACCCCACACCTAAAAGAGGTGTCATTGCTTGCCAAGGCAACAACCTTAAACTTCTAGCTTACGTGGATCCACTAGTTAATGCCTATCTAGACAACCTATGGTGGCACATAGTTTATGGGACATAGGTAATCACCACTTGTCCACTCGGTGCTAAGTATAATTCCCACAGAATAGTAATAAATCATAATTCATCTTATCTTTAGTAGACATGGGTAATCTCCTCTTGTCTATCTTTAGGCAACATGGGTAATCGTCTCTTGTCCTTTTCATTAAAATAAATAGCTTCTTAACTTTGATTCAAGTTTAGTTGAGAAAACCTTTCAACCCTTTATGAATCCTTTATGTGAGAATAATCCCTTCACAAAACATTTTTTGAGTAGTATGTGAGAAATCCTTTCACAACTCAACAACAATCAACATTTATGCTTCAATCTCAAAGCAAAATCTCAAATCATCAAAATTTCATAATTGAACATGCATATTTTCATTAAACCCATCTTTTAATCATTCATAACTTCATCATGAAATTCATAGCTTAGAAGACATAAATCATGCATGGCTCATGTAAATTCATCTTAAAATCCTTCAATTTCCCCAATTCATTCTTCATAGTTCAAAACCTCATATTATGATCATAGTCTAGGAATCATGAAATTCATATGGGTTCATGGGGATTCAACTTAAAACATGCAATTCAACTCAATTTCATGCATAAGAAGTCATAATTAAAGCAAGTTGATCATAATTGATAAGAACCCACATGATAGAAGAAAACCCTAAATTCAATTGAGAATTGTTACTTTGAAAATTGGGGAATTCGGGAACCCTATGGAGGAAAGGACTCCATAGGTGAAAGCTATCATACCTCAATGCCAAAAGCTTGAAATCAATGGAGGATTAGGGGACTTGACCTTCAAACTCTAACTTTCTTCTTCTTCTTCTTTACTTCTAGAGAGAGAAATATTGGGAGAGGTTTTGGGAATAGTTGAGAAGTGATTAGAAAGGGTAGAAATTAGGCTTAGAAGGCTTATATAGTTCCTATGATTAAAGGGTAACCGACTTAGATTAGGCATTTAACATTTAGGAAAAAGACCAAAAAGCCCTTCTTAAAAATTAACTACTGACCCTCCACCAATGACCTGACCTACGGCTCGTGGGTCCACCAATGAGCCATGCATCATGGTCGTAGGTCCCATTGTTTGGACCCTAAAAAATTGCTCAAATTTCTAGACTCACCTATGATCACACCTACGGCTCGTACATAGAACGATGACTCGTCCTGTTGAACCGTATATCAACTACTGAAACTTAACATTTGGAAAACTTGGACAGTGCCAACCATGATTCCACCTATGGTCCATAGGTCAGACCACGGACCGTCGGTGGTCTCGTTGGTACTGCACCAGAAATTTTTTTGAAAACCTGAAATTCTCCCCTTTTCAAATCTGAGGTGTTACATTATCTGGGAACATTCATCCTCGAATGGGAATCAAGACATCATAAGAAGGATAGGAACTTAATCTAACAGCTCAACATGAATGTAATCACATAAATGCACATATCCGAGGAGGAAACATCAACTCCAAGCTATAGCATGTTCAAAGCATCATTTCATAAAGTCTATATGCAGCTCATACTTATATGCACATAATCATGGAGAAATAAATCAAGTTAACTCGTTTGTTTCAAAATTTAAGCTTTTCATGGACATGCATAAATGAGGAATGGGAATATCTAAGACACATGAGACCAAAAGAGGAAACCATGAGGACTAAGTATCTCAAGCTAGAGTAGGATCGGAGGGAAAGAGATGAGGATATCGGGACATCATATCGGCCTCGGCCTCCTAAGTAGCACCCTTAACTAATTGATTCCTCCAAAGAACCTTCACGGAAGCAATTTCTTTATTCCTCAACCTTCGAACTTGCCGGTCTAAAATCTTAACTGGAACTTCTTCATAAGAAAGGCTATCCTTTATACCAAGATCCTCTAATGGTACTATGGATGTCGGATCACCAATGCATTTCTTCAACAAGGAGACATGGAAAATCGGATGCACCTAAGTCAAGTTCATAAGCAACCTTACCAATATGCCTCAAAATCTGATATGGGCCCACATAACGGGGACTAAGCTTCCCTTTCTTCCCAAACCTCATTACACCCTTCATGGGTGAAATTTTCAAGTAGACCCAATCATCAACATCAAATTCTAAATCTCTCCTCCTAACATCGGCATGAGACTTTTGTCGACTTTTACCCATTTTCAACCTTTCTCTAATAAGCTGAACTTTCTCCATAGCCTCATGTACCAACTCGGGACCTATCAAAGCAACTTCACCAACTTCAAACCACCCTACAGGAGATCTACACCTCCTACCATAAAGGGCCTCAAATGGAGCCATACCAATACTCGAATGATAGCTACTATTATAGGCAAACGCAATCAAAGGCAAATGATCATCCCAATTACCCTTGATATCAATCACACAAGCTCTCAACATGTCTTCCAAATTTTGAATAGTTCATTCCGCTTGCCCATCGGTTTGAGGATGAAAGGTCGTACCAAGCTTAACACGAGTACCAAGGCCCCTTTGGAAAGATTTCAAAAACTAAGAAGTGAATTGAGTACCACGATCGGAGATAATGGATAGAGGCACTCCATGCAGCCTTACCATTTCTCTCAAGTACAACTTGGCATAATCCTCTGCCGAATAAGAAACCTTGACGGGAATGAAATGGGCTGATTTTGTCATTCAATATACAATAACCCAAATTGAGTCATGTTGCTGCCAAGTGTGTGGTAAACCAACAATAAAGTCCATGTTCAGATCTTCCCACTTCCAAGTAGGAATACTAATATCTTGGGACAAACCTCCCGGCTTTTGATGCTCAACTTTCACTTGTTGACAATTAGAACACTTAGCCACATATTCCACAATATCCTTCTTCATCCCATTCCACCAATAAACCTCGTACAAATCACAGTACATCTTGGTGGCTCCCGGGTGAATGGAATATCGAGAACTATGGGCTTCTAATAGAATATGCTCCATCAAACTATCAATATCAGGAACACACAAATGATCTTGATATCGAAGCACACCATCTCCTTTTGGGAGAAAGCCTCAACGGAGTTTTTGAGCACCGCTTCTTTCAACTCCATCAAGATTGGATCCAGACCTTGCTTTGCTTTCACATCCGACACGAAGGACGATTCCGATCCATTACGAACAACCATCCCTCCTTCAGTGGAGTCAATTAGCTGAACACCCATTTAGGCCAATCTATGAACATCTCAAACCAATTCCTTCTTACCATTCTCAATTTGAGCAACACTACCCGTTGAAACTCGACTAAGAGCAGCCACCACCACATTCGCCTTGCCGGGGTGATAGAGGACACTCATGTCATAGTCCTTTAACAACTCAAGCCACCTCCTTTGGCGAAGATTTAGGTCTTTTTACTTGAACACATATTGCAAACTCTTATGGTCAGTGAAGACATCCACATGGACACCATACAAGTAATGCCTCCAAATCTTTAGAGCAAACACAACCGTCTCTAGTTCTAAGTCATGAGTGGGATAGTTCTTTTCATGAATCTTAAGTTGCCTTGAAGCGTAAGCAATGACTTTCCCATTTTTCATAAGGACACACCCTAGTCTGATCCTTGAAGCATCACAATAAACCACAAACCCATCGGACCCTTCCGGTAAGGTCAACACCGAAGCCGAGGTAAGTCTATCTTTCAATTCTTGAAAATTCTTCTCACACGCCTCGGACCATGTGAACTTAACATTCTTTTGAGTCAAAACCATCAATGGGGAAGCAATCGAAGAAAACCCTTCAACAAACCTCCTATAATAACTAGCCAAACCCAAAAGGTTCAAATATCTGAAGGTGATAGAGGTCTAGGCCAATTCTTAATCGCATCCGTCTTCTTAGGATCTACCTCAATACCTTTACCGGAAACAATGTGACCAAGAAAATCCACGGATCTTAGCCAAAACTCACACTTATCAAACTTTGCAAAGAGATGTTGGTCCTTGAGGACTTGCAACACAATCCTCAAATGATCGGTATGCTCATCCTCACTTCTTGAGTAAATCAAAATATCATCAATGAACACAATCACGAACATATCAAGGTATTGTCTAAACACCCGATTCATCAAATCCATAAATGCAGACGGAGCATTTTTCAACCCAAACAACATTACCAAGAACTCGTAGAAACCATACCTAGTCTAAAAAGTCATCTTAGGGATGTCATCTTCCTTCACCCTCAATTGGTGATAGCCCAACCAAAGGTCAATCTTGGAGAAATAGCTCGCTCCTTGAAGTTGATCGAATAAATCATCTATTCTTGGAAGAGGATACTTATTCTTAATGGTGACTTTATTCAATAGCCGATAATCAATGCACATTAGAAGTGAACATCCTTCTTTCAAACAAACAAAATTGGAGCACCCCATGGAGAGATACTCGGTCGAATGAAACCCTTATCCAACAAATCTTTCAATTGCTACTTTAACTCTTTAAGTTCTACCGGAGCCATCGATAAAGAGGAATAGAGATAGGTTCCGTATCGGGGAGAAGGTTAATACCGAAGTCTATTTACCTTTCGGGAGGAACACTGGGTAGATCATCATGAAACACTTCCGAAAACTCATTAACAATAGGGACCGACTCAAGAGTAGGGGTTTTGGAATCCACATCCCTCACCCTAACAAGATGGTATATGCAATCCTTAGAAATCATCTTTCTAGCTTTAAGACAAGAAACAAACTGACCCTTAGGCATAGAGTTTCTCCCTTTCCACTCTAGGATAGGCTCATTTGGAAATTGAAACTTAACCACTCGGGTCCTACAATCAATAGAAGCATAACAAGAATGCAACCAATCCATCCCAAGGATAACATCAAAATCTAACATATCAAGCTCTACAAGATCAACATGAGTGACTCTATGGGATAAGGAAACAGGGCAATTTCTATAGATTCTCTTAGCCACAAATAGATTCAACAATGGGAGTAGAGACACAAAAAGGATTTAGCAATACATCCGGAAGAACATAAAACCTCATATCCACATATGGCATCACAAAAGACAAGGTAGCACCGGGATCAAGCAAAGCGTAAACATCAAGGTGAAAGACTTTCAACATACCGGTAACCACATCGGGAGAACCCTCTTGCTCACGACGAGTTTGGAGTGCATAGAATCGATTCTGCTTTGAATTCCCACTTGAACCAGTATTGACGTTGATGTTGAGCCCATCGACGATTATATCCTTCATTCTTAGCCACTAAGGGACAATCCCTTATCTTGTGGTCCATCTTACCACAACCAAAGCATGTATTAGAACCGGCTAGACATTTGCCCTCATGCTTTTTCCCATATTTAGCACATGTAGCCGTCGAAAATCCACCACCACTACCTCCTTGAGGATTAGGGTTAGACACCCTATCCTTGTTGAACTTAGGAGGAACATTGGAGGAACCTTGACCAAAATACCCCTGTCGGAACATAGAACGGCTATGTCCATCGGACCTTGAATGTGAGAAGTTACCATCACCGGTCTTAGCCCTCTTTTCTATTTGTTGGGCATGCTCCATGAGACGAGAAATGTCCATATCACTGATAAGCATGGCGGTACGACATTCCTTGACCACTATTTTGGACACCCCCAAAATGAAAGTACTCATCCTTACCCTAGGATCGGCAACCATAGTAGGAGCATATCGAGACAATCGTGTGAACTTCAAAGCATACTCCTTCACACTCATGTTTCCTTGACGAAGGTTGATACTCAAGTACCTTTTCCTCCCTCATCTCTAGTGGAAAGAACCTAACAAGGAAAGCAACCTTGAACTTTTCCGAATCAAGAGGACCCGCATCATCCGCCCTTTCACTCTTCCATTGCTCAAACCACACTTGAGCCACACCCTTAAGTTGATAAGCTGCAAACTCCACCTTTTCCTTCTGTGCCATGCCCATGATCATTAGCACCTTGTAAACCTCATCAATAAACTCTTGAGGATCTTCCTCAACCTTAGAGCCATGAAACTCCAGAGAATTCATTCTAGTGAAGTCCCTCACTCTAGATGCCGCTGTACCCACATTTGGGTTCACGGGAGCCTCAACCTCCCTATTGGCTTGAGCCAACACTTGAAAAGTAGCCCTAAACTCCGCATTAGTCACTTGCTCAGCCAAAGGGTCGACCAAAACTTGAGGAGCTTGAGGAGGAGCTTCTTGTTCCCCATTCTCTCTCGCATTCCTTCTAGCATATGCCCTTCGAGTGGCCATATCCTGAAAAGCATCGGATAGGGATTAGGATAGAGATATAGAGTTAAACTATATCGCACGACTTTAAAATAAAGAAAGAAGTGGAGTTTCCTAAACATCTTGTAGCCTCTCATTCATAAATGTGGCGCGATTCACACTCATTAACAAGACTCTACTCAACGTGGCTTATGAGACTTCCTAGGACCTTTCTAAAACCTTGTGCTCTGAATACCAAGTTTGTCACAACCTAAAGTACCCCCCCTAGATGTGACATGGCGTACAAGACCCTGAGAGGCCTCATACAAGCCACTTAACATGCATCATACAAGATAATAGCAATTTAAGAGTTCAAAAGACAATTTAATATCACAAGAGTTTACAAAGCATAGAGGAAGTCTACATATAGTCTCAAAGCCATCTATCAAAAGAATACAAAGAACATTGGGAGTTAACCGAATACAAGTCCAAAGGTAAAGAAACATAAAAGAATAACAAGGCAATGTCCTCGAACATATGAGGACTCACCAAGTCTTCAAGGCTCTTCTACTACAAACTCTAGCCACGAGTATATGTGGAGGAGTCGCCACGCCCTACATCAATAAATCAATGTAGGCAATAGTATGTGTTAGTACAAACATGTACCAAGTATGATAACTATGCATAAAATCATTTAATCATTCTTAAAAGGGAACATTTACATGATATGCAAAGGCCAAGCTAAAACATGAGATAAAAGAGGTTAGAAATATAAATCATATGATCATGGTCAATGCAAGCTAAACATGCTTAAAACACTTGAAGAGACACATTGAAAGTCACTTTAGTTCATTATTGTGGGAGATTACCTTTAACCGACATTTAAGACCATGTGAGTTATTAACATGGAATCTGGTGTCTACCCCACACCAAAAAGAGGTGTCATTTTTTGCCAAGGCAACAACCTTAAACTTCTAGCTTATGTGGATCCACTAGCTAATGCATGTCTAGACAACCTATGTTGGCACATAGTTTATGGGACATGGGTAATCGCCACTTGTCCACTCGGTGATAAGTATAATTCCCACAGAATAGTAATAAATCATAATTCATCTTATCTTTAGTAGACATGGGTAATCGCCTCTTGTCTATCTCTAGGGAACATGGGTAATTGCCTCTTGTCCCTTTCATTAGAATAAATAGCTCCTTAACTTTGATTTATGTTTAGTTGAGAAAACCTTTCAACCCTTTATGAATCATTTATGTGAGAATAATCCCTTCACAAAACATGTTTTGAGTGGTATGTGAGAAATCCTTTCAAAACTCAACAACAATCAACATTTATGCTTCAATCTCAAATCATCATAATTTCATAATTGAACATGCATATTTTCATAAAACCCATCTTTTGATCTTTCATAACTTCATCATGAAATTCATAGCTTAGAAGACATAAATCATGCATGGCTCACGTAAATTCATCTTAAAATCCTTCAATTTCCCCAATTCATTCTTCATAGTTCAAAACCTCATATTATGATCATAGTCTAGGAATCATGAAATTCATATGGGTTCATAGGGATTCAACTTAAAACATGCAATTCAACTCAATTTCATGCATAAGTAGTCATAATTAAAGCAAGTTGATCATAATTAATAAGAACCCACATGATAGAAGAAAACCCTAAATTCAATTGAGAATTCTTACTTTGAAAATTAGGAAATTTGGGAACCCCATGGAAGAAAGGACTCCATAGGTGAAAGCTATCATACATCAATGCCAAAAGCTTGAAATCAACGGAGGATTAGGGGACTTGACCTTCAAACCCTAGCTTTCTTCTTCTTCTTCTTTACTTCTAGAGAGAGAAATATTGGGAGAGATTTTGGGAATAGTTGAGAAGTGATTAGGAAGGGTAGAAATTAGGCTTAGAAGGCTTATATAGTGCCTAGGATTAAAGGGTAACCGACATAGATTAGGCATTTAACATTTAGGGAAAAGACCTAAAAGCCCTTTTTAAAAATTAACTGTTGACCCTCCACCTACGAGCTGGCCTACGGCTCGTGGGTCTAACAACGAGCCATGCATCATGGTCGTAGGTCCCACTGTTACGACCCCAAAAAATTGTTCAAATTTCTAGACTCACCTACAATCACACCTACGGCTCGTACATAGAACGACGACTCATCTTGTTGAACCATATATCAACTACTGAAACTTAACATTTGAAAAACTTGGACAGTGCCTGTCACGCCCCGAGACTACCCCCTAGGCGCAACACGGTGCTTAGTGTCACGAGTGACCCCAAGCTAACCCATGGCATGGCATATCTAAACAAGTTCAATTAAATCAATACTGTGCGGAAGCTAGAAATAATTTAATGTCTGAAATGGGGAAAATAATCCAACATGTCTGAAGGTATATAAATAAATGAAGAGTTTAGTGATGAGTGAAATCAACACCAACTACTCAAGCTGAATCTAATCTATGTCTGAAAGCCTCTAACTGACTTGAGTTACTGGGACATGCCCCCAGCTAACTCTAAGAAGACTGAAACTGAAAGTAAAGTCTGAAAAGCAAAGCATGTCTACTGTCCTCAAACTATGAGGACTCACCACTGAAGCTGCTGAGTATGAACTAGAAGTCAAGCTAAACGTGGTCTGGATGTTGAGCGCCTGAACCTACATCATGAAACGATGTAGCGCAAAAGTATGCGTCAGTATTTTGAATGTACTGAGCATGCAGGATATAGATACTAAACTGAACAATATAATTTGGATAATATAACTCAACATGGAATAAACTGTACTGAAGTATAACTGAAAATTGGGCTAGATGCAATGACCAAGTACTAATCATGAAGATAACATGCTGAACTGTATACTAAAGTAATTACTGATAACATGGTCAATGCATTAAGAATATGACTGTGGGAGCTACTGTTAACCGACATAAACCACGTGAGCTAAACGTGGAGTCCGATGTATACGCCCTATCGAGAGGACCCAATATACCTTGCCAGGGTATAAAGGCATGACTGTGGCGTGATCACTAAAATGGATGCCCAACATAGGGGACTTCTGAACCTACGTTGGCACGTAGTTTTGGGACTTAAAGGGTACGTTGAACCCTAGTCCAACTCGGTGCTATGTCTACTCCCAACTGAATCTGCAAAACTAACAATGCAACTGATATACTGAGTAGCTCAAAATACTGACATGCTATCTGGGAATGCAACATAAATATACTGAAAATATGGCATTCAAATACTGGAGCATGATTTTCTGATTGATCTGTCTAGCAAGTATAATTCATGAAATGATGATAATCAATACAAGCTAGGGTTCTGAGTTCTATACATGGGACTATGAAAAATTTCCAAGAAAACATATTATTTAGATCATGGAAACAATAGCAGCTAAAATCACAACAAATCTACAAGGTTTTCGAAACCCTAGGTCTGAACAATTTATGAGAAATTGGAGAACTGGCTGAATTCTAGGGACCTAATGGGTGAAAGGAACCCACTAGTGAAATCCCACATACTTGGTGACGAAAACTACGGAGAAATCCTTTGGATTTGGGGGCTGAACTTGAAAAACACCTCTGCTCGTTCTTGGGAGAAACTGTCACTTAATCCTCTTCTTTTATTTCTAAGTTAGATGATTTTGGGAGAATGAGGGCTCTATGTAGTTTCTGACTATATTATTAGGCTTAGATTGAGTAAAACGACGTAGTTTAGTCATCAAACGACATAGTTTAAGTGCCCAACGCATAGGGGAAAAGACCCATATGACCCTAACTTAAAAGCTGTCGCATTGACTTCAAGACAGGCTTCACGAGCTGTACAATGCTTCACGGCTCGTACAGTGGGTCGTGAAGCTTTCAAGATAGGCTTCACGAGTCGTACAATGCTTCACGGCTCGTACAGTGGGTCGTGAAGCTTGAGCAGCCTGACAGTGCTTCACTAAAATGGGCATAACATTTTACTCCGAACTTCAAATGGAGCAAACTCGCTGGCGTTGGAAAGAGGACTTAAAGACTTTTAATTTGATAGGTCATGGGCCACCTAATTCATTTTTTACTAAAAGATATGATCGTTTGATGTTGACCCTAAACTCGAAATCTGATGGATGACATTGTACGGACCACTGTACGAACCGTACAATGCACCATGGGCCGTTTAGTGGCTCGTGGTGAGTGACTTCACCTTGGCTGCCTAGGGAAGTCCTTCATGATTCCCTATACGGGCCGTGGTCCCCTCCACGAGTCGTCTAAGGTCTCGTGAAGGGTCCATGGTCTATTTTGGGTTCGTGGACCTTTCCCATTTTCCCTTTTTAGCCTTTTTCGAAATCCAAGATGTTAAAGTGCCAACCACGATTCCACCTACGGTCCGTAGGTCGGCAGCGGTCTCGTTGGTACTGCACCAGAAATTTTTTTGAAAACCTAAAATTCTTCCCTTTTCGAATCCGAGGTGTTACAATATAGGGATCTTCATTATTTAAAAAATTCTCCAAAATTCTAACAAGAAGCGAACTCATGGATCAAACACTTCAAATTTCTCTACAAGCTACAAGCGTTCAAGTACTCAAACATTTTTCACATTGTTCTACAAGTTCTAGAGATCAAGACAAAGATTCAAGATCAAGCTCAAAGACCCTTGAATTCAAATACAAATCATGAACAAGTTCATCCAGACTCGATATCAAGCTCTAAAACCCTTATATTTATATTCGAAAAGAAGAATCAGAAGATTCATAGAGATTGCATCACTCACATATTGAAATCAAATACTATGATTGTTATAATATTTTTCAGTCTTGATTATTATTTTCTCTAATCGAGTTTTACCGTCTACACCTGCCTTTATAAATTGGTCTTTTACATGATTTTGAAGAGCTAAACATTATTTGAATGCAGAAGCTAGGGCAAGACGAGTTCTTCTGAGTTTTTTCTTCTCTTTATTACTTTTCAATATTTCTTGTAATCATATGGATTATTATCTTCTTATGAGAATCATGAGTAGCTAAACTATCTATTTCTAGGGTTTTGGCATTGACGTGATTGACATTTGACAATCGCTTATAATATTGAATTTTTCATCTTTGAGTTATTTAATTCTTCTTTGTTTGAATCATTTTAATTTTTAGCCAACTATCAAATATTATTGGTGATTCGTTAATTGAACATAAAAAAGGTAATAGTGGGTGTAACAAGAAGTAGAATTTATTCATGAACCTTATAGGTAAAGGGATCAATTCACTAATGAGGATAGTAATATACTCTTTAGTCTTGCTTAGTTGATACATACGGAATATACATGCACTTCATTATTAACGAACGATCATATAATATAGACGTCAAAAAAAGTTGAGTAGTCTTGGAGTTTTTGGCAAGATGTTCAATAAGTGATGAACATACAACTAATAACTCAGGTAAATAAATGTTACGATTAAAAGACTCAATTGTATTGTTAAATTGCCAAGACCCTAGACTTTTCTATTAAAACAAACATTTTCCTAGGTTACAACAAGTTTTATTGTTTTCTTAGTTAACTTTAGAATAATAAAAACTCAAGAATTATTTGTTTCTAGGAATAGTTGAAATGAGAATTCCAATTAGACCATCAATTTTAAAGTTCTTGTGATTACAATATCCGGACTATTAATCACATATTACTTATGTGACCGCGTACATTTGTGTGCGTTTGGACACAATACTATACCGACAAAAACTACTGTAAAATATTTAGGCGAAATGGTCTAACGGACCTCTTTACTTGTACGAGTTCGTATTATGGACCCTCTTACTTAATTCTTTACCAACTAAACCCTTAAACTCAATAAAACACAATTTAACAAACCCCTCTGACCATTGACCAGACTTATGTAGCATTAGGATGTCTGAGTTGGCAAAAGTGTGTAACTACACACCTCTTAAGGCGAGTGAATAGCATTTTTGAGTTGAAAAATATTAAAAATAATAAAAGAAATATTTTTTAAAAAAACAATTAATTAAAAAAGCCTTCTTCTTCACCCACTACCTCTCCTTTTCAAGTCATCGATCTCCATCCCCTTCCCAACCCCTTTTTCTTTCTTCTCCACAATCTATTGTCGTCAATTTAGCATATCTTGGGCACCCCCTTGAGTCCACTCATTCACCGGCGGAGGGAGAAAGCAGCATTGGTGGTGCTCGTTGGAGACCACTGATTCGCAGTGGAGTAAGAGAGAAGCAGCGCTGGTGGTGCTCGCCGGAGACCACGATCTGCAGTGGAGTGAGAGAGCTAGAGAGGTGGCGCTGGTGAGAGGAGAACGAGGTGGGTGAGGGTACGAGGATATGGTCACCCCGGCAAAGGGGTTTTTCGGCCAGATCTGATGGTGTGGTGACTTAGGTTGTTGATTTTGTGGAGGTTGGAGGAGGAAAGAAAAATGGTGATGGTGATGGTGATGGTGATGGTGTGCGGCGGAGATGAAGACAAGTGAGGGAGAGAGTATAGGTGGTTTCACCGGTAAAGTGGCGACGGCAGTGGCAGCGGCTTTCTGAGGAGATTTTGGCCGTGAAACAGTGGGGAGAATCTGATGTATGGAGTTTTACTTTAAAGAAGGCGGAATGATCTGGAAGACCCTTATACTTGGCTCGGATTGTCACCTAGACCCTCATACTCACGATTTTGCCAACTGAACACTTAAACTCAATGAAACTTGATATTTTAAACCCTTTTCTCATCTGATAAATGTGTGTGTCATACAAACATCTACATGTGGAATTCCACGCCATTTTTTTTATGACACACATCTATGTGTGGAATTCCACGTCATTTTTTTAACGACACATAAGAAATAAAATATTAAAAAATTAATTAAATCAAATATCGTTCCCCTCTTCTCTCCTTCAGACCCCCAATCGTTCCTCCCTCTCTTTCTTCTTCATCAAATTTCTCCCCTCTTCTCCCTCCCACTCCCTTTTCGCTTCTCCATCAATATCCTGCACCCCCTCTTTTCTTCCTTCTTCTTCAGATCCCCTCTCCCTTCTCATCTCTTCTTCAGATCTCTTTCTATGTTGTTCCTTTTTTTTTCTCCACTTAATTCGAAAATATAAGCAAATCGATAAAGTGAACAAAGAGATAAAAAAAATTAAACTAATAAAAGCATAAAAACAACTAAAGATTTCACTGGTTTGATGAATTGTGAAGCATATAAAAAAGAATTTATGGTGCTTTTTGGTGTTCATAATATTCTCCTGTAATAGAGAAAGGGGCTGAGAATTTTTAGTGTTTTTCTAGTTCCTTGAATTTTGTGGTTTTTCGATTTGATGTTAATAATGTGTCAAAGAAATTGATTGTATTGAAAGCTAGGATTTTGTATGAACTGAATTTACTGGAGTTATTGCTTTTTGAAGGTGGTAAAAAGGGGGAGAAAAGAAGGTGTGAGTGGGGTAAAGAAAGGAAGGTGGGGGTGGGGAAGAAGAAAGAGGTGTCTAATTGAGTATTTTATTTTTTGTTTTCTTATTTATTTATTTTAATTATTTTTAATTAAAAAATTGTATATTTACGCGCGTTGTACGCGTGAAATTAATGCATTGTTCCAACTCAACCAATAAGTTGCCACATAGGATCAGTCAACGGTCAGAAGGGTTTAAAATAGTGTAATTTAACAAGTACAAGTACCTGGATGAAACTTTACGAAGTACAAGGGTCCAAATTACAATCTAAGCTAAGTATAAGGGTCTCTCAAGTCATTCCGTCTTTAAAGAATACATTAAAATTTTATTATCTTATCTTTTATTAAATAATTTTGGTTAATAATTTTAAAAAATAGTTCAAGAAATAATTATGACATGGAATGAATATATCTGGCGTGGATATGACATGTCATTTATGTAAAGGAGAGTGAGCTACGCACATGGTGGGAGGGATTTAAAAGTCTCATTTTAATTATGTTTAAGAGTTCAGTTGGCAAATGATTAAATAGAAGGGTCCAGAATACAAACTGGTAGAAGTACAAGGGTCCATCAGACCATTTTGCCAAATATTTATTAGGAGCTAAATGGTCTCCTTCCACTAGTACAGCTATCAACAGTAAAATGGAAAAAATTTAAACACCTTAAGAAATATCCCCTCATAAACTCCCCGCGCAACAACTAGTATTTATATTCAACAAAAAGAGAGACCATGTTTTCCATTACTCAAATCATTGTTCAGGAATTCTGCAAGTCATCCAAAATACGATGCTTAAACCCACCTTTGTGCTGCCAAGCGTAATTTTCCTCCCACAATTTTACAGGATAACGAGTTAGCTATTGTGATTGGTTGCGATGGCAGGCAAACAAATAGACAACCAGGAGTTCAAGGAGCAGAAAGACAAAAGTGATATGGAAGAGGAAGATAAGTCTTCTTAGTCTTCTGCTTTTTTGATGATATCTATAAGAAGGAATACATGTCATAAGGTAAACAGGAGTTCCCGACTCAAGCAAAATGATACCGGCTCAAGGTAAGTAAATTCTTTAGTTTAGGGAAGGAATTCCCCAAGTAACTAAAGGTAAACATTGTAAAAAAAGCACCTATTTCTATACCGATTTCGGAAGAACGAAGATAAAGGGGATTCATAAAAGAAAGGAAAAACCAATATAGGAACTTCAACTAAGAAGACAGCCTATAAATAAGACTGGCTAAGGAAGATTCTACTATTACTCATTTGGATAAACAGGCTAAATGGCTTAGGTTCCAGAAAAATGTAATGAAAACAGCTATGTAATATTTTCCTCTCACCTATCATGGAGATAGAGTGGTTTATCAGGAAAGCCCCCAATTATATCTATACTCTAGTTTAAACTTTGAAGTGCCTTCAAGCCAGCTTGTAAAATAAACACTTAAAGACCAAAAAAGTAACAACCAGCAGCATACTATCAAGAACTCCAAGTCCAACAAGTAAAATAACCAAAGCAATTTATCCTCCTTATATGTTGTCAAATCAGATGCATAGCATTGTAATGGAAATAAAGATTGTTTTCCTCATACAAACCAAAGAAGGAACACTTCACAAAACAAATGGTTCACCATGAATCACATAATGCTTCGAAACCTTTTGTGCATAAGAGTGGATTACTTATGATGCTTTGTCCATTAGTTGAATTGGCGTCAGAATATTCGCCTTGCTTGTCTCAACAATACATCCATTCATTACCATCTCCTCCAGCATGAAGTGCGCTTTCTCAAGATGAAACATGATATCTAGCTCGCACTATTGAATTAGAAAATCAATAAACCAGAAAGCAAAACATGCCAACTGACTTCCAAAAAATAATCAACTTAATTCACAAACTTACCACATTGCCAAAATGACGATCCATAGTTTCAACTAAGAGGTGAATGAATTCCAAAATAGCTAGTTCATTCTGCCAAATGGAATTGGAGATAAATGATGAAAAGGCAAACCAAACAATAATCTTAACTAGCTTATGGTACCTAAATACGAACAAAGTTTTGTCTCAATAATCCTCTCCAAAAGAAGGCCTGCTGTGCATGAACTAAAAAATACCAACCCTAATTAGGCGTGACACAGCTGCAGTAAAACAGATTGATACATGACTATGACAGGTTTTACCAACAAGACACAACAAATAATTTTTTTTCTTCAGATGGTAACAAATTTTATTTATTCAAAGCACAACAGTTGTGCTGTCCATAATCACAGGGGCATGATCCAAAAATATACAGCAAAAAATTTCTTTCTTACAGAAATCCAAGAACATCTAGTATAAGCTTCTGAGTCTTCTGCAGAAGCAAGCAATTCAATTTTATCTTCTGAAAGGAGTTACCTTGACTAAAAAACATCTTGAGTCCCTAATTTTCGTACAATTTACCATATGCATGCAAGGATCTAATTCCTCTACTTTTTCTGACTTGAAGGTCTTCTCCGTCTATTCTAGCATGACAGCAATTTCTTGTATTGTTTGGCATAACCCAGTGTTTCCCTGCTAATGCTAGAGACTAGAAATATGTTCTAAAATTGTCTAGTCACTTTACAATGTAAGAACAAGTAACTGTTAGTTTCTGCCTCTTCCGCATTGGTGGCATCTTGAGCAAAGGTGTATACCTCTTTTCATCAGATCATCTTGTGTTAAGTAGGCCCTTCTTTTTTTGAAACTGGTAACTATTATATATATGTGTGTGTGTGTGTGTGTGTGTGTGTGTGTATAAGTGGGTAAACAGTAAATGGATTGTTCTACAACCAAGTTTACAATTGTACTCCATAAGCTAAACTGATCTACCTCTATATTGACTCTAGAACATCAATATTTGAATCAGTATCATCTATCTGTTAACACCAAAAACATAATAGCAGAACATAATTCAGTTTGACCTTCTACATACTATTCTATATTTTCAAAACATCTTGAATTCCTCTCCTTCCAAATTGTCCACTGGATGCAAGCATGGACAATGTTTCATCTACTTCTGTTCTTTGCCATAGATCCTACTTCCTCCCAACTTTGTAAAGCTTCTATAATCTTTCCGGGCATGATCCAGGAAATTCCTTTCAGGTTAAAGAAAATTATCCACAGATTTTGTCACTTTGCAATGAAATAATAGATGGCTAACAGTCTCTTCTTAAACTCCACACAAAAAGCATCTGGCACACTGTGGTCTTTCTTTTCATTAAATTGTCCTGGGTGAGGACAGCTTCCATAGCCAAGAGCCACACAAAACAAGCTACTTTGTGTGGGATATTAGTTCTCCATATATGCTTCCAAGGCCAATTATCAATCTGCTGATTAGACTGATCCATCATCCTATCCACAATATACCCTTGTCTGATTCCTTTTTGAGGAGAGAAAAAGCCCATTGGTCCTCTATTCACAATGACCCAGAATTTCACCATTGATATACTAAATTTGATCCATCTAATCCACTTATCTCCAAATCCACATTCCTTAGGATAGAAATAAGGTAAGACCAATTGATCTAATGTCCTCTCAATGTCAAGTTTGCACATCACACAAGGTTCACCACTTTTCACCCTCTAATCTAGCACTTCATTTACTATCAAAGTTGCATCTGTAATTTGCTTGTGCTTTATGAAGACATTCTGATGTATTGAAAACAAGCTTGCCAATAATCTTCTTAAGTCTTTCAGCTAAAAGCTTAGATGCAATCTTATATATACTGCCAATGAGGCTAATTGGCCTTGTAGTGTTTTAATTCCACAGCTCTTTTCCTTTTAGATACCAGTGCAATGGAGGCATTGCATGATTTAACCATATGGCAATTCTGATGGAAATCTATGAGAGCTCCCAGCACTTCTGGCTTGAAAAAACCCCATGTTCTTTAAAACAAAACCATAGTGAAACCATCAGATCCTAGGGCTTTGTCAAGTGTGTGGGACTGAATGATGGAGTGAAAATCCTCATCAAAAGTTTTTTCAAGCATATCGCTATCATCGCCTGATAAGTTGAGCACATAATTCTCAAAAAAAAAAAATCTCAAAAAGTTGGGCACATCTTCAAAATTGGCAGTAGGCCTCTAAGCTTTAGTTTGAGTGTATAGATTCTGGTATTACCTTAGTACATCCTCCTTAATTTGCACTTTGTCTTCAATTATTTCCATCCCCCCACCTTGAGTGTATCTATGTTGTTATATCTCCCATGAGAGTTGGCCATTGCTTGAAAATACTTAGTGTTTCTGTCTCCATCCTTGAGCCACAAACATCTGGACTTTTGCCTCCAAGAAATTGTTTCAGCTTTGGCCAAATTCTTAACTTCAAACTTCAAATTTATTGGAATCATGTGAATATTCTATAGCATATATGTAAATATAATAGTTAGTTTAATTTACTCCTATTATAATTAGGTATTAATTTGTATTGATTTACTCTTGTTCTCTCACATGGTATCAGAATTTTCTTTAGTGAGAAACAAGAATAAAGTAAAAGAACAAAATTGATGAGCATTCCAGCAAAACCTCCATTGTTCCGCGATTCCAACGCTCTCCAAGGTACTGTGCATCTACCAGTACCACCATTACGATCGAAATCCTCGCACGAATTCAGCCAAAAAATTCCATTGTTGTAGGGTTACTCACGCACCACTCCCAGATCCAGATCTCTTGCATCACGCGCTCCACGCACCGGCAATTTCTGATAGATTCCTTTTTCCATAAGGTTCGCCCCAACATTACGACCATGCCCCTTTAATTTTTTCCAAATTTTGACCACTTTCCAGAGGTCAGATCTAACTTTTCAGTGAGATAGCAAGCAGTTTACCTGATTCCAACACTATTCTTCGGGTTCTTTAGTCTCGGCCAGAATTCACGTTCTTTTTGGACACTAATAGCACTCTGCTTTCATGTCTCTATGATACGATATTTTTTGCACTAAATTTGTGGGCTCCAGCAACCCAAACCATGGCATCACAGCAGAACCTTCCATAGGTAGTGGGAACCATTTATCTTGGTCCTCCTTTATTCAGTTATGGTGCAAAGGACAAGGTGTTTAGGATCACTTGGTTAAATAGGCTAAGGATATTATTGAAAAAGATAGAGGTGAATGGGAGAAGATTGATGCTTGTTTGTGTAGTCTATTTTGGAAATCTATTGATTCTAAATTGATGTCCTTGTTCTGACCATCTCAAACTTGCCTCTTAGTTTGGGAAAAGGCTCATGGGCTATACACAAATGACACATCCCACTGTGATAATGTGATTTCTCGATTGACTAACCTTAAAAGGCAAGATTCAGATATGTCGACCTATCTTGGATAGGTTCAGGCGGTTATGGAAGCATTTGATGAGTTAATGTCGGCTACTCCAAATGTCAAAAAACAATTGGAGCAGTGCCATAAGATGTTTCTGGTTGTTAAACTAGCAGGACTTCCATCTGATCTTGACTCAGCACGTGATCAAATTTAGGCTAGCTCTATTGTTCCTATTATTAATGACATGTTTGCTTGATTGTTATGACTAGTTGCACCACCTATGAAGTTTAGTCATCCGGTACCATCTGCAGACACTTCTGTTCTAGCATCTGCGACAGCATTTCGGACTGAAAATCAACATGGAAGCCGTTATGGGAAACAGCGACCAAGATATGGCATTGTAACCGATTGGGCCATACCCATGATGTGTGCTACTCTCCCCATGATAAACCAAAGAATGTTCATGTTTCTAAGACTGAATCCACTGGAAATCCAACCAATTAGCTATTCTTTTTGTCAAAGGTAGAATACAATGACTTTCTTCAGTATCAGGCGAGTCAACAGACATCTTCATCAAAAGCTTTTGTTGCCTAGATTGATAATCTTGTTGCTTGTATCTCTTAAAGGTTAAGTAGTTTTCAGCCCTCAAGAGTGTTTGGATATTTTATAAACGACTTAAAAAAAAGTTAAAAGTTAAGAGTAGGTAACCCTCTACTTTTCATTTTTTAACTTAAAAGTTACTGAAGTTTGACTTTTTAAAAACTACTTTTAAAAAAAATATTTTTTTAAGCTAAGCCAAACGGGCCCTTAGTCCACCACACTTGGCCGAAGGGTGATGGAATCAAGCGCTTCTGACCACATTTCTAGCAACAAATATGTATTGTCTAATATTACTTACGTTAGCTAATGGTTCTCAAACCATGGCAACCAGAATCGGTCAAGCCAATCCCTTACCTTCCTTGACATTGTATAATGTTCATTTTTGTCCCTGGTTGTCCCTTTAGCCTCCTGTCAATAAGTCATTTGGCTAAGGTTTTGCATTGTTTCATCTCATTCTTTAGTGACTTTTTTGTTATACGGTACCTCAATACAAGAAAGAAGATTGGCGAAAGGTGTGAGTCTAATGGACTTTATTATCTCAATTCTCACAGATCCAATACTGTTTGTTTAGTCTCTTGACTTCTAGATTTAATACACAGACGATTGGGATACCCTAATTTATCCGGACTTCAGAAGATGGTACTTAACTTGTTCAAATTGTCTAAGTTAGACTGTTAGTCATGTCTATTAAGGAAGCACACCCAAGCTCCTTTTCCACGTAGTCCTAATAATCGTGCAGAATCTCTTTTTCATTTTGTTCATTCTAATACTTGGAGTCCTAGTAGAGTTAGTGCTACATTGGATTTTATGTACTTAGTTTCTTTCATTGATGATTATTCAAGGTGCACTTGGATGTTCTTAATGAAAGATCGTTCTAAGTTATTTTTCATATTTCAAACTTTGTGCTGAAACAAAAATTCAATTTGGTGTTTCTATTCCAACTTTTCGTAGTGATAATGCACGTGAAAATTTATCATTTCAATTTAAACAATTTATGTTTACCCATAGAATTCTTTACCAGACATCTTGCCCTTGAGAAAAAAAAGGGCATATGGTAGAGACTGCACGCACTCTCTTCTCATACAAACAAATGTTCCATTGCATTTTTGGGGGGACGGAGTGCTCACCTCTTGCTATCTGATTAACCGTATGCCTTCCTATAGTTTCAAAATCGGGTTCCACACTCTGTTTTGTTTCCCAGTCAACCTTATTTTCTCTTCCGCCACATGTCTTTGGGAGCACATGCTTTGTCCATATACTCACTCTAGGAAAAGACAAATTAGCTCCTTAAGCTCTTAAATATGTCTTTCTCGATTATTCAAGGGTACAAAAGCGATATTGATGCTTCTCACGTGACCTCCAGCAATACCTTATGTCCATTGATGTTACTTTCTTTGAAAGTCAGCCCCACTTTACATCCTCTTTTGCTGAACAATTAGGCACTTCTAAGGTTCTACCAGTTCCATCTTTTGGGGATCCCGCCATAATCTATCCTTCCACGTCATCTCCTGTAACTCCATCTTCCTCCCCTGCACCTCCACCACTCTTGACCTATCATCATCGTCCATGTCCAAATGATTTACGCCCGCCACCAGAATACTTGCCTGCTGAGAACTTGTCCACACAGTCCTTTTATTGCCACTCAAAAAGGTAATTGCTCTACTCGTAACCCTCATCCAATCTATACTTGTTTGAGCTATCATCATTTGTCACCGGCCTATTCTGCCTTTGTATCATAATTATCATTTGTATCTATTTCTAAGACTAGAAGCAAAGCTCTTTCTCATCCAAGTTAGCAGCAAGCTATGATTGAGGAGATGTCTGTCTTACACTCTGGTGGTACTTGAGAGTTTATTCCTCTACCTCTAGATAAGTCTTAAGTTGGTTGTTTGTAATGACACTCCAGGTCCTTTTTGTGTTAATGCCTTCTTTTCGTAGTTTAGAGCGTTCCTGTAGCGACCCCAAGTCATTTATGACTTGCTGGCACTGACTGTTCGGTCACTTGGTCATTCGTTTGGGTTTTATGCCCGTTTCCCTGTTTTGGAGCTTTTGAAACTTTAAAAGTTGAATTCAGTCATAACCTCAGGTAAACGACCTCAGAATAGGATTCTGACGGTTCCATCAGCTCCGAATCGACCAAATTAGGCTAGAAGCATTGTTGGCCCAAGCCTCGAGCTTTTATTCGTATATGGTTTTTGGGTTGCTTCCGCCTTCTCCTTATGTGTTCCTTTATTTATGCTTTTGCTTAGTTGTTGCTAGTTTCCACCCTCAGTCCCATCACTGTCAAGTTCCAGGACAGGGTTTGGATTGCCTACTGGCGGGTTGGTAGGCGCCATCATGACTCGAGAAATCAGGTTGTGACATTGTCATTGTGTATATAGCCCTGATGGATAGATTGATCGCCTAAAAGCTTGATTAGCGGCCAAGGGTTATACACATATTTTGTCTGGACTATGGTGATACCTTCTCTCCTGTGGCCAAGATTGCTTTAGTCCGTCTCTTTTTATCCATGGTTGTTTTTCGCCATTGGCCTCACTACCACTTGGATATTAAAAATGTCTTTCTTCAAGAAGATCTCAAAGATAAGGTATATATGGAGCAACCACCTAGTTTTGTTGTTCAAGGGGTCTAGTAACATGGTGTGCAGACTAAGATGAGCACTTTATGGCCTAAAAGAGTCACCTCGAGCATGGGTTGGGAAGTTTATCAGGGTTATTCAGGAGTTTGGCATGGTAGGAAGTGCAATTGATTATTATTGTCACGTTTTATTGTCACTTTGTTCCAGGTTTGTGCATATATTTGGTGTATGTTGATGACATAGTTATCACAGGCAATGATGATGAGGAAATCAGCAAATGTGACCAAGGATCTTGGTTGATTGAGGTACTTCTTAGGCATTGAGGTTGCTCAATCCAAATCAGGAATTGCCATTTCACACTATTATGCACTTGATATTCTTAAGTAGACATGGATGACAGATTGTAGGCCTATTGATTCTCTAATGGATTCAAATGTTAAGTTCCTACCAGGTCGGGGGAGCCTCTTAGCGATCTTGAAAGATATAGATGGCGGGTAGGAAAGTTGAATTATCTCATAGTGACTCAACCTGATATTACCTTCCCAAGTAGTGTTCTAAGTCAATCCTTGAATTCTCCTTGTGACCTTCATTGGAATGTAGTTATTCGCATTCTTTGATACATAAAATCTACTCAGGAAAAAGGAATATTTTACTAAAATCAAGAACATGAGAAAATTGTTGGATATTCAAATGTAGATTGGGTAGGGTCACACTCAGACAAACAATCAACTTGTGGATTTGTGTTCTAGTAAGGGAAATTGGTGTTTGGAAAAGTAAGAAATAAAATGTGGTTGCTAGATGTAGTGCAAAATATCAAACTATGGTAGTGGCAACATGTGAACTCATATGGATCAAGCAATTACTGAAGGAGTTAAAATTTGGAGATACTAAAGAAATGGAACTTGTGTGCGATAATGAAGCTGCAATTCACATTGCATCGAATCTAGTGTTTCACGAGAGGACCAAACACATAGAGATTGATTGTCATTTTGTCAAAGAAAAGGTACTCTCAGGAGACATCGTCACAAGGTTCGTGCAGTCAAGTAATCAGCTTGCAGATATACTCACCAAGTCCCTAGCTGGTCAAGAACGAGTTATATATGTAACAAGTTCGGTACATATAATTTGTATGCACCAGCTTGAAGGGGAGTGTTAGAATCATACCATTCGACCAATATTATAGTTTGTTGAAGGAATAGAATAACTGGCCTCCATTTACATACCAAGAAACTCATGGTGTTCCTTTTATTGTTTGTTGCCATTGCCCCCCCTTATGTTCCGTATAATAATTTTGATCTTCGTGATAGAGGCTTCCTACCTTGCCTGCTCCCTTCCTTCTTGTTGCTCCGCTCATAGTTAATAGCACAAATCAAATTAAGTACTTGAGATTTCCCTTTCCTTTTACCCCTTGACCTGGCAGAGCCTGATGATTTCCCTTTTAAAAGTTGTGTTTGTCGTTTCTGCTCCATTCTCAAAATTAAATCCAACAATCCATGCTTGAATCCAGCAATATTTACCCCAAACGCCTTGCAAGCTTTCCTCATACCTATCTTCATCCATTTTGATGTCTCAATAACAGAGCGTTGTTGCACTGTTAATGGAGCAAGATGTTCATCTTCATACCAAGGGAGTGATAGAGAATCACTAACAAAAGGAGTAGAAACATCAGAATCTGTGCATGCAATAGAATGGGAGATAGCATCCTGCCAATTCAAATGCAAAAAGAGACCTCTAACAACTTTTCTGAAATTTTCAGCTTCATCATTTGCTTCCTCTCCTGCCTTAGATTGAAAATTCTCACTGTAATTGGAAGAGTTGTAATAATTGACAGTGGCCTGCTGCGGGAAAGACGAGTATTACCCACTGTTGAAACTGGAGGCGTGTACTTTGCTTTTCACTCCACTCCTAGAGGAGCTTTTCTTATTGGGACTTTTAGTCTTAGGTTTAGAAGCCTACTTGGCTCTTTAAATAATAAGACTTAACAGAGCCCTGGCCCAAAACAGTTTGGCCCAACTTTTGAATATTTGGTCTCATAGCTAAGACTTGATTAATAAGAGACTAAGAAACTTTGAGACCCATCAGATTTGAATTAAAGTGATCATACTCTGTTTGGCCACCCACATGCATAGACTTGACTTTTCCTTGTACTCCCAGGCCTGAATTCACTGCTCTGTTCATTGTATCTTCCTCCCTTTCCTCGCATGAGTTTTTTCTTTCTTCTGATGACTGAAGCACGCAGCAAGTTCTTTCATGATGGAAACTTCAAATTTCCAATTGTCCACTCCTAGATCAATAGTAGTTGGGAGCTTGATAGTTAAACTATTGACGCAGATCCTCACCCAAAGAAAATGACACTTGTGTTTTGTATCTTCATCAACGCCAACAAATCCCCCACATAGATTGCCAATAAATCTGAATTTTTCCATGGTTCAAGCATGAAGCAGGACCCCAAAAACTTTGATCCAGATATTACCGGAAATCTGATTCGCTTACTTCGTACCCATTATCGGAGACCACCAGTTTAGGGTTAGTCTCTGGCCATTCCAAAACAATTCTCCATCCTTAACCGTAGCCACCTCTTGTCTCGAGGGAAGTTCGAACATGAACTGACTGCTGGCCAAGGGAATCACTTTCATATTTTCTTTCAGCAATACTTCTCCTCATTCATAGGTATAGTCTCATAGCCATCAGTTAGGTCGATGTACATGCCCTATTTCCATGGGTAGTACTAGGATACTACCACCACTTAGGTTACTAATTTCCACCCACACTGAAATTTCACACCAAATCAGAATGGTGTAAACATATCCATCACTTTTTGCTTCTACTTTTGTTTGGAAAGTTTCTGTCTCCCTTCACTATAATTCTAGCCCAACTAGGAATGTTCAAAACGGAACCGAAACCAATAACCCGAACCAAAAAAAAGTTATTGGTTTATCAGTATTGATTTAGCAGTTTTGGTAACGGTTTTGGTTTTTTCTTATATTGGATTACTAGTTCTTAACAGGTTAACCCATAACCCAATAGTAAATTAATAAATTACATTTATACCATTCGGCATATAAAGTTCTTGACTTAGGATTTAGTTTCATACTTTCATTTTCCACTGTCTCAAACTCCAGGTTATCCTACAAGGTGCTAGTGCTTTCTTCTGACCAAGATGCAATCTGTCAACTCATGTGCATAGTTCATTTGGTTTGTCACCTTGTTTCAAAATGTTATTCAATGATTCTTTTTTTTGTGAAATCTCAACGGTTAAACGAATAATCAAACTAATAAATCAACATCTTAATGTTTCTATAACGGTTAACATGTCTACAAATCGATAACCGATAAGTCGTACCGATAAACTTCAAAAGTGAACCAAACCGACCGATTTGCAGCCCTAAGCCCAACACATATGATTCTTCAAATTGGTTTCTTCTTCTGTTTCAATCCAACCACCACAAAACTACTAATTACTTTTAAAACCTTTTGGGACCATAAATTTAACATCCCTAAGGGCCAAATCCATACGTAGTTTCTTTCCACCGTTGTTGGCCAACATCTCACTGTGGGAGACTGCCAATCAAATAGTAGCTTCACATACTTCCAGCACCATTCACTTGTAAGGATATGTTTGGCAATTTTCCTTGTCGAAAGTTCAAACAGGAAATAGGAATCGTTCATCTCATAAACATTAACTTCGTGTGCAAGATTCCTATACAAAGGTAACCCATCTTCAGACGTCATTTGGAGGTGGAATGTCCTACAAAGACACATGGAGTCTACTAACATTACATCTCCCTAGAAGATCCATGCCTATTGTTTTGGAGCTACCAGAGATGATGATTCTGGAGTTCTAGGTCTTGATTTGCAATGTTTAGGTTTATGTAGTCATCCATTTGTTGGCCCTGACTACTTCAGCAAAAAAGGAGTTGATGGTTGAAATACAGCTTTCTCTTCCTTTATGTTTGAAGCATCAGTGAACTTTCTATCCTTAATGTAATCTTCTCCCTCCCTACTTTAACTGTGGGATGATGGTGTTTTTTATCTGTTTTATCCTTGTATAGCAGTAATGCTGATGTACCTTCTGTATTTATTGTATTTCAAAGTACAATAAATCTCTGCACGGAAATGTTCTATTTTCCATCATTTGACCGACATACTCTGGCCCTTTGTGGCCGTGTTAAGAATATAAACAATCTACCTCATGACTTTAAGGCTCAAAGTGAGTCTCCTAAGCAGATTTCTTGCAGCATTCAACCCAGTTGAACCAGATTTCAGATCCTGAAATTGTCCTTGTAATGTCATCAGATCAAAACCCTGGTTTAAAATAAATTTTATCATCCCCCATGTTGAATATAGACTAAGTTTCTGATCAATCACTGACGAATGATTGAGGAGCAAACTATGTTTCCTACAGCGGAGTTGCTGGAAAAGTGGTCGTTGAGGTTGCAGAAAGGAGAGAAAGCTAAACCTCAATTATCGTGTCTGGGAGTATTTTTTATGGCCAACATCTATTTTGCAGTGGCCCAACTTAAGACAAAACAAAAAATTCCAAGATGAAGATCAGTAGCCAGTGTACATCTTGGGGAACACCTCTGCAATAAAATAATGTTCTGGGCCTACAACAAAAGAACAACCCAAATACTGATCTGGACTGCAAAACTTATACTTGATAGTTTTGCTAGTCCCTTAGAGTTGTACATAGTTGATAGATAGCATACCAAGTACCAGCAGTGTGGGAGGTAGGTTCACACTTAAATTAAGATATTTCTCTAACTATACATATGAAAAATCAAGAAGCTTCCAGCTCATAGAATTAGGTCATGGAGGTAAACAAAGAACGCTTCATGCATTGACATGACAGGAATTGACAGGAATAGAGGGGGCAGGGGGATCGACCTGTGCTTGGTACACTACTTCAAACATGAAATACAAATGGAAATAAGTTAAATCCTCTTTTTTGTAACAGAAGAAATGTGAATTAAAGCCAATGTAATTGGCTGGTAAGCAAACAGGAAAAGAAATGGTTAGGTCACTTGTAAATAAAAAAGCAGGAAGAAGTCATATATGAGAGACAGCATAACTTACTTCTTCATTATCAACTCCAACAAGGAAAAAGAGTGACGCATATCGCCTATACACAATTTTGTAGGTACGATGCTCCACAAATGAACACTGTTTTCAAATGCAGGAAATAGACTATCAACAAGAAAGATTGGAACAAAGAAATTCAGAATCATATGCAAATTCACTAACACTAGAAAGAAAAAGAAAAAAAAAAGTTTTACACAGGTATTGACACAAGTAATAAGGTTAAAAAAAAGTTGAAAGGTGACTAGTATACAAGTAAATTATTTAAAAGGATCCGTTCAAAGCCTGAGATTCATTCTCTATTCTGGTCTTTACTTTGCCAGCTTACTGCCGAGCATTAGCAGATGTTGTACAGCAATTATAATTATTAATTACATTAGAGAGGAACTCCTACTGATAGAATTGAAAAAAGACCCATGAGCTCGATCAACAGAATTGTACCTTTTTCACAGAAAATGAAAAACAAATATAGAGGTGAAATTGGGGACCTGTTGTTCGTTGCGGGCTAGGCATTTGCGTACAATTTCACCCTCTAGAGCACGTCTTTCTTCAAGAGTGAGGTATTCGTAATACTGGGCAAGACGAGTTTGTCCTTGCTTATTCACCATTAGTATGAATCTGATCCCCATGATCCAATTCTCAATTCTCAATTTCTCATCCACAACACGCCCCTTCGATCTGCTTAGGTTTTTGTTTACCATTTAATTAAAATACCCAAAACGCTATAACAAATATTGACAAATGTTTTTATTATAATTACTTTTACTTTTCTTACTAAAATTTTCTTGTGTACAAATAAAAAAGAAAGCAAAAATTACAAAAACTTAATTTACATTACAAAAATATAGTCCAAAACGTATATTACAAATCTTTACACTAAAACACAAAGTATATAATAATACACATCCATTATACAATAATATACAAAATTTTCATATTTTTCTTTATAAAAATGTTTTAAAACTTAAACAATATTATAGACCAATTTATAATATTATGTGAAATTATAAAAGATATTTACATACTCATATACAATAATAGATAATTTATACACTATTATTATAGCAAGAACAAAAAAAGCGGACCTCGTTTTCTTCCTTGGATCCAAAAGACACATCCAAAAACACCTTAAAATTTACACCAAATCACCTAAATAATTATATTTAAGCTCCTCAATAAGTAATCGATATTTTGCAACAATACCTATCCAAAATAGAGTTTATTTGCAGAAGTTCAATTTTCAAATTTTGAAACTTTGAGCTTCAATAGTGGTTGAACACTAATCCTTTGTTGGGTTTGTGAAAGAAAAAATAATGAGAAAATATTGTTAGCGATAGTGGAGTTTCATTACAAAGCAAATTGAAAAATAAGTGTTTTTGGTAAGTCGATTGAGATGGAGATCGAAGGTGAATTATTGAGATGATTTTTGAAATAAAAATTCAATCCCATCAGAAATGGAGTAGCTGAATCTATTCAATTTTTCACGGTAGAAACTAGTTTTATGCATTTTGAGACAAGCCTTTGTATTTTTGGTCCATTTATGGGACTTATACTCTTTTTTTAGCAACTCTGTACTTGTGACTTCTAGGTTCTGGGAGTGGCCTTTCTTATTGTATATATATTTTGGTTTGCTTTCTCTTATCCTTCTGTTTCTGTATTTTAATTGTTGCTTTTGGCTTTTTTTCTACCCTTACACCCATTACTTGACATTTCAGGTTACGAGTTGGCTTACCTACTATGGGTTATAGTAAGTGACATCATGACTCGAAAAGTTTGTATCAGAGCCCCAGGTCCAGCGGTCTCACTTGTATGGAGCTAATGCCTAGTAGAGTCATATGGATCGGTGTGGAGATGTCTGTATCCTATCTTCGATAGGCTAAAGGGCGTTGTTAGGAATATTCTCTCTTTGTATCGCTTTCGTGTAGTGTGTATCTTATTAGTTTCATGGAATCTCACTTATTTCATTCTTTCACAGGATGGCTTGTACATGTCGTTCAACTACGGGGGGTGATCCACCTGGCCCATAAGTAGAGCCCCAACTAGGGGCAGAGGATGACTGCAATAGCGTGTTAAGGCTGCAATACCAATCTGGAAAAGGACTCTAGAGCTTGCAACGGATCCTCAGGCAGCTCATATTCCTCCGCAGCCAGTGGGGCCAGGTCCAGCACAACCACCACCCAGACCAATCGTTGCTCCCGATCTCCAGGCAACCATTACTAAGATTTTGACAATTCGTAGGGTTATGAACCAGGCCCTATCTACAACGACAGTTACACAAACCCCACAGGGTCAACCTACAACAACGGCACCTCAGGTCTAGGTACCACCTGGAGGTGCCCAGCCTGTGATTGCGGTCGGAGCTATGCCACTAGATGAGTAGAAGATGCTCAAAGTGTTCTTGAGATTTTCACATCCAAGGTTTTCTATGGATATTGGGGAGAATGCCCATGAGTTTCTAACTACTTTCCATGAGCGGCTATATACTTTGGGCTTGGTGGAGTCGAGAGTAGCCGACTTCACCACTTATCAGCTTGACAGGCTAGCCAGACAGTGGTGATGTTCTTATTTTGAGACTAGGCCACCTAGGTCTCCTCTGATGTCGTGGTAAGAGTTTTTAGAGCCTTCTTGGCAAGGTTTATCCCACAGAGCATTAAAGATAGACTACAGGTGCTCGAGGTTGGAGTAGGGCTCCATGACTGTGTCTGAGTACAAGGTGAGGTTTCACGAGCTCTCCCACCATGCTACTATGATATTACCTATTGAGAAGGAGAGAATTTGGTGCTTTGTTAGAGGTTTGAGAATCTAGTTGCAGATTGGGACTCAGTTTATGGTTTCTGTGGGTCGTTCCTTTCTGGACATAGTTGACCATGCCTGCACTATTGAGAAGCTCTGTCACGAGGCCCATGGGGTAGCGATAAGCAGTCTAGGCATGCGGGTAGTTACAATAGGTCCCATTCTAGGCCCAGGGACTTTTATGATAGACCTCGCCAGAGGTTTTAGCTGGGTTAGTCCATCCGGCCTATTCAGGCCTCACTTCATGCTTAAGAGGGTGATCAGTATGGTCAGGGTAATGTTGGCTCGAGTCAGGGTCGAGGTTGGTCTCCGTCAAGTGCTTCAGGTCGTGGTGGCTGATACTTTGTGAGCTGATCTTCACAGGGTTGTTTTGAATATGGGGAGCTTGATTATTGGTCCAAAGACTATCCCTTGAATAGGATGATTGTAGCAGCTCCACATGCAGCTCGACCATCACTTGCAGTAGCACCTCCAGTTAGAGGCGGAGGCTAGGGTCAGGACCATCAGGTTGGTCACCAAGGTGCACGGGGTGGTATCCAGGGAGGCAGGTCAGGTGGTAGGTCAGATGTTTAGGGAAGGGGTGGAGAGGCCCAGTTGTATGCAGCTCTAGCGAGAGTGAAGGCTGAGGCATCAGATGCGGTGATCACAGGTACGATTCTTTTATTTTATTAGCCCGCCTCAGCTTTATTTGATTTGGGCTATACTTTTTCATATGTATCTCTATATTATGCTTCTCATTTGAGTATGAGTTTGGAGCCCTTGGCAGCTCTATTGCGTGTATCGACCCCAGTGGGTGAGTCTTTTGTAGTGGATTAGGTGTTCCAATCTTTCTTGGTGACTATCAAGGGGTATGGCACCCAGGCTGACCTTATATTGCTTGATATGTTGGACTTTGATAAGATTCTGGGCATGAACTTGTTATCCCCCTGCCGTGTGGTCTTAGATTACTTTTCTAAGACCATTATCTTAGCCATTCTTGGTATTCCCCCGGTGGTGTGGCAGGGTTCTTGTAGTCTCACACCGATTGAAATTATCACTTTTATTCGCGCCCAGAGGCTGGTGGCTAGTGGTTTCTTGTCTTACTTGTCTTATGTGCGGGATATGAGTAGGGAGATTCCTTCAGTTGAGTCAGTTCCTATTGTCTGCGAATTTGTGGATGTGTTTCGTACTGACCTACCTGGCCTACCCTAGAGCGTGATATTGATTTTCCTATTGACCTTGAGCTGGACGCTCATCCTATCTCCATTCCGCCATTTCGAATGGCCCCCGTAGAGCTCAAGGAGCTTAGTGTTTGTCATACCCCTTTTTCGACTACGGATAGGGTTTTTCCAATTTAAGTGACTGTATTGAATAGGGATTATTTTATTTTTTCAGAGTCGCCACTTGGAATTGAGTTATGGTGTTCAAAGTCACCTTTTTTATCATCTCTAATCAAAAGGAAATGACTCTTTATTTGGTCTGCGAACAAGAAATTCAGGTAAGGAATTCTATTGACCGAGGGAAGGTATTGGCATTCCTCAAGTCCTGTGGTTCTAGCACGATCACTTTTATCAACTTATACTTGACTAAAATTATTTTTTGAATATATTATTATAGGTCATGACTTGTTCGCATTTGTTTTTTGTTGAACTTTTATTTGGTCTCAACCTAGATACGTAACTGTATTCTTGGTCTTGACTTTTAGAGACATAACTGTCTTCTTAGCATCGCACCTAATAATTTTATCTATAAGTCTTATTTTAAATTAATGAAAGTTAATTATATTTTTGGACAAGGTGCGTCACCGCATCCTTGAGTTTCTTTTAACTGTCTCAAAAAAGATGGGCAACAACATTCTTAATCGAAACAAACATTTTTAACATGTCTAAAAGTTCGTCTAATATTAAAATCAAATATTTGTTCCTTAAAAAGAAAAACATAAAATAAATTTAAACTTCTAGGATACAATATAAAATTTTGGATCATTTTATATCTTTTTAATTTAGTTACTCTTAAAGTTAATATCAAAATTAAGCATGCACATATTGCAATTTCTTATTAATCCAATAAAAACAATGACAAGTTGCTAAAATAAATGTCTTTTTTTTTTGTTTGATAAAATAAAAACGATAATATTTTTTTGCGCCTAATAATCTCTACTTTATCATATTGGCATCTAAGTTAAGAAAAGAGTAACGCCATGACCCGTTCATTTTTAAGAGATCACGACTAACGAATAAAAATTAATAAATAAAAATAATCACCAATTAAAGCTATCCTCATGCATTAAATAGAAATATAACACTCAACTCAATATGCATTTCAATCAAATTATGAATAAAACAAAACTATAAGAAAACTTATCACACAATTACATCAAATTCCATAAATAAATTAAAGAGATAAGGTATAAGTTGAACCTCAAATGAAGAAATTAGGTACCGCGAGATCTTGACCGAAGCTTGATTATAACACCCACGAATCTTTTGTAGATTGTATGTAGTGGTAAATGTTTTGTGTTTGTATGAAAGTAATGAGAAAGGAAAGAGATTTTTTTGAATGTGTTGGCGAATTTTTGAAAGAAAATTCAAATAAAATATGAGTGTTTTTTTTGTGGCTGCATTTTTTTGTTTCCTTGTGTTGGCGTGTGTTTTTCGTTTTCTTGGTATTGCTGATCCTTTTTTTTGGTATATGTGCAGAATGGTCTTTTGGATTTGTGTGTGTATGTGTGTTATGGTATTGTTGGGTTGTGTTGTTTTTTTGTTTGGATGACAGATGGTTTTTTCTTTTTCTTCCGTGAGTGCTAAGTATTTAGGGGTGTGAGGGTACTGTGTTGCTTTTTCTTTTTTTTTTCTTTGTGTGAGTGTGTTTTATCGGGGTAGGTGTTGCTGATATGGGAATGGGGAGTTGTGGTGAGGGTGTGGGATGATGTGGGGGTAAGGGAGAGTGGTTTTAGGGAGTGGGGGAGGAAAATTTTATAGTGTGATGAATGGGGTAGTGTAGGTTAATTATTATTTTTTAATTAAATATATATAAAAATTTAATAATAGAAATATTAGCTAACTAGTTTGAACTAATAAAAAATTATAATTAAGAAACGCTAACTTATTTACTTAAATTAAAAGAAAACATATATTTTTGTAAATTTTCTTTTATTTTGAAGAAATTGAAAATAAAACTTAACCTAAAACGTGATTCTATTTTTTGTAGTTTTCAAATATTTTAAAATAAACTTTACCAAAATAAGATAAAAATTAAAATATCTAATTTAAATATAAATGAAATATTTAAGTACTAAAATTGGTCTAAAACACTAAGTTCGGTCAAAAATCACGTGTCTACAGTTTGCCCCTCTTTGACTGAAAACACGAAGAATTTGCAGACAAAGAAGTAGACAATGAGACAAATTTTGACCGGACTCTAAAAAGAAAAAGAATATGCGACCGAGTCCTGGTTTTAGATAGCCTACATATCCCGGGTTATAAGAGAATTAGGTCATATGTAATTCAAGGATAAGAAAAGAAATGGAACATACAAGAGTTTGAAGAATCGGGTGAGGTCATATTGAGGCTCCGGTCCGCGGTTCCTATCATTACATCAAAAATGAAAGCTAAAAGTCAAAAAGAAAATACAAGTACAAACTCCTATTTATGCAACTTCTCTTGAATCTTGACTTCAATATTCACTTTGAGTCTTGATCTCCAGATATCATCTAGTTTCTTCAGGTGAGTACCTTGATCTTGAACTTAATTATAGACTTAAAATTGACAATTAAAGTGAGCTTTTGACGCTCTTTCAAATGACAATTTGAGAATCTTTTGAAATGTCTGTTTTCTTGATCAATTGTTGAATAGAAATAGATGTCAGGAAGTCAGATTGCTACATGCATTGAAGAGGTTGATTTTTGCTATCATGGGGAATGAACATTCTGAAATGAATTGAAACTTTGCTGCTGAATTTCAAATCCATGTTTCGCTTGAAGAAACCTGCAAATCATCACAAACAAAAGAAATAAACAAAAATTTTGCCCTAGTTTTCACTGGAAAATTTTTGTGAGTTATTAGCAAATGTGATTTTCAAAAATAAACTCAGACTAGGAAGTGTTTATCCTAGGAGAAAATGTAAAATAAACATCTCAAACTAGGAAGTGTTTATCCTAGAAGAAAAATGAAAAAGAAAAGTCTCATACTAGGAAGTGTTTATCTTAGGAGAAAATGAAAAATAAACATCTTAGACTCGGAAGTGTTTATCCTAGGAGAAAAATGAAAAATAAAAGTCTCAGACTAGGAAGTGTTTATCCTAGAAGAAAATGAAAAATAAGCGTCTCAGACTATGAAGTGTTTATCTTAGGAGAAAATAAAAAATAAATGTCTCAGACTTGGAAGTATCTATCCTAGTAGAAAATAAAAAAATAACTGTTTCAGACTAAGAAGTGTTTATCCTAGGAGAAAATAAAAATAAATAATCTCATACTAGGAAGTGTTTATCCTAGGAGAAAATAAAAAATAACATCTCAGACTAGGAAGTGTTTATCCTAGGAGAATTTTTTTTTCTCAGCCTATGAAGTAGGGGTGTACAAAACCGAACCGAAAATTGAACCAAACCGCAAATCGAGTCAAATCGAAAAAAATTCGACCAATGATTTGGTTTGACTTGGTTTGGTATTGGAAAAAAAAACCCGACTATACTTGGGTTGGTTTGGTTTTAACTAAAAAAAGTCAACCCTAGATCAAACCAACCCGACATTATATATATAATTTTTAAAATTTATTTTATACATAAAAGTATTTACTTTGATGTAATTTCTAAATATTACTTATACGTTTTCATAATTTTTATCTTTTAACATATTTTTTCAAGTTTTTCGAGACTTAGAATTTTGAATGGTCCAATAAAGGTTATAGTCCGTAGATATTAGTAACTCTAATAAATCTCAATTCAAAATCAAATTAATACTAATGCTAACAAAATAAATTAATTTAACACTATGAATGACAATAATGTTGAATAATATTTGTTTAGTTTTACATTGGTTTAGACATTTAAAATACATAACTTAATTTTTATTTTTTTAATGTTTAATCATGTAACTAATACTTATTAGACTTATTTTAGCATGATTTAGTACTTTTAAATTATGATCATTTTTATTATGTCTTATCAATTTGCAATATTTATTTTATACGATTTCATTATTATTTTTTATTGAATATTTTAGTGTCATCACTCATCTCATATTTTGTGTTATTTTCTTAAGAAACACCTTAGATAGTTGTATTTTGATTAGACTAAAGAAAAATTTGGAGCACAAGTTAATTATATGTTTGTATGAATATTTTACTGGAAAAATCCAAAAACTCAAAAATATTTGAGGTTTATTTGTTTGGTTTGATTTAAAAATTTAAAAATTTGACACAAATGGTTTGATTTGGTATTTGAAAAATCCGAACCAACCCAAAAAAACCCGAGGTTGAAAAATCCAAAAAAATCAGAGTTTTATTAGTTTGGTTTGGTTTATAAATTTAAAATTTTTACACAAATGGTTTGGTTTAATATTTGAAAAATCCGAACCAACCCGGTCATGTACACTCCTACTATGAAGTGTTTATCATAGGAGAAAAATGAAAAATATTTAGGTATGCATGTAAAAATAATTTCAATTGCAACCATGTTTATAAACTTGAGTCTTCAAGATAACCTTTATGTTAGCAACATTGCCCCTGTTTAGACAGAGAAAAAAGAAAAATTGTGAGTTTTAAAATGGTCGGTTTGTGGCCTTGACTTTGAGGATGATTGCTCCTATTGTCGCCATATTTGAAGCTGATTTAAGCTTGGGTAGACTTTTGCATTAGCCCATCTTGATAATCTTGAAGACATCTCTAGTTATTCAGAATTTCAAACTTCACATTTGTTATATTGTTTTCACCCTCCAACAATCATTGAATCTTGTATTCATATAAATTCTCAAAATTTGCTAATTGTTGACAAGTTACTGTGCATATCACTATTTATTGAATCATGTCACATTTGATGTGTTGGCCAAACTTTGCTTTGTGCAATTGAAGAGATGGTAGCAATTTTGAAATCATTTTCTGCTTGTTTCAACGAAGACTAACTCAAGGAAAAATTCCAAAACGAATTGAGCGACACAAAATAAGAAGAAATAAATTTGACCCTTTTGAGAGAAAATAAAATAAAAACAAAAAATGGACTCCTTTGAGAGTGGTGGTCAATTCTAATGATCATGACATGCATTTTGGATTAAATGGTCTGATTTGTCCAATCAATCTAAATTTCATCTTTGTCAAACTTTCAACTTTTGAAGTCCGACTTCTACAATCCAACTTTTGCACTAGATTCATGGCTCACATTTGACTTGTGGTGCCTCAAAAGGTTTTCACCAACAAGTCTCTCTCATTTTGTATGTCTCTCACTCACCATCGTCTTATGGTGTCATGAGGATTTTCACCAATAAGACTCTCATTTTTCACTTTCTCTCAACTCCAAATAATGCTTTACTATGCTTGTGAGGATTTTCATCGATAAGACTCTCTCATTTTTCAATCCTTCTAAAATGAAATTATATTTTTTCTTATATGATAATCAACACCAAAAGCTTGCTTAACTTGTCATTGTTAAAAATTGATCAGAAGGTCTTTATTTGGATTGTAATGTGGCTTTTGAACAGGGTTACAAAGAAAGAATGGCATGAATGCTCAAATATAACACTTGTAGCATGGTTAATACTTACAACTTTCGGAGTCGAATCTTTTTTTAAAAAATAAAAATAAAATAAAAACTTTTTTTGCCCCAGTTTTTGTGATGAGGACTTTCTAATTTTTTTTTGGTTGAACCGAACCTCAAAACAAGGTTTCCTACATGTCTTGTCAAAGCAAGAATTAGGTCGAAGACAGTTCAGAAAGTTTGTTCTGTTATTGATTTTTTTCACCTTGGACTCTTGTTTTCCTTGACTCTTTTTTTCCTTCTTCTCTTTTCTCTTTTTTTGTTTTTGTTTTTTCCTCGACTCCTTTTCTTTTCTTTTCCAACTTTATTACAATTCCAAAAGAGGGGTATGAAAGAAATATAATTAAGGCTCAAAAGGGATAGCAACGGATTGCACAATGTTTGGATAACATAATGAAATGTATTCGTCATATCAATCATTAAAAATGTCAAATACAAGCATGCTTTTGAAGATGGGAAGTGAAAAGCATACAATATCTCGTTACAACATATGTATTGATGGATATGTATATCATTTTTGTTCCATGTCTGTCGATTAAAAATCTCCATTTGAGCAATATCTTCTTCACAACAAATGAAATATGTCAAAGTATTTAAGTCCTTTATTTGTTTGCTCGAATATATTTTTTTCAACTTTTTTGGTATATTAATTCCATAACTAGATATGATTTTAAGATCTGACCAAATTTCTCTTGCATATCATGTCACCAAAACTGAATTGAAAAGAGATGTATATATGGAAAGATAAATAGAATAGATTAAAGTGACATAAAATAAAGATTATATTAAGTAAAAGATAAAAAAGACTTGATGACAAGACAACAAACTAAATTTTAGGTTACAACCCTATAATAATCCAAACTATGACAAGACTCAACAAACAGACACATAAGAGAAATGATAGAAGGGTCTGACTTAATAAAATAAAATTAAAATTTGAATTGCATAGCAAAAATGACAACAAAATAAACTATCCATACACTCTTTTCTAGAGAAAAGAAGAGTGTCTCCCAATCACCAAGCTTGACTTCTTAGCCACTGCTTTGCACATTAGCCTTCACGAAAGCTCCACCAATTTCAATTGTCTTTTCTTGAAAATTGAGATAATTATCATTTTCTTTGTCATCACATATCATCTCAATATAGTGTACATCATTAGGTGTCGGTAGAGGATTCTGAGTAACATTTGGGGGAGTCATCATTTTGGACCACAATTATCTTTGCTTGGATCATCTTTTCCACCCCACTTTTCAAAGTTCTACAATCTTCAGTACTGTGCCCTAGGGCATCAGAATGGTATGCATATCGTGCTACAGGATTGAAACCTTTTGAACGTGGATCTGCATAATTTTGAGGAACTGGCTCTATCATATTGAAACGTTTCAATTTCTCAAATAAACTTGTGTAAGACTCTCCAATTGGTGTGAAATTTTTCCTAGGCCTTTGACCTCCTTCGAATTCCTGTCTTGCATGGGGATTATGGGGTGATCTAAATTCTGAGAAGAAGGATGAATGTTTTGATGTTTTGGCGCTCACCATTGAGGATAATTTGGAGGATATGCATATGATTGTGCACTATAGACTGCATATTGAGGTGGGACAATAGAATATTGTGCATCTTGCATGGGGTGATAATGATGGAGTTGAGACGGTGCATATTGATAAAGTGGACCTCTTGGACTTTTTTGTGTGCCTGACATAACAGTTGCTACATCCTCCTTCATTTTCTTTCCTCCAAGACTTCTCGATCCATTTTTAATTACTTGTGACATGGCTTTCAAGTAGCTTAACTTACAATCTTTCCAGACTTGATGCCATTTTCCACCATTTCAACGATCTTAATAACTTCGACGAATGTTTTTCCAACAACGGAAAGTAAATAATGAAAGTAGTCAGGTTCTTGCGATAGAGAAAAACATCAATCATTTTGGCCTCTTACATTGGTGGCTTAACCTTAGTAGCTTTATCCCTCCACCTAATAGCATATTCATGAAAATTTTCAGTGCTCTTTTTCCTCATGTTGGCAAGTGAAGTACGATCTGGCACTATGTCAATGTTATATTGGAATTGTTGAATAAAACATCGAGCCAAATCATTCCATATATGCAGTTAGAAATATCTTGATCTATGAACCATTCTGAGGTAGTTCCGACCAAGCTTTCCTAAAATAGGCCATGAGCAATTCTTCTTTTCTCCCAGCCCCTCTTAGTTGATTACAATATTTCTTTAAGTGAGCTACAAGATTCCCATGGCCATCATATTTCTCGAACTCTGAAATTTTAAAACTGATGGGAAAATGAATGTGAGGAAACATGCATAAATCATTGTTGAGATACTTTTGTGACCTTCCGATCCTTGTATATCTCACACACTCTGCTCCAATCTTTTTTATTTTTCTAGTCATTTCTTCATGTTCCTCATTCTTAGTAGTTTTCTCAACTTTGACAGGGGAACTATACTGATGAGTGTGGGGGTAAGAACTTGGAATTTTAAGAGTCAATTCAGGGGTATAACCTTGATCATGTTGAACTTTGGATGGAGGATCATTGTTCGATTTTGATACCATTGTTGGCTGCGGGACTGTATTAGTTTGCACAATTTGCATGAAGAGTGGATTACTTATCATAGGCGTATTCAAAGGGTGTACCGTAGAAGTTCCGGCGGCATTGGATGTGTCAGCATATGGGCCAAATCCAGGTGGATAAACTGGATCACTTGTCGATACATGGATAGGGAATTTCATCCAAGCTTTTCCGTTCATCCAAGCTTCGTACTCACGAATTGAAGATGGTGGAGCTTTTCCGTTCATCCAAGCTTCGTACATTTCAGCCATTTGTTGTCGCAACATCCTTACTTCCTCTACTGACACTGATTCTAGTGAAACCACTTGATTTTGGACTTCATCATTGTCTGACTCTGTTCTGTCTTTGTGGGTTATTTTCTCTTTTCCTTTTGACCTTGTATAGTATGAATGAGATGTCAGTTTAACTACAAACCAACTACCTTTTAAGTTAACTGTGTGCATAGACACATAAGTTTGTTTGGATAAGACATTCTCATTCTAAATCCACACATTGCATGCTATACTATAAATGTCATTTATTTTAGTAAAGAAATAAAAATAATATATTTTTAAAATTTTATTTTAATAAGAGATAAACTTTTTTTAAAAAAAATTGTAATGACCCTTTAGGTCATTTGTGTGTTTGCGCCTCTTTTCTGTCATTTAGAGCATTCCTGTAGTGACCCCAAGTCATTTCTGACTTGCTGGCACTGTAGGTTCGGTCGCCTGGTCGTTCGTTTGGGTTTTATGCCTGTTTTCCTATTCTGGAGCTTTTGAACCTTGAAAAGTTGATTTCGGTCATAAATTCAGGTAAACGACCTCAGATGGAAATTATGACGGTTCCATCAACTCCGGAGCGGCCAAATTAGGTTAGAAGCATGGTTGGCCTGAGTCCCGGGGCTTCCGGTGTGATTCTGGGGAAAGTTAGCTTTTTAGCCTTTGAAATTTGGCTTAAAGTTGACTTTGGTCAACATTCTTGGTAAACACACTCGGATAAAAATTTCTTCAGCGCGGTTAGTTCTGTAATGCCGAGTTTGGTCAAGAATGACCCTTCGAGAACTTCCGAGAGCTTCCGACCAAATTTCGAGGCCTTCGATAGAATTTGGCTAAAATGGCCCATTGGGTGTGGGACCCACTTTTCATCGAAACAACCTCATATGGGAATTTTGACTGCGCCATTGAGTCTGAAACATCGAATTTGATGGGGTAGCATTTCTCGTTTGCATGCACGGGGTTCCGAACGAATTCGGGGCACCCTGTCGGTGTTTTGGGATTGTCCAAAACTCAACTGGTACAGCTGGTGTCTGCAGACCCATTCCTTCTCCGCATTCATGAAATTCGCTACGTGTTCGCGGAGGTGTGGGCCTGTATTCTCCGTATTCGCGGGCGAAGCTCCGCATTCACGGAGGTCTGAGGTATCCTTCTCCGCGTTCGCGGAGGTCTGGGAAGCCTGGGGTGTCTTCTCTCCACGTTCGCGGAGGTCTGAGCCCCTTTCCTCCAGGTTCGCGGAGTAGAGTTTTTTTCCCTCCGCGTTCACGGGGCCTTGGCCGCGTTCGCGGAGGTCAGCGGGTTGCAGTGGCTATAAAGGTGAGGTCGAGGCTCATTTGGAGAAAACTTTGAAAATTCATATCTCCCTCAGCTTTTATCGGTTTTTGGTGATTCAAAGTCCCAGGCATTCAGATTCTCGTTAGTAGTGTGGGTCTTGGCTCAGTTTGTGTTGGGTGTTCCTCGATTTTCATGAATTCGAGGCATAAGTTGTTATCCAAGGCTTGTAGTTGTAAAGTTTTGCATTTCTTGTGTTGGCTGTTTGGAGTTGATCCGAGCCCCGATGGGTGTTCCATTTTAGGATACAATTTTGGGGTAGGATTTGGGACCTCTTAACGGAGTCAATTCCAGAAAATCCAGAGCAGGTCCCACATTTCTCGATTTTGACTCCAAAATTGGCCTCTCTCTGATTTTGATGGTTTTAGTGTCTAAACGACCGTATTGACGCTGTGAATCTATTTTTGGCAGTATGGTAGCAGTCTGAGGCCGTTCGGAAGGGGAAAGCTCTGGCAAAGTGACTTGGAGAACACGTGATCGGCCCTCTGGTAGGTTACAACTTCCATTCTTCCCAGATTGAGCTTGAATGCGTGATTTCTTGTCGACTTGTGTGAATCTGGGTTGGGTAGTTAGTACTTCTGTTCTTCATCTCCGATTTTCTTCGTTTATAGTTGATTTCTGTGCTGTTCGAGGTTAGTATCATGTTTTAGTGTGGGTTGCTAATTTTGTTGTTGATGATTTGTTGTGGGTTACCTACTGGGTGGTTATCTGCTGTTGCATGCGTGGGTTCGGGATATTGTCTTGTGTTTTTTGATTGCGGTGATTTGTTTTCCGACCTTAGAATAGGTTAGGGTAGCATTGCCTTAGTCCCATTAACCTAATTGACTTGGGTATGTATCCGACGATGATTTAGATGGACTAGATCCTTGTAGATTGATATAGAAGACTTGGGTCTGATAGTATGGCCCTAAGTTTAGGTGATTTCATGGTTTCTTTTCGGATTTTACTATTCTCTCTCTTCCTATATCTGCGATTTTATGGTGCTGTCGGAAGATTTAGCTATTGCGCCGATTAACGATTGGGTTGTGATAAGATGGGAGCCTTCGGTAGATATCCTTATGGGGGGCGGCGTCCCTCGATGTGTTGCCTTGTGTTGAGTTGAGTTGTGGTGGCTTGATTTGGTTCGAGGTGGCTAGCTCCAGTCCACAGCTGACGTTACACGGTTGGAGCCCGTTATTTCTAGCGCGAGGCTGTTGAGCGTAGGCTACTAGCTCCAGTCCGCAGCTAATGTTACACGGTTGGAGCACATTATTTCTAGCGTGAGGCAGTTGAGCATAGGCTGCTAGCTCCAGTCCTAGTTGACGTTACACGGTTAGAGTCTGTTATTTCCAGCGCAAGACTGTTGAGCATAGGTTGCTAGCTCCAGTCCGAGGCTGACGTTACACGGTTAGAGTCCGTTATTTCCAGCTCGAAACTGTTGAGCGAAGGGTGTTATTTCTGGTCCGAGGCTGACGTTACATGGTTAGAGTCTGTTATTTTCAGCTCGTGACTGATGATTGGGTGGGGCCCAGGTATTACCTCTTTTGGGTTCAAGTCCCATGGGTGTTAAGGCTTTTGGAGTTGGGTTTCCCTGTTTCCGTAGCGTAGATTCTCTGTGTACCTGTCAGGCTTAGGGGGGGTCCATTCGGGTTCTTGTTTATTTGTGCTTGAGTGTGCCTAGCGGGTCTTATGGGGGGCCCAGTTGGGTTTAGTGTGATACTCTTAGCTTTACTTTCTGTTTTCTCTTCTCTTGTTGTGTTTGATTCTACCTTGTCTCAAGAAATCGGGTCGTGACAAGTTGGTATCAGAACCCCAGGTTCGTTGGTCTCACTTGTATAGAGCTAGCATCTAGTAGAGTCCTGTGGATCGGCGCGGAGACGCCCGTGACCTATCTTCGGGAGGCTACAGGGTGTCCGTAGAAGGTTTTCTTTTTTTGATTCCTGTTCGTGCATTGTGTCTGATTGATTTCATGAAATTTCACTTGATTCACTCTGTTGCAGGATGGCTCGCACGCGTAGTAGAGGTCGACCCCGAGGTCAAGGTGGTGTCGTGGCATAAGATCGCGATAGAGCTAGGACTCCAGAGTAGGAGGCAGAGCCTCGTGGAGAGCAGATTCCTCCTCAGCCGGTGGGGCAGGGACCAGCCCAACCACCGCCCGCACCAGCTGCCGCCCCTGATCTTCAGGGCATGCTTGCCTAGACCCTAGCTGCTATCGGGGGTATGCAGCAGCCGGTCTCAGCACCTGTCCGAGAGCCGATTCCAGCATAGTAGGGTCAGCCTGCGGTAGCGGCTCCAGAGGTTCATCAGCCGCCAGCATCGGCCTCAGTCCAGCTAGACCCATTGGATGGGGTTATGCCACTTCGAGAGCAGAAGATGCTCTGGGTATTTCTCAGGCTCTCACAACTGAGGTTTTCTGGGGATGTAGGGGAGGACGCCCATGAGTTTATTACTACTTACTGGGAGCGATTGCAGACTTTGGGCCTAGTGGAGTGGAGGGGAGCTGACTTTACGCCATATCATCTAGATAGACCGGCCAGACAGTGGTGGCGTTCTTTCATCGAGACCAAGCCAGCAGGGTCATCACCGGTATCATGGACAGAGTTTTTAGAGGCTTTTCTGGCCAGATTCATTCCACGAAGTGTCTAGGATCGACTTCGTGATAAGTTTTCGAGGTTGGAGCAGGGCTCCATTACAATATCCGAGTACGAGGCCAGATTCCTGGAGTTGTCCCGTCATGCCACCATGATTCTGCCTATAGAGGAGGAGCGGGTCCGATGTTTTGTTAGAGGTTTGAGGCTGTAGTTGAGGATTGAGTCGCAGTCTATGTTATCAGTGGGCCGTTCTTTTCTAGATGTGGTGGACCATGCCCGCACTATTGAGCAGCTCTATTGTGAGGCCCACGAGGCCAGCAGCAAGAGGGCCAGGCCATATGATAGCTTCAACGGGATCCGTCGTAGGCCGAGGGATACCCGAGATCGAGGACATCAAAGGTTCCAACCAGGTCAGCCTAGTCGGCCGTTTCAGGCTTCCTTACAGATCTCAGAGGGTGACCAGCACCGGCAAAGTGGGCATAGTGCCGGCCCGAGTCAGGGTAGAGGTGGTTTCCAAGCAGGTTCATTAGGTCGGGGTGGCCAGCCTTCAGCGGTGAGAAGATCTTCGCAGGGTTGCTTTACTTGTGGGGAGCTTGGTCATTGGGCTAGGGAGTGCCCTGTCAGCAGATTAACTTTACCAGCTCCTCAGGCAGCGAGACCGATTTTAGCGGTAGCACCTCCAGCTAGGGCAGGAGGTCAACAACAAGGTGCTCGGGAAGGTTCTCAAGGAGGCAGGATAGGCGGTAGAGTGGATGCGCGGGGTAGAGGTGCCCAGGGCCATTTCTATGTAGCTCCAGCTAGAGCAGAGGCCGAGGTATCTGATGATGTGATCACATGTACGGTTCTTTTATGCTATCAATCCACTTCAGCCTTATTTGATCCTTGTTCTACTTATTCATATGTGTCGGCTTATTGTGTGCCTCGTTTGGGAGTGAGTCCTGAGCCCTTATCTTTGCCTTTGCATGTTTTGACCCTAGTAGGGGATTCTTTAGTAGTGGATCGGGTTTGTAGATCCTGTGTGGTGACTATTCGGGTGCAGGACACTCTGGTTGATCTTATTATACTTTGTATGGTGGACTTTGATGTGATTTTGGGCATGGATTGGCTATCCCCTCACCGGGCCGTCTTGGATTACTATGTCAAGACCGTTACTTTAGCCATGCTTGGTATTCCACCGGTGGTGTGGCAGGGCTCTCGTAGTAGCACACCAGTCGGAGTGATTTCTTATGTTCAGGCTCGGAGGCTAGTAGCTGGCGGATGTTTGGCATATCTGGCGTATGTGAGAGACGTTAGTAGGGAGAGCCCTATAGTTGATTAAGTGCCTATAGTCTGAGAGTTTGCTGATGTGTTTCCTGCCGACCTTTTTGGCCTACCCCCAGAGCGAGATATTGACTTTGCCATTGAGTTAGATTAGGGTACTTTTCCTATTTCTATTCCATCGTACCATATGGCACCTGCAGAGCTTAAGGAGCTCAATGTTCAGCTTCAAGACCTCTTGGGTAAAGGGTTCATTCAGCCTAGTGTATCTCCTTGGGGTGCCCCAATTCTGTTTGTGAAGAAGAGGGATGGTACCATGTGGATGTGTATTGATTACAGGCAGCTGAATAAGGTGACGGTGAGGAACCGTTACCCCATGCCTCGTATTGATGATCTGTTCGACCAGCTTCAGGGTGCCATAGTGTTTTCGAAGATTGACTTGAGATCTGGCTACCATCAGTTGAGGGTTAGAGCAGCGGACATCCCTAAGACAGAATTTAGGACTCGTTATGGCCATCATGAGTTCCTAGTGATGTCTTTTGGGTTGACTAATGCCCTACCGCTTTCATGGACTTGATGACTCGTGTATTCAGGCCGTATTTGGACTCCTTCGTCATAGTTTTTATCGATGATATCTTAGTATACTCACGGAGCCATCGTGAGCATGAGCAGCATCTGAGGATAGTGCTCCAGACTTTGAGAGATCATCGGCTTTATGCCAAGTTCTCAAAGTGCGAGTTCTAGCTTGAGTCCGTAGCATTCATAGGGCACGTGGTGTCCAAGGATGGCATTATGGTAGATCCAGCGAATATTGAGGTTATTTGTGATTGGTAGATCCACTTCTATAACTAAGGTTCGGAGCTTCGTCGGATTGGCAGGGTACTACAGGCGCTTTGTCGAGGGATTCTCCTCTATAGCAACACCTCCGACTCGGTTGACTCGCCAGGATGTTCCCTTTGTGTGGTTGGAGGATTATGAGAGGGGTTTTTTGAGGCTTAAGGAGTTGCTTACCACCGCTCTTATATTGACTCTTCCATTTGAGGGCGAGGGCTTCACGATTTATTGTGATGCATCCGGTGTTGGTTTGGGTTGTGTTCTGATGCAACAGGGCCGGGTCTTATGCATCGAGGTAGCTTAAGTTTCATGAGCACAACTACCCCACTCATGATCTGGAGTTGGCAACGGTAGTTTTTTTGCTTAAGATCAGGAGGCCTTACCTTTATGGAGTTCATTGCAAGATCTATACCGATCACCGGAGCCTTCAGTACATTATGAGCAAGAGGGATCTTAATTCGAGGCAACGCCGTTGGATTGAGCTCCTAAAGGACTATGATCTCTCTATTCTATACCACCCGGGCAAGGCGAATGTAGTAGCGGATGCCTTGAGTTGGAGGGCAGGGAGTATGGGTAGTCTAACCTTCCTTTCTATTTCGGAGTGACCCTTGGCTATGGACATCCAGTCTTTAGTCAATCAGGTGATCATGCTTGATATTTCAGACTCCAGTCGGGTGTTAGCTTATGTGGGGGTTCAGTCATCGCTACATGATTAGATTTGTAGTCGTCAGTTTGAGGATGAGGCGTTGGTGGCACTTAGAGGCAGGGTTTTGGCAGGCGATGCAGGGCAGGTTACCCTAGATTCAGATGGGGTTTTGAGATTTGCTGGCCGTTTGTGTGTTCCTAGAGTTGGTGATTTGATCCAGTTGATCCTTAGCGAGGCCCATGATTCCAGATATTTTGTCCATCCAGGCACAACTAAGATGTATCGTGATTTGAGGCAGCACTACTGGTGGAGTGGTATGAGGAGGGACATCTCAGACTATGTGACCCATTGCTTGTGTTGCCAGCAGGTGAAAGCTGAGCATTTGAGGCCTGGTGGAGAGTTGTAGAGATTACCCATTCCTGAGTAGAAGTGGGAGCGCAGCACCATTGACTTCGTTGTGGGGTTACCACGGACTTCTAGAGGTGTTGACAACATTTGGGTCATCGTGGATCGATTGACCAAGTAAGCACACTTCATCCCAGTTCATTCTTCCTTCAGTGCTGAGAGGTTAGCTCGTATCTACATTCGGGAGATAGTCCGTCTACATGGTGTGCCTGTTTCTATCATTTCAGACCGGGGTTCACAGTTCACTTCCAGCTTTTGGAGAGTGCTTCAGGAGGAGTTGGGCACCCGTGTCGATCTTAGCACAACTTTTCACCCATAGACCGATGGCCAGTCGGAGCGTACTATTCAGGTTCTTGAGGATATGCCGCGGGCCTGTGTTATAGATTTTGGAGGCCAGTGGGACCAGTTCTTGCATTTGGTAGAGTTTGCGTACAGCAACAGCTACCATTACAGAATTCAGATGGCCCCGTTTGAGGCCTTATATGGTAGGCATTGTCACACCTCAGTTGGTTGGTTTGAGTCTACAGAGCCTAGGCCGAGAGGTACATATCTATTTCAGGAGACCTTGGTGCATGTGAACTTGATTCAGGATAGGCTCAGGACGGCTCAGAGTAGACAGCAGAGTTATGCAGATCACAGGCGTTGACCATTGAGATTTGCCGCGGGTGATAGAGTATTCCTCCGAGTATCACCCATGAAGGGCGTGATGAGATTCGGGAGACGGGGCAAGCTTAGCCCAGGTATATTTGACTTTTTGAGAATTTGAGGACAGTTGGTGAAGTGGCCTATGAGTTGGCTTTACCTCCATCATTCTTAGCTATTCATCCATGTTCCAGATGAGTCTCATGTGCTCCAGTATGATGCCGTTGAGTTGGATGATCACCTGACCAATATTGAGGAGCCAGTTGCTATTTTTGCCAGAGATGTAAGGCAGCTAAGGTCGAGAGCCATTCCTGTAGTTAAGATCAGTTGGAGGCACCGTCCAATTGAGGAGGCTACCTGGGAGACATAGCGGGAGATGCGGGAGCAGTTCCCTAGCTTATTTGAGCCCTCAGGTACTTCTTGACTCTTACTTTTGCGGATGAAAGTCCTTTTAGTAGTGGATGTTGTAATGACCCTTTAGGTCATTTGCGTGTTTGTGCCTTTTTTCTGTCCTTTAGAGCATTCCTGTAGCGACCCCAAGTAATTTCTGACTTGCTGGCACTATAGGTTCGGTCGCCTGGTCATTCGTTTGGGTTTTATGCCTGTTTTCCTGTTCTGGAGCTTTTGAACCTTGAAAAGTTAATTTTGGTCATAACTTCAGGTAAATGACCTCAGATGGAAATTATGACGGTTCCATCAGCTCCGGAGCGGCAAAATTAAGCTAGAAGCATGGTTGGCCTGAGTCCTGAGGCTTCTGGTGTGATTCTGGGGCCAGTTAGCTCTTTAGCCTTCGAAATTTGGCTCAAAGTTGACTTTGGTCAACATTCTTGGTAAACGTGCTCAGATGAAAATTCTGTCAGTGCGGTTAGTTCCGAAATGCCGAGTTTTTGTCTAGAATGACCCTTTGAAAACTTCTGGGAGCTTCCGACCGAATTCTGAGGCCTCTAGAGAATTTGGCTAAAATGGCCCATTAGGTGTGGGACCCACTTTTCATCGAAACGACCTCGTGTGGGAATTTAGACGGCGCCATTGAGTTCAAAACGTTGAATTTGATAGGGTAACATATTTCTTTTGCGAGCACGGGGTTCCGAACGAATTCCGGGTACCCCGTCAGAGTTTTGGAATTGTCCAAAACTCAGTTGTCGCAGCTGGTGTCTGCAGACTCATTCCTTCTACGCGTTCGTGGAATTGGCTCTGCGATCGCGGAGGTGTGGGCGTGTATTCTCCGCGTTACGGGCGAGGCTCCGCGTTCACGGAGGTCTAAGGTATCCATCTCCATGTTCGCGGATAGGGCTCCGTGTTCGCGGAGGTCTAGGAAGCCTGGGGGAGTCTTCTCTCTGCGTTCGCGGATGGGGTTTGTGTTCGCGGAGGTCTGAGCCCCATTTCTCCACGTTCACCGGCTTTGGCCGCGTTCGCGGGGTAGAGTTTGTTTTCCCTTCGCATTCGCGGGGCCTTGGCCGCGTTCACGGAGGTCAGCGGGTTGCAGTGGCTATAAAGGTGAGGTTGAGGCTCATTTGGGGAAAACTTTGAAAATTTATATCTCTCTCATCTTTTATCAGTTTTTGGTGATTCAAATGCCCAGGCGTTCAGATTCTCGTTGGCAGTGTGGATCTTGGCTCGGTTTGCATTGGGTGTTCCTTGATTTTCATGAATTCAAGGCGTAAGTTGTTATCCTAGGCTTGTAGTAGTAAAGTTTTGTGTTTCTTGTGTTGGCTGTTTGGAGCTGATACGAACCCCGATGGGTGTTCCATTTTGGGATACAAGTTCGGGGGAGGATTTGGGACCTCTTCACAGAGTCGATTCTGGAAAATCCAGAGCGGGTCCCACATTTCTCGATTTTGACTCCAAAATTGGTCTGTCTTCGATTTTGATGTTTTTAGTGTCTAAACGATCGTATTGACACTGTGACTCTATTTTATGCAGTGTGGTAGCAGTTTGCGGCTATTCGGAAGGGGAAAGCTCCGGCAGAGTGACTTGGAGCGCGCGTGATCGGCCTTCTGGTAGGTTACGGCTTTTCCTTCTTCCCAGATTGAGCTTAAATGTGTGATTTCTTGTCGACTTGTGTGAATTTGGGTTGGGTAGTTAGTACTTCTGTTCTTCTTCTACAATTTTCTTCGTTTAAAGTTGATTTCTAGGCTGTTCGGGGTTAGTATCATTCTTTAGTGTGGGTTGCTGATTTGGGTTGTTGATGATTTGTTGTGGGTTACCTGCTAGGTGGTTATCTGTTGTTGCATACGTGGGTTCGGTATATTGTCTTGTGTTTGTTGATTGCAGTGATTTGTTTTCCGACCTTAAAATATTTTAGGGTAGTATTGCCTTAGTCCCATACACCTAATTGACTTAGGTATGTATCCGACGGTGATTCGAATGGACTAGATCCTTGTAGACTGATATAGCAGACTTGGGTCTGATAGTATGGACCTTAGTTTAGGCAATTTCGTGGTTTCTTTTCAGATTTTACTATTCTCTCTCTTCCTATCTCTGCGATTCTGGGGTGTTGCCGGAAGATTTAGCTATTGCGCTGATTGACAATTGGGTTGTGATAGGCTGGGAGCCTTCGGCTGATATCCTTTTGGGGGGCGGCGTCCCTCGGTGTCTCGCCTTGTGTTGAGTTGAGTGTAGTGGTTTGATTCGGTTCGAGGCTGCTAGCTCCAGTCCGCAGCTGATGTTACATTGTTGGAGCCCGTTATTTCCAGCGCGAGGCTGTTGAGCGTAGGCTGCTAGCTCCGGTTCGTAGATGACGTTACACTGTTGGAGCCCGTTATTTCCAGCGCAAGGCTGTTGAGCGTAGGCTGCTAGCTCTAGTCCGCAATTGACGTTACTTGGTTAGAGTCCGTTATTTACGGTGCGAGACTGTTGAGCGTAGGCTGCTAGCTCCAGTTCGAGGCTGACGTTACACGGTTAGAGTCCGTTATTTCCAGCTCGAGGCTGTTGATCGAGTGGTGTTATTTTCGGTCCAAGGCTGATGTTACACGGTTAGAGTCCGTTATTTCCTGCTCGTGACTGATGATTGGGTGGGGCCCAAGTATTACCTCTTTTGGGTTCAAGTCCCATGGGTGTTAAGGCTTTTGGAGTTGGGTTCCCTTGTTTCCGTAGTGTAGATTCTTTGTTTACCTGTCGGGCTTATGGGGTCTGTTCGGGTTCTTGTTTGTCTGGGCTTGAGTGTGCCTAGCGGGTCTTTTGGGGGGCCCAGTTGGGTTTAGTGTGATACTCTTAGCTTTACTTTCTGTTTACTCTTCTCCTGTTCTGTTGACCTCTGTTGTGTTTGATTCTATCTTGTCTGCTTGTTTTTACCTTTTTTGCTTAGTCGGCCTATGATGCCTACTGGGTACCTGTTGTTTTGGTACTCATGCTACACTCTGCATCTGTTTTCGTGATGCAGGTCCGAGCACCAGTTCTCATCGTTGAGTTCGAGCCTTTAGTAGTCTGTCCAGGAGACGAGGGTGAGCACATGGCGTTCTTGGATTACCTGTCTTCTTCTGTATTTATATTTTGACTTGTCTTTTGCTTTCGAGACAGTTTGTTTCTATTGTCCACTTTTGGTACTTGTACTCTTGTTAGTAGTTTTGTACTTGTGACTTCCAGGTTCTGGGAGGTGTCTTGTATATGTAGTTTGGTTTCGCTTCAGCCTTTTCTTATGTGTTCTTATGTTATGTTTCCGCTTAGTTGAGGTTAGTTTCCACCCTCAATCCTATTATTGTTTAGTTCCGAGATAGGGTTTTGGCTGGCCTACTAGTGGGGTGGTAGGCCCCATCAGGACTCGAGAGATTGGGTCGTGACAAAATGAAAAAAACAAAGGACACAAAACTCTCTCATTTTTTAATAAGGAAATAATTTTTTTTGAATTTTTGAATAAAGATAAAGAGTTTGTTTTGAATTTTTGAGAAGCTCATCGAATCCAAGGAGGGTTGCCTACGTATCTCAACGATGTGAGAATCAAATGTGCATAGTTCTCAAAGTTTGAAACATAAAGTAAGAAAACTCTTTTTTTTAAGAAAGATAAAAACTTTTATTTTTTTAATATTTTCATTTCACTAATCACTATAAAATTGGTCAGTATTCAAAGATCTTCCAAATTATATTATAAATAGCACATAGAATGCATATGTTGGTCAAAAAGAGGAACTCCTGTCCTAGACGGATCCGACCCTTGTGTCGAGCCCCACTAAGTTAAATGCAAATGATGCAAATAAGAGGAGCCTACTAGGGATAAGCATGTCTGTGTTTCCGTTCTACTAGGTTTGAAATTAAAGGAGATGGGTGTTTAGACTGTCTTACCTGAGTGGACAATTCGAGCTAGGGAGGAGCAACTTATCGGTAGCAGTGCTATTCCAAATTCATTGCTGGTCCAACCCCGCCTATAACGTGTGACTAAAAATCCTTCACTGAGTGTCAGGACGCTCGAACTTTATATCAAAAGAAAGTGGAATGCATAACTGCATTCTCTACTACCCTATTTTTTAGAGATTCAGATGGGATGTGCGAGAGAAAATAATTATACAATTTAACAATATCAAAGTGATAAATGAACAACAAGTAACACATTAAGCCATCATACACAATATATTCAGAAAATAATAAGAGCAAGTAAAAATAAATATTACAAAGCTCAAATTTTGGTTTTTTCCCCAGCAGAGTCGCCAGAGATGTCACACCCCTTTTCGTCTATGGATAGAGTTTTTCCAATTTAAGTGATGGTATTGAATAAATATTATTTTAGTTTTTCAGAGTTGCCATTTGGAATTGAGTGTTCCGAGTCACATTTTTTTTATAATTCCTAATAAAAATGAAATGACTCTTTATTTTGTTTGTGAATTAAAAATACAGGTAAGAAATTCTGGTGACCGAGGGGAGAGTATTAGGCATCCCTCAAGTACCGTGGTTCTATCACGATCGATTTTATCAATTTATACTTGACTAAAATTATTTTTTTGATATATTATTACAGGCCATGACTTGTTCGCATTTGCTTTTAGTTGAACATTTATTTGCTCAACCTAAATGCGTAATCACATTCTTGGCCTGATATTTCGAGGCATAACTGTCTTCTTCGCATCGCACCTAATAATTTTATTTATAAGTCTTATTTAAAATTAATGAAAGTTAATTATATTTTTGGACAAGGTGCGTCATCGCATCCTTGAGTTTCTTTTAAATGTCTCAAGAAAGATGTGTAATAGCATTCTTAATCGAAACAAATATTTTTAACATGTCTGAAAGTTCGTCTAATGTTAAAATCAAATATTCGTTCCTTATAAAGAAAAACATAAAATAAGTTTAAACTTCTAGGATACAATATAAAATTTTGGATCGTTTTATATCTTTTTAATTTATGTAGTCTTAAAGTTAATATCAAAATTAAGCATGCACATATTGCAATTTTTTATTAATCTAACGAAAACAATGACGATTTTCTAAAATAAATCTCTTTTTTTTGTTTGATAAAATAAAATGACAATAACTTTTTGAGCCTAATAATCTCTACTTTATCATTATTGGCATCTAAGTTAAGCCAAGAACAACACCGTCACCTGTTCATTTTTTAAAGATCACAACTAACAAATAAAAACCAATAAATAAAAATGATCACCAATTAAGGTTATCTTCATACATTAAATAGAGATATAACACTTAACCCAATATGCATTTCAATCAAATTATGAATAAAAAAAAACTATAAGAAAATTTATCACATAATTACATCAAATTCCATAAATAAATTAAAGAGATAAGGTATAAGTTGAACCTCAAATGAAGAAACTAAGTACCACGAAATCTTGATCGAAGCTCGATTAGAACACCCATGAATCTTTTGTAGATTGTATGTAGTGGTATATGTATTGTGTTTGTATGAAAGTAATGAGAAAGGAGAGAAAAAAATGTGAATGTGTTGGTGAATTTTTGAAAGAAAATTCAAATAAAATATAAGGGTTTTTTTTGTGGCTGCGTTTTTTTCTTTTCCTGGTGTTGGCGTGTGTTTTTCTTTTTCTTGGTATTGCTGATCCTTTTTTTTGTATGTGTGCAGAAAGGTCTTTTGGGTTTGTGTGTGTATGTGTGTTATGGTATTTCAGGGTTGTGTTTTTTTTTCTTTGGATGCAGATCATTTTTTCTTTTTCTTCCGTGAGTGCTAAGTATTTAGGGGTGTGAGGGTGTGTTGCTTTCTTTTTTTTTTCTTTGTGTGAGTCTTTTATCGGGGTAGGTGTTGTTGATATGGGAATGGGGAATTGTGGTGAGGTGTGGGATGATTTGGGGGTAAGGGAGAGTGGTTTTTTGGAGTGGAGGAGAAAAATTGGGTAATGTGATGCGTGGGGTAGTGTAGGTTAATTATTATTTTTAATTAAATATATATACAAATTTTAATAATAGAAATATCAGCTAACTATTTTGAACTAATAAAATTATAAGAAAAATTAAATAGCTAAATTAATTATAATTATGAAACACTAACTTATTTATTTAAATTTAAAGAAAACATATATTATTGTAAATTTTCTTTTATTTTGAAGAAATTGAAAATAAAACTTAACCTAAAACGTGACTCTACTTTTTGTAGTTTTCAAATATTTTAAAATAAACTTACTAAAATAAGATAAAAATTAAAATATCTAATTTAAATACAAAAGAAATATTTAAGTGCTAAAATTTGTCTAAAACACCAAGTTCGATAAAAAATCACGTGTCTACAGTGTTCAGCTTCAGGATCTCTTGGGTAAGGGATGCATTCGGCCTAGTGTACCACCTGGGGGTGCCTCCGTCCTATTTGTGAAGAAGAAGGACGGATTAATGCAGATGTGTATTTGCTATAGGTAGCTGAATAAGCTGATGGTGAAGAACAATTAACCCATGCCTCTTATTGATGATCTATTTGACCAGCTTCAGGGTGTTGTATTGTTTTCTAAGATTAATTTGAGACCTGGTTACCATCAACTGAGGAATAGGATAGCGTACATCCCTAAGATAGCATTTAGGACTCGTTACAGTGTTTATGAGTTCCTAGTGATATCTTTCAGTTACTGAGATTCAGAGCTTTGTTAGACTAGCGGGCTACTACAGACGGTTTGTGGAGGATTCTCCACTATTGCAGCACCTTTGACCCAGTTGACTCACTTTGATGTTTTGTTTGAGTGGTCTGAGGAGTGTGAGTTGAGCTTTTGGAAGCTCAAAAAGTTGCTTACCACCACTACTATATTGACTTTTCCAGTTGAGGGCAAGGACTTCACGCTGTATTTCGGCGTTGGTTTGGGTTGTGTATTGATGCAGCGGGGCTGGGTTATAGCTTATGCGTTAAGGCACCTTAAGCTGCATGAGCTTTACTACCCCACTCATGACTTAGAGTTGGCGATGGTAGTTGTTGCACTTAAGATATAGAGGTATTACCTGTATGGAATTCGATGTGAGATCTATACTGATCACATGAGTCTTCAGTACATTATGAGCCAGAGGGACCTTAAGGACTATGACCTCTCTATTCTCTATCATCTGGGCAACGCGAATATAGTAGCAGACGCCTTGAGCCAGAAGGTGGTGAGTATGGGTAGTCTAGCTTCCCGTCTACTGTGGAGTGACCTTTGGCGTGAAACATTCAGTCCTTAGCCAATAGAATGGTTCAGTTGGATATTTTTAGATTCTCAGCGTGTGTTGGCCTATGTAGGAGTTCAGTCCTCCTTGTTGGAATGGATTCATGGTCGCAAGTTTAAGGAAGAGACCTTGGTTTCCCTTCGAGATTAGTGTTGGGAGGTGATGCCGGTCAGGCTACCTTAGATTCAGATGGGGTGTTGAGATTTGCTAGCCGTATCTGTGTTCCGAGGGTTGGGGATTTGATTAAGTTCATACTTCACGAGGCCCATGATTCTGGATAATCTATCAGGCACTGTAAAAATGTATCGTGATTTGAGGCAGCACTACTGATGAAGCGGTATGAGGATAGATATTGCGACTTTGTGTCCCATTGACTGTGTTGCTAGCACCAGGTGAAGGCCGATCATTTGAGGGCGGTGATGAGTTTCAGAGATTACCTATTTTAGAGTGGAAGTGAGATCCTATCACCATGGACTTTGTTGTGGGTTTGCCTCAGACTTCTAGAAGTGTTGACAACATTTGGGTCATCTTGGATTGATTGACCAAGTCAGTACACTTCCTTCCTGTTCAGTCTTCGTTCAGCGCTGAGAGGTTGGCTTGTATCTACATTTGGGAGGTGGTATCTTCATGGTGTGTCTGTGTCTATTATCTCAGATCGAGGTTCTTAGTTTAGTTCTAGTTTTTGGAGGACTTTCAGGGGGAGTTGGGCACTCATGTTGACCATAGCACAACTTTCAACCCATAGACTGACGGGTAGTTAGAGAGTACTATTTAGGTCTTTGAATATATGTTGCGGGCCTGTATTTTGGACTTTGAAGGTCAGTAGGATCAGTTCCTGCCTTTGGCTATGTTTTCGTATAACAACATTTACCACTCTAGTATTTAGATGGCTCCGTTCGAGGCTTTATATGGTAAGCGTTGTCACTCTCTGGTTGGTTGGTTTGAGTTTTCAGAGCCTAGGCCTCATGGTACTGATTTTCTTCAGGAGGCCTTAGATTATGTGTGGGTGATTTAGGATAGGCTCACGAAAGCTCAGAGTAGGCACCAAAGTTATTCCAATTATAGGCATTGGCCATTGAGGTTTGTAGTTCATGATAGAGTATTCCTCCGTGTGTCACCCATGAAGGGCGTGATGAGATTTGGGAGGCGGGGTAAGCTTAGCCCCAAGTATATTAGGCCTTTAGAGATCCGTTGGACATTCTGTGATGTCACTTATGAGTTGGCCTTACCTTCTGTATTTTTAGCTATTCACCCGGTTTTCCATATTGAGATACTGCGTTGGTATGTTCCTGATGAGTCCCATATTCTCCGGTATGGTTCGGTTGAGTTGGATGACCATTTGACCTTTGTGGAGGAGCTAGTTGCTGTCCTTGCAAGATATGTGCGACAGTTGCATTTGAGAGCCATTCCTATGGGATACCGAGTATGATATGCGAGAGTAGTTTCTCAGTTTGTTTGAGCCTTCAGGTACTTCTTGACTCTTACTTTCGCGGAAGAAAGTTCTTTTTAGTAGTGGATGTTATAATGATCCTCTAGGTCATTTTTGTGTAAATGCCTTCTTTTCGTCATTTAAAGCGTTCCTATAGCGACCCCGCATTATTTATGTCTTGCTGGGACTGACAGCTCGGTCACCTAGTCGTTCATTTGGATTCTGTGCAAGTTTTTGTATTTTGGAGCTTTTAAAACTTGAACGATTGACTTTGGTCAAAAGTTTAGGAACACGGCCTCAGAATGCAATTCTTACAGTTCCGTTAGCTTCGGAATATTGTGTTTAGTCTAAAACAACCTTTCGTACCGTTCTTGAGGCTTCTAGGCTAATTCTAAGCCCCCTTGTGGATTTTGGCTAAAAATGGAGCTTAGGTGTGGGACCCACTTTTTATCAAGATGACCTCAAATGTAAGTTTTGACTACTTTGTTGAGTCCGGAATGTCAAATTTGGTGAGGTAGCATATCTCGTTTGTGCGCACGGTGTTTTGAATGAATCCTGAGCACCTAATCAGAGAGTTTGATTGGCTAAAACCAGCTGATGTGCATCAGTTGTTGCAGGTCATTTAACCCTTTGCGTTCATGGGGCCTTGGGCCACGTTCGTGAAGGCTAGGTTTCTACGCCTTTGCTATCGCATTGCCTCGCCTTCGTGTTTATGGGCTCCACTTGCTGTGATCACGAGGCCCTGAATAGCTGGTCATTGCATTCGTGTGGCCTTCACCGTGTTCATAAGGCCAAATTCTTGAACCTCCGCAATCACGGGCCCTCTTGGCTGCGATCACAATGTGTAATTTTGTCTGGTGTTTTAAATTAAGACCAGACATAATCAACCTTTATCCTAAGAATTGATTTGGTGATTTTTCCTACGTTTGAACTTCAAATTCGGTGATTCGAAGCTTGGGTTGTTCGGAAAGTGTAGGGCTACATGATTCACCATTAGGGGAGTGTTGGGGAAGCATCGTTGGAGGTAAATTCCGTCCCTAAGGGGCTGCAACCCCTCTTTTCTTTGTTCTTTAATGGAGTTTTTGTTGCATACCTCAATTTTGGGCTGTTCTGAGCCCTAAATTGTGTTCAATTTTGAGACATAGGTTCTGGGAGGTAATTAGGAACTTTTGACGGAGTCAATTTTAGAATTTCCAGTGGATTCCCACATTTCTCGTTTTGACTCTAATTTTGCTTTGTCTCTATTTTATGCTATTTTGGTGTCTAAACAAATGTATTAATGTTGTGATTCTATATTTGATAGCGTGGCTATGTTCGGAGGCCGTTGGGAAGAGAAAAGCTTTGGAATTGTGATTTGGAGCGCGCACGTTCTGCCTTAAGGTAGGCTAAGGCTTCCCGTTCTTTATATTGAACTTGATTATGTAAAAACATGTTGGTTTGTGTGAATTTGGGGTGGGTATCTAGTTGTGCATGCTAAATTACTTCGAATCCATGTTTTAGGCTATTTATCGAGCTTTTTGCGATTGAAAGCATGATTAGTTGTCTACCTTTGTCACGACCTGATTTCTCGAGTCATGATGGCACCAACTATAACCCATCAGTAGCTAAGCCAACTCGTAATCTAGAATGACAAGTAATGGGTGTAAGGGTAGAAACAAGGGGGAAACAGTAATTAGATAACAGAAATATAAGAACAAGCGGAAGCAAACCAATATATATATATATACAATAATAAGATCTCTCCCTCAACCAGGAAGTCACCAGTATAAAGCTGCTAAACAAAAGAGTACAAGTCTTAAAAGTGGACCCAAAACACAAAGGCTTGTCTCAAAATGTAAAAGACTAGCCAACAAAATACAGAAGGAGGCAGGTCAAGTCCAGACGCCATGTGCTCACCCTCGCCTCCAGATCTGGCTGTTGCAAGGTCAATCTCAATGCTGGTAGCTATTTCTCGGACCTGCATCCCAAAACAGATGCAGAGTGTAGCATGAGTACCAAAATAACAAGCACTCAGTAGGCAACATAGACCGATTGAGCAGGAAAAGTAAAAGTAATATGAAATGCTAGAATTACACATAAACAGAGGTCAAAAAATGGAATTTAAAAGAAATGCACATGAGTCTACTAAGAACAGAAAAAGGTAAGTATAGCTAAATGGACCCCATAAGCTCAGAAGGTACACTCGTGCGCAAGTTTAAGTACAAACCTAAACGGCCCCCCATAAGCTCGATGGATACATAGAATAGCTAAGACTATTAAGAGTAGAATTCGGTGAGTCCAGAGCCATAGAAAGCATAGCCCACACCTCGAACCGCAGATATCCTCCCAAGAAACCAATATGAATCATCCATAGGCAAAGAGTGCATAGCCCAGACCTTGAACCGTGATAGCCCTCCAAAGTAACCAATAAGATTTAGCTGATAAGTATCAACTCTGTAGAGGATAAAAGAGTTGGAATCATGGACATTGACTGTAGATCGGTGACCAGACCTCTAATCTGTGAACATAAGGCTACTGAATTCTGCCATGCCAAATCATCGTCATAGTACCATAGTGGAACGATGTCTATACAAAGGTAATCAACATCATACTCTAAGCTTGATCTGAATCCAATCCCAAACCGTCGAATGAAGCTCTATATATCAGCTGCGAGTCACTAAGGCTATAGAAAAAGAGAGTTATGGATCAAAGGCATCGAAGCTGAGTCAACGCCTATTCAAAGGCTCATACTATTAGACTCAAGTCTGCTATATCAGTCTAGAGGGAGCTAAGTTGTCCGAAACAATGTCAGAGACATTCTAAGGCCTATCGGCTCCATTATATGCAAGTCTATGGCAAGCACTAGTTTAATCCTAGAACGAGGCCAAACATGCTCAAATAAATCAATAACAACAACAACCAAGACATACCACAAGGTAATGATGATCACAAGTGAACAACCGACATGCTTCTAATCTCGGAAAGTCTGATAATAGCCTAAAACATGGGTTCTAAGTAAGTTAACATGCCCAACTAAGTACCCATCCCAAATTCACAAAAATCAACATGTTTTTACATATTCAACCTCAATCTAAGGGACGAGAAGCCGTAGCCTACCTTTAGGAAGAACGCGTGCTTTCCAAATCACAATTTTGGAGCTTTTTCCTTTCGAACGGCCTCCAAATGCTGCCACACTATAAAAAATAGAATCACAACATTACTACCGTCGCTTAGACACAAAATCACATAAATCAAAGACGGACCAAAATTAGAGTCAAAGTGAGAATGTGGGATCCATATCAGAAATTCCAGAATTGACTCCGTCAAAAGGTCCTAGTTACTTCCCTAAAATTCTGTCCCAAAATGGAACACAATTTGAAACTCGAAACAACCCAAAATCTTAACATGCATAAAATTCACCATTAAAGAACAATAAAGTAAGTTGGGAAGCCCCTTTGGAGCATAATATACCTCTAACGATGCTTCCCCGATCACCCAACCACATATCCCCGATGATTCCAGACATCCACAAATTTGAATCACCCAAAATAAGCGTAGATAGGGAATAAATAGCAATTTGAAAATTTGAATGAGAGCTGAAATGCACATAACACATCATGATCGCGGCCAAGAGGGCCTGCTATAGCGGAGGTCCGGGAAAAATACCCGTCGTGAATGCGGTGAGGAGCTTGAAAGAAAGAAGGCAAGGCAACCAGAGCATCATGATCGCAGCCAGGAGGCTTGCAAATGCAAAGGGTTGAGAGATCAGACCCTCGTGAACGCGGCCAAGGCTTGCGATCGTGAAGGGTCTCCAACTCAGCCTTTGCGAACGCGGCCAAGGGGGCCCACAAACATAAAGGGATACATGCCCTGCACCAGGTGATGCACATCATCTGATTTTTTCAAGTTTCGAATTCTCTGACGGGGTGCTCGGGATTCATTCGGAACCTAGTGCATACAAACGAGATATGCTACCTCACAAAATTTGACATTCCAAACTCAACAGAGCCGTCGAAACTTCCATCTGAGGTCGTCTTGACAAAAAGTGGGTCCCACACCAGAACTCCATCTTTAGCCAAAATCTACAAGGGGGCTCAAAATTAGCCCGAAAGCCTCGAGATCCATAGAAAAGGTCGTTCTAGACCAAAATCAACATTGCAGAGCTAATGGAACCATGACGATTGCATTATGAGGCTGTCTTCCTAAACCTTTTATGGAAGTCAGCCGTTCATGTTTCGAAAGCTCTAAAAATTAGAAATTTACATAAAAGCGAAATGAACGATCAGGTTACCGAACTGTCAGTCCAAACAAGCCATAAATGACTTGGAGTCACTATAGGGGCGCTCTAAACAATGAAAAGAAGGATCTCAGAAGGCCCAATATACCTGGGGCTGAGCTTTCCCCGCTTCCCATATCTCATCTTGCCCTTCATGGACAACACTCAGAGGAATACCTGATCACTAACTGCAAACCTCATAGGTCGACACCTACGATGAAATAACTCTAGTGCCTGCTCTGAGCTGTCTTGAGCCTATCCTAAATCACTCGCACCTAGTCTAAGGCCTCCTGAAGAAATATTACAATGCGGCTTAGGCTTCATAGACTAAAACTAACCAATCGGAGAGCGACAATGCCTACCATATAAGGTCTCAAACGGGGCCATCTGAATACTAGAGTAGTAGCTGTTGTTGTATGCAAACTCCGCCAAAGGCAAGATTTGGTTTGAATGACCTCCAAACTAAAAAATACATGCCTGCAACATATCCTTAAGAACCTGAATAATACATTTCGACTTCCCATTGGTCCATGGGTGGAAAGCTGTGTTAAGGTCAACACGAGTACCAAAATCCTCCTGAAAGTTCCTCTAAAAGCTAGAAGTGAATTGAGAACCCCGATAAGAGATAATAGACACAAGCACACCATGAAGACGAACAACCCTCCCTAATGTAGATACGAGCCAACCTCTCGGCGGTGAACGAAGACTGAATGGGAAGAAAGTGTGCTAACTTGGTCAATTAATCAACGATGACCCAAATATTGTCAACACCCCTAGAAGTCCGATAATAACTTGTCACGATCCAACTTCTTGAGTCATGACGGCACCTACTAAAACCCACCAGTAGTTAATCTAACCTACAACCCAAAATGATAAGTAATGGGTGATATATATATATAATAAGATCCCTCCGAGAACCTAGAAGTCACCAGTACATAGCTGCTAAACAAAAAAGCACAATTCCCAAAAGTGGACCCAAAACACAAAGGCATGTCTCAAAATGCAAACGACTAGCCAAAAAGTACAAAAGGAATTAGGTCAAGTCAAGGAGGCCATGTGTTCACCCTCACCTCCGGATCTGGCTGATGCTTATAATGCTCAAATCACTCTCCAAAACTAATTAAAAGAGTGAGCGGTCATTTTCAATAAAAACCCAACAAAGAGCCGGGGTCGAATCCCACGAGGAATGGTATGTAGTTAAGAATCTAATTATAGAATTAACAAGCAATTAATTCAATTGAATTTGAAATAAAAACAAATGGGTGGAGAAATCCACCAACTTTAATAGAAGAAATTCTGAAACCCAATTATCAAAATGGAAATAATTGATGATTCACAAATTTAAAGGACTCTTGGGGTGTGGGGGATGGAATGTTGATTTCACTTGGGGTATAGTAGAATTGCTCAGTACAACTAGTTAATCACAAATAAGCTAGGTTATCATCATTGACACTAATCTTCTTTCGATCTCAAAGCATCCTTGCATAGAATCTCCTTTCGGTCTCATCTATATGCCATTCAAAGCAACCCAAAACCTTAGAACTGCAATTAAATAACTTAAACTACATCTATTGAGCAAATTACCCACTTGTCTTGGTCTCTTTCGAGCACCAATTCAAGATCGGAACTAGAATTAAGTTGGCTACCTTAATTCATGAATTAATCACCCGGCCATCAGTCAAATTTGTAACTAACAGCCATAAAACAAAGCAATTCAACACACCCACTAAATTAAATTAACATCCAACCCCATAATCATACCCCAAGAGTTTGGGATTTTAGCCACACATTGTAAAGTGTAAATAGGTTATACCTATCACGACCCAAGGTACCCCCTAGATGTGACATAGCGTATAACACCCCGAGATGCCTCATACAAGCCACTAAGCATACATTACATACAAGACAATAGAGAATAAAATTTCAAAAGAGAATTTCATATCAAAGCTTTTAAAAGAAACAGCGGAAGTCTACATCTCATGTCTCAAAGCCAATCTAATATAAAGAACAAGGTTTGGGATGTAACCCAATAAAATCCAAAAACTGGAAAGAAATACATGAAAAAAAAGAGCTAGGCTATGTCCTCGGATGGATGAGGACTCACCAAGTCTTCTATCAACTCTCGAATCAAACTCTAGCCACGAGTGGAAAGTGAATCGCCACGTCCTACACCAAAGAAGTTAATGTAGGAAAAAGTATGCGTTAGCACAATTAAGTACTAAGTATGATAGCAATGCACATAAACACGTAAATCATACGAGAGTGAAATATAATCATGACATGCAATGGCCAAACTTAAAACATGATAAACATGAGAAACATGAAACATAAAGCATATATCAAGGCCAAAGCAAGCTGAATCATCTTTCTTTCTTTTCTTTACTTCATCATGAGAACACTTGTTCATTAACTTGTGGGGAAATAGCCTTAACCGACATGTAAGACCATGTGAGCCATCAACATGGAATCCGGTGTCTACCCCACACCGAAAAGAGGTGTCCTACTTGCAAAGGTAAGACCATGAACTTCTTAGCTTAGGTGGATCCACTAGCTAATGTCTACTTAAAGACAACATCCTATGGTGGCAACATAGTTTATGGGATAGAGATTGCTTTTGGAGACTCGGCCTCAACTAAAGGGAGAGCTCCATCTAGAAAACCCGGCCTCTACTAATGGGAGAGCTTTCACTAGAAGACCCGGCCTCTACTAACGGGAGGGCTTCCATCTCAATATCCACTCGGTGCTAAGCATAATTCCCACGAATTAGTCATTAACATATTCATATCATTATGCATGGAGAGGTACAACTAAGGTTACCAATCCAGTCTAGAAATCATGTTTATAGACGTTTCATCTTCCATGGACCTTGTCAAAGCTTATGTCATTAGAATAGATCCTTAAGAACATGGGTAATTGCCTCTTGTTCTTTTAAGTCATATTAGGAGTATTATGTGAGAAAACCTTTCACAACTCAACCATAGCATCATTATATCATAACTTTGGTACTTCACTCTCAAAGCACCCTTAATTCATTACTAACTTCATATGAGACATGCATAAGTTCATTAGCCTCTTCTTTACTTAGCTCATCATGCTCATAATTTATAGTTCATAGAGTTCATATGGGTTCAAGCAAGTTCAACTCATATCATGCAAATAAATGCAAGCTCATGCTTAGAAAGCCATAATTAGAAAATTTACCCATACTTGAAGGAACTCACATAATAGAGGAAAATCATGCTTTTTACTTGATCATGCGAAATTCATAGGATTATCCTCAATTCATTCATAATTCATGCTTAGTTTCATAAAGATGTCATAAACTTCATCAATTCATAGCTCAACTCAACAATCAAAGCATAAATCATCAATTTGGGGAGAATTAGCTTGGGATCATGGGGTTCATGCAATCTTTACATCAAATCATGTAATTCACGCTAATTCGTACACTAAGTTACTTTATCACGCTAGATCGTGCACTACAAATCATAAAATCGATAATTGAATTCATAAGTGAAGAACCCTCAATGATTGATCAAAACCCTAATTCAATTGGGTTATAGTAATCCTTTGAAAATAATGAAGAAGAGGGAGGACCCATTGGAGGAAAGGACTCCAAATGGTGAACACTATCATACCTCAAAGAAACCCACAAGAATTTGGTGAAGATTGAAGGTCTTCAATGGAGGATCCTAGCTTCTTCTTCTTTCTTGAAACTTGAGAGAGTTTCTTTTAGAGAGAGAAATATTTGAGTGAGGAGAGTTTAGGAATGAATTAGAATGAGAGGAATTAGGCTTTGAAATTATTTATAGGTCTTAGATTAAGGGTAAAACTGACTTAGCTTAATAGGTAAGCAATTAGGGAAAAGACCAAAAAGCCCTTAATTAATAACTGTCGGGGCCAATTGACGGACATGATCTATGGTCCGTACATCAATTGACGGACCGTCCTGTTCTTCCGTCAATTGATTTAGAGAGTTCATTTGGGCTGAAAATTTGGCTAAGTCTGGAAGGCATCTACGGAACCTATCTACGGCCCGTCAACTGAACTACGAACCATCATGCTACTTCGTAGGTCAAAGTTCAGAAACTTAGAAATCTTGAAGGTTCACAGTGCCATTGAAGGTCCCCATTTACATCCCGTCAATCCTTCTACGGCTCGTAGGTGGCCTCTGTAGGTCACTGTCTTCAGGTGAGTTTTGCATTTTTAAGTTCTTTGAAGGCTTGGGGTATTACAATACCTTGCATGAAATTAGCCATGGGTAGCATGAATTTGAGTATTTAAAAGCAAATCCAGTTCGAATCCAACCTCAATTTCCCAATATTAAGGTTACACAATTGAAAGATTCAACAATAAAATGTGTCCTTGCTCAATGGAAAATGTTTCTCTCTCTAGAATGTTCAGAATATTTCTCTCCATATTTCCACACTTCTTACTCTCTCCTCTAGGCTATTTGTAGTTTCCCAAAATTTACCCCAAAAAGTAGTTTCGTGTCCTTTTCGGTGATGTTAGCTCAGTTCGCCCAATGCATTTGGTGAATTGCCTTTCTTCCTTTGGTTCACCTTTTCCGTACTTCAAGCTTCAGCTGTTCGAGTCTCATTAGGAGATCCCGTTAGAGTCCACTTTTACAACTTTGATGAATTACCGAATTCACATTGTACCACCCTTTTGGTCAGTGTTTTGTTTGTCAACACTTTCATATTCGGCAGCTTATATTCACTTCGCCTTATATCCTTCGGCGGATCGTCCTTCTTTCCTTACTTTGCCGATTAACCTTGAAGGCTGACTCAGTTCCCTGTCAAATTCGGTGATCTCAGATTGCTTTGGTGACTTTCCCTTCTTGTTAGGCGATCAACAATGTTTATTTTGCAATTCTTATTGAAACTTTTGGCCATTCTTTCAAACATCGATCCTCGCTTTGTCCAATTGCCTTCATAGTTGTAAATCATCAATATTCTATTAGAAAATGACAAAATTAGTCATGGAGGAGACTAATTATTGAGCTAAATGGACCTTAAATGAGTGCAAATCTGCCACTCATCAACACCTTCAACTTAAACTTTTACTTGTCCTCAAATAAATAAAGAACACAACAAGCTCAATAAAGGTGTCTACAACAGTACTCAATGAGAGCTAACATCCAAGTGCCATAGCAAGACTACTCTCAATAGAATGTTACCCTCAATCATGATCAAAACGCTTCAAATGATGACCAACTAGTCTCAGCATAGACTCAAGCTCAGTTTAGCTCCATGTCTAATGCAAGAACATGTTTAAACAAATGCATTCAAGTGCCCTCACATCAAGAACGATTCCATGCTCTCACAAAGAAATTTCAACAAAGGTGTAAGGAATCAATGCAACTCTCACTCTCTCAAAAGAGAAATACAAGAAAGCTTTGTCCCATAGGTTTGTCCATATTTTCAAATCATCACAAAATCCAGTTCATGTAAGATCTCAAGGGTCTTTTAGGCTTGTAATGGGGCTGAGGGTTAATGCATGGTCAATTTGGATTGGTGACTTCACCTTTTGAAAGCATTGTTGCAATCATCATCACCTCTTCTCAAGTTCTTTTTCTTTCTTTTTCATTTGAGGACTCAACTCCTGACTTGTCATTCACTTTATTTGGAATCCCCTTTTCATTTCATTCAATTAAAATATTATATATATATATATATATATTTCGAGGAGGGGTTCCTTCTTTTTAGTAACACTTTCAAAGTTGAGCCTCATTTCATCTTTCTTTGCCCTTTACTTGGCTTTTATTCATCCTTCCTTTCCACACCCCCAACTTAGTTGGGCTATTCAAACATCACAATACTTCAAAAAGGATTTTTGGTGAGAAGGTAGGGATTATTTGGTTTAAGAGGCTTCTTTTGGTTGACAACAAATAGATCAGGCTCAAATGGTGCCAAAATGGATTCACACCCTTACAAGGTAGTCAAAATTGATTTATGGACAATTTGGTTCCCTCATTGAATTTTCTCCCAAGATCATCTCTCACCTTCACCAAGATTCACACAATTGGACTAACAAGGCAAATTCTAGGACTCCACATGCATGCTTTCAAGTAAAACCTCACCACACATGGCACTTCAAAATACACTCATTTAGCACATCCCGAAAAGATCAAAAGCGTACGTGTGATGTTCATTGCTAGGCTCACATCAAAACACAGCAAGCCAACAAAAGATTCAAAGAGATCACTCAAAAGGTGTAACCATATTGATTTTGTTCCCGCAACACCAACACTACGCATCATGCTCATCATGAGTACTATTTAAGACATCGATATTGAACAAAATCAATTCTGAAATTGTTATCAATGAAAGCCTCAAGCATTTCATGATTATCAAACTCATGGGGGGGTTGCAATCATCAAGAGAGAACGACAAAAGAGATATAGAGACACATATATCCAAAAGAGCACTCTCGTATAATGTAATACACAAATAATTCAAAAGGGGAATATTGGCACGAAGGCCCTCACCCTACCAAAAGAAAAGATCAGTGTCCTCAATGCACAAAAATGATGTAAAGAGATGAAGGTAGGAGCACTCCCTGAGCAATCGCTAGTATTGATCATCGCCGACCTTAGTTGGCGATGCGCCGATTAGATCCAGATCACCTATTGGGGCTGTAGGTGATGGATGATATGTCCTTCACTTTGGTGGTCTACCCTGTGATTGCCCAAGCTGTATGGGTGCATCGCCTTTCTGGGCATGAACATCACCGAGATGACAAGTGTGTTCCCATTTTCATGCCTAATTAGGCGGACTCCAGCGGGTTCGCCTAATGATATTGATGCATCACCTAGTGAGTAATGGAAATCATCAAAGTTGACAGTAATCACCTAAAGTTGAGCTTCCCAAAGGGCGGGCTCGTTGGAGCTTCGCCTACTATACTCGGTGAATCATCGAGTTGCCCATACCATAGCTTAGTACTCCATACTTGCACATGTGAAAACCCACAGTATTGAAAATAACTAACACTTGGGTTGCCTCCCAAGGAGCGCCTAATTTAACGTCACGACACGACATGGATATGTTCTTCAAACATCATCCAAATACACCACTTCAACCACCCTCACGTCATGACCTTCCCCAAAGTATGCTTTCTATCTTTGTCCATTGATTGTGAATCGTTCCCCTTTTACATCTTCAATTTCAATCACACCATTACCATACACCTGTGTGATAATGTGCAGACCCATCAACTTGGATTTGACTTTTCCAGGGAGGAGTTTCAACCTAGAATTGAATAATAGGATTAACTCCCCTACCCGAAACTCGCGGGGTAGTATATTCGCATCATGCCACCTTTTAAATTTCTCCTTATATAGTGTAGAGCTTTCATAGGCTCTCAAATTAAATTCATCAAGCTCAAGGAATTGGTGTACACGGTATCGGGAGGCTGGCTGCTTCCCAATTCATATTTATCTTTTTCAACGCCCACAATGCCTTGTGTTCCAATTCAACCGGAAGATGGCAAGCTTTTCCAAATACTAACTTGTAGGGAGACATCCCAATAGGAGACTTGAATGCTGTACAGTAGGCCCAAAGTGCATCATCAATCTTGCTAGACCAGTCAATATGATGGACATTCATTGTTTTGGCCAAGATGCTCTTTATTTCTCGATTAAACACTTGAAATTGTCCACTGGATTGTGGATGGTATGGTGTTACCACTTTATGCTTGACCCCATATTTAGAGAGGAGGGCTGCAAATTGACGATTACAAAAGTGTGATTTGCCATCACTTATAATAGCCTTTTGGGTACCAAATCTTGCGAAGATGTTCTTTTTGAGGAACTTTGTGACACTTCACGCTTCATTATTTGGTAAAGCTATTGCTTCCACCCATTTGGAGACATAATCAACTACTACAAGGATGTACTTATTTCCAAAAGAGCTAAGAAACGGGCCCATGAAATCAATCCCCCAAACATCGAACAATTCAATCTCAAGGATTTGTAAAAGTTGCAATTCAGGTCTCCTAGATATACTCCCTTTTAATTGACATTGGACACAACATTTGCAAAATGCGTGAGCATCCCTAAACAGTGTAGGTCAGTAGTAACCTCATTATAAAACTTTAGAGGGTGTACGAATTTCCCCATGATGACCACCTGTTGTTGAGGCATGACATGCTTCAAGGATCTCATTCACTTCCACTTCTGGTACACAATGCCGAATGACGTTATCAACACATTCTCTAAAAAGGAAAGGTTCATCCCATACATACTTCTTCACATAAAATAGGAATTTCCTCTTTTGATGGCTATTCAAATCATCAGGTAACAGCCCACACACAATAAAATTTGCAAAATCAGCATACCAAGGAACAGAGGGTGCAGATTTTACCATTACCGAATTCATCCAGGAAAGCATCATCAAAGTCTTTCTCTAGCATCTGCCTCCAACCTTGAAAAGATGATCAGCTACTTGGTTTTCACAACCCTTCCTATCTTTCACCTCAAAGTCAAACTATTGAAGGAGTAAGACCCATCGAATTAGTCTTGGCTTAGCTTCTTTCTTAGTCATTAGGTACCTCAAATCTGCATGGTCTGTGTGAACGACCACTTTGGTACCTAACAAATATGAGTGAAACTTCTCAAACCCGTATACCACCACCAACAAATCTTGCTCTGTTACAGTGTAATTTTTCTAAGCATAATTTAGTGTCTTGCTAGCATTATAGATAGGATGAAAGAGCTTGTTCTTACGTTGCCCAAGGACAGCTCCTAGAGCTAAGCCACTAGCATTGCACATCATTTCAAAAGGGAGATTCCAATTGGGGGCAATGATTATTGGGGATGATATAAACTTCTCCTTGAGTGTTTTGAAAGCCACCATGCAAGAATCATCGAACACAAATGTACTTTCTTTTTCAAGGAGCTTAAACAATGGGATATCAATCTTGGAAAAATCCTTGATGAACCGTCTATAAAACCCGACATGACCAAGAAAACTCCTCACACCTTTTATTGACATTGGAGGAGGAAAATTCTGAATCACTTGGATTTTAGCTTGATCAACCTCAATACCCTCCCCAGATATTTTATGCCCAAGCACAATTCCTTCTTTCACCATAAAGTGACACTTTTTCCAGTTTAGGACCAAATTTGAATCCACACACCTTTTTAAAACCATCTCCAAATGCTTTAAACATTCTTCAAAAGAATCTCCAACAACAGAGAAATCATCCATGAACACTTTCATGGAATCCTCTACCATATTGACGAAGATTGAGAGCATACATCGTTGAAAGGTAGTCGGAGCATTACATAGCCCAAAGGGCATTTGCTTGAATGCAAATGTGACATAAGGAAATGTAAATGTTGTTTTTTCTTGATCCTTTGGTGCAATGGAGATTTTGTTATACCCAAAATATCCGTCGAGAAAGCAATACCACCCCTTTCCAGCAAGCCTATCAAGCATTTGGTCAATAAAGGGAATGGGTAAATGGTCTTTTTTCAGTCCAAGAATTTTTCATCTGATAGTCCATGCACACACGCCACCCGATGACGGGTCTAGTGGAAACTAATTCAGCTTTTTCATTTGGAACTACCATGATACCACTCTTTTTGGACACACATTGCACCGGGCTTACCCATTGGCTGTCTGTAATTGGAAAGATAACTCCTGCATCTAACCATTTAATGATTTCCTTCTTCACCACTTCTTGCATTGGAGGATTTAGCCTTCGTTGGTGTTCAATGGTTGGTTTGCAATCTTCTGACAAATTTATTTTGTGAGTGCACACACCCGACGAAATACCCACAATATCGACAATGGACCAACCCAAAGCTTTAATATGCTTCTTCAACACTATGTCTAGCAACTCCACTTGTCATTGCTTAAGATCACTTGCAATAATTACTGGAAGTGTGTTATCGGCTCCCAATAAGACATATTTAAGGTGAGGCGGGAGCTCTTTCAACTCTAATTTCGGTAGTTCAATGATGGATGGTTTTGCGTGTGGTGCTTCTCGACTAGACAACTCAAGGTCGAGTTTAGTTTGGAAAGAGTGATGTGAACCCATTGCTACAAGAAAAACCACAGTCTCATCATAATCGCTGACCTCATCCTGATCATAATTAAGTAGCACTTGAGTCAAAGGCTCCCTATAATAGGCTACACTTCCAATACTTGCTACAACTTCATCGATTTTATCCAAGTGAGACACAATATGCATGTCACTTGGGTATTTCATGGATTTGTGAATATTGAAGCTCACCGGCTCCTCATTGACTCGAAATTTCAACTCACCACCTTCTACATCCACCAACACTTTGACTGTCGCCAAAAATTGTCTACCAAGATAACCGGCATATCGACATCAATCTCACAATCAAGTACTACAAAATCTATGGGGAACACAAATTTGTCAACCTTCACTATCACATCATAGACTACACCCACCGGTTTCTTTATGTAATGATCGGCCACTAAAAGTCTCATGTTTGTTGGGTTTGATTTTCCAAGCCCAAGTTGATCAAATACCATCAATGGCATTAAATTTATGCTTGCACCAAGATCGCATTGAGCTTTTGCAAAAGTACACTTACCAATAGTGCATGGAATCGTGAAAACTCCTGGGTTATCTCTCTTGAGGACATCATTATCTGTCATTACCGTACCACATGTTTGAGGTAGTTCGATTGTTTCACAATCTATCACCCTCTTCTTGGTCACCAACTCGTTCATGTACTTAGCATAACCCGACATTTCGGTCAAGGCATCCACCAAAGGGATATTCACTTTCAATTCTTTCACTATATCAACAAACTTTTGAAATTTTGCATTGTGGTTCTTCTTCCTCAATCTTTGAGGGAATGGGGGTGTAATCTTGATTTGAGGTAATGTAGAAGAAACCTCAACATCGGTTTTGGTTCACCTTCCGCCTCTTTTTCTTTAACTTTATCAATATCTTTAGGTGATTCGTTATCGGCAACCACCTCTTGCTCATTTGAGTTGTTGGGCTTTGTTACTTCTTGCAATACCCTACCACTTCTAGTAATGACATCTGAAAGTTGCCGTGCATCTCCTGAATTTTCCTTTGCATGAGATGGTTCATACTCATAGGAAGTTGGATACACAAGAGCGGTCAGCTGGCCTTTCTTCAAGTGCCTTGATGGACTATTCATGTGAAACCATAGTAGTAGACAAAGATGAAACGTCACTCTTCATCCCTTGCAAAATCATGTCGGAACCCTCCACCTTGTTTAACATTTTAGCCAACAAATCATTAGTGTGGTTCTTCATTGGCTCATGATGACGTTCATATTTGACTTCTTCACCTTCCCTTTTGCGACATCTCTCATCAATCCCATTGGTCCAATCTTGACTTCCGGCAAGCTTAAGATAACTTGGCTGAAAACCCTCCGATTCTTTGTCTCTCATGTACCTCTCTTCATCATATCCACCCCGGGATATTGAATATATTGAGTTTGCTTCTTATCTATGAACACGTTCAGATAACATTTCAAACTGGGCGGTCAACCAAGCAATGCTTTTATCACGCTCTTGATTGTTTTCTTCTTGTTCCTTGAAAGCTCCCAAATGTGGAAGGGACACATAATCATCATTCGTATACCAAGCATGATTTAACTTAGTCATTTCATCAAGCAACCTTGTCGCCTCGGTGAATGGCTATATCATAATACCCCCTTGCACTAGATGATCAACCAATCCCTTATTTAGAGCATCAAGACTGTGGTAAACATATTGCAATAACAGCTCACCCGGGAAACCATGCTTAGGACATTGTGATAAGACCCGCTTGAAACGTATCCACACTTTATGTGCAGGTTCCCCACACATTCTTTCAAAATATTGGATGTTCTTTCTTAACTTCATGACTCTAGATGGAGGAAAGAACCTCTTAAGGAAAGTTTCAATCAACTCTTCCCATGAGGTAATAGATAGCCTTGGAAGTTCAATCAACCATCTAGTTACCTCCCCCTTTGAAGAGAGATGGAATAACCTTAGCCTCATGGAATCTTGTGAGATGCCTTTGGATGAAAAAGGGTTACATACATTTGCAAATTTGTGGAGATGCTCATTAGTATCATCATATTCTAACGCCCCAAATAATCCTTCCGCCTTGATGAGCTGCAACATTGATTTGGCTATGACAAAAGTACTCTCTTTGTATACCGGTGGTAAGCAAATAGCTCCCACCTCATGGATGGTATGAGAAACCATTTCATCATCTCGTCTATCAGCATTGTCTTGCCCATGGCAACTAGAATCATTGTCATGCTGTGTACTCATTTCTTCACCTATCAAGAGATCACCACAAGAATTCTAAGCGTAAGACTGTTCAATTACAAAGCAAATTAATATGCAAATTACTTCTTAAACTAAATTCCTAACGACCAGTCCCTGGCAGCGGCACCATTTTTGATAATGCTCAAATCATTCTCCAAAACTAATTAAAAGAGTGAGCGGTTGTTGTCAATAAAAATCCAATAAAGAGTCGGGGTCGAATCCTACGAGGAATGGTATGCGGTTAAGAATCTAATTATAGAATCAACAAGCAATTAATTCAATTGAAGTTGAAATAAAAACAAATGGGTGGAGAAGTCCACCAACTTTAATAGAACAAATTTCGAAACCCAACAATCAAAATGGAAATAATTGATGATTCACAAAACTAAAGGACTCTTGGGGTGTGAGGGATGTAATGTTGCTTTCACTTGGGGTATAGTAGAATTGCTCAGTACAACTAGTTTATCACAAATAAGCTAGGTTATCATCATTGACGCTAATCTTCTTTTGATCTCAAAGCATCCTTGCATAGAATATCCTTTCGGTCTCATCTATATGCCATTCAAAGCAACCCAAAATCTTAAATCTGCAATTAAATAACTTAAACTACAGCTATTGAGGAATTACCCACTTGTCTTGGTGTCTTTCGAGCACCAATTCAAGATCGGAACTAGAATTAAGTTGGCCACCTTAATTCATGAATTAATCACCCGGCAATCAGTCAAATTTGTAACTAACAACCATAAAACAGAGCAATTCAACATACCCACTAAATTAAATCAACACCCAACTCCATAATCACACCCCAAGAGTTTGGGGTTTTAGCCATACATTGCGAAGTGTAAATAGGTTATACCTTGCATAAAATTAGCCATGGGTAGCATGAATTTGAGTATTTAAAAGCAAACCCACTTCGAACCCAACCTCAATTTCCCAAAATTAAGTTTACACAATCGAAAGATTCAACAATAAAATATGTTCTTGTTCAATGGAAAATGTTTCTCTCTCTAAAATGTTCAGAATATTTCTCTCAATTTTTCCACACTTCTTTCTCTCTCCTCTGGGCTATTTATAGTTTCCCAAAATTTAGCCCAAAAAGTAGTTTCGTGTCCTTTTCGGCGACGTTAGCTCAGTTTGCCCAATGCATTCGGTGAATCACCTTTCTTTGTTTGGTTCGCCTTTTCCCTACTTCAAGCTTTAGGTGATCGAGTCTCATTAGGCGATCCCGTTTGAGTCCGCCTTTTCAACTTTGGCTAACCGCCGAATTCACATTGTACCACCCTTTTGGTCAGTGTTTTGTTTGTCAACAGTGTCAAATTTGGCGACATATATTCACTCTGTCTTGTGTCCTTCAGTGGATAACCCTTCTTTTCTCACTTTACCAATTAACCTTGATGGCTGACTCAGTTCACTGTCAAATTAGGCGATCTCAGATTGCTTTGGCGACTGCCCTTCTTGTTAGACGATCAGCAATGTTTATTTGGCACTTCTTATTGAAACTTTTGACCATTCTTTGAAACATCGATCCTCGCTTTGTCCAATTGCCTTCATAGTTGTAAATCATCAATATTCTATTAGAAAAGGATAAATTTAGGTATGAAAAACACAAATTATTGAGCTTAATGGACCTTAAAAGAGTGCAAATCCGCCACTCATCAACTGCTAGCTCGATCTCAATGCTAGTAGCTATTGCTCTGACCTGCATCACAAAATAGATGTAGAATGTAGCATGAGTATGAAAATAATAGGTACTTAGTTACCATCATAGGCCGAGTGAGTAGGAAAAGTAAAAGTAATATGAAATGCTAGAATTACACATAAATAGAGGTCAAAAGAGCAGAATTTATAAGAGATGCACATGAATGTACTAAGAATAGAAAAGAGGTAAGTACAACTAACTAAACCTAACTAGACCCCCATAACCCAGAAGGTACACTCGTGTACAAGTTTAAGTACAAACCTAAATGGGGCCCCATAAGCCCGATGGGTACACAAAATAGCTAAAACTACAAAGAGTAGAACATGGAGAGTCCAGAGCCAGAGAAAGCATAGCCCAAACCTCAAACCGCGAATAGCCTCCCAAGTAACCAATAATAATCATACATAGGCACAGAGTGCATAGCCCAGACCTCGAACCACAGATAGCCCTCCAAAGTAACCAATAAGATCTATCTTATAAGTATCAACTCTGTAGAGGATAAAAGAGCCTGAATCATGGACTGCGATTATAGATTGGTGACTAGACGTCTAATCTACAAACATAAGGCTACTGATGTAATACCCCAAAGCTTTCCAAGAAATGAAAATGCAGTTTTTCAACTTGGTGCCAGTGACTACGAAGGTTAGCTACGGACTGTAAGTGGAATGACGGGTCGTAGGTGGGAACCATCGTTGGCACTGTGAACTTTCAGGATTTCCAAGTTTCTGAACCTCGACCTACGGAGCAACAGGACGGGTTGTTGTCTAGTTGATGGTTCGTAGATCCCTTTCCGACTTAGCCGAATTTTCAGCCCCAACTGAAGTCTCTCAATGAATTGACGGAAGGACAGGATGGTCTGTCGATTGACCTACGGACCGTAGGTCCTGCCCGTAGACTGCCCCCGACAGTTATTATTTAAGGGCTTTTTGGTCTTTTCCCTAAATGTTTAACTATTAATCTAAGTCGGTTACACCCTTAACCCAGACCCTATATATATATTTTCTAAGCCTAATTTCACTCATTCCCAAATTTCTTCTCTCTCAAAGAAAATTCTCTCAACTCTCAAGGAAGAAGAAAGCTAAGATCCTCCATTGAAGACCATCAATTTCCATCAATTTCTTGTGGACTTTGTTGAGGTATGGTAGTGTTCACCATTTGGAGCCCTTTCCTCCAATGGGTCCTCAACTTTCTTCAAGGTTTTCAAGGTTCAATTTCCTCAATTGAATTAAGGTTTTTGATCAATTCTTATGGGTTCTTCAATTATGATTTCAATTGTTGATTTTACGATTTCTAGTGCATGATCTAGCGTGATAAAGTAATTTAGTGCACGAATTAGCGTGAATTATATGATTTGATGTAAAGATTGAATGAATCCACATGAACCCATGCTATTTCTCCTCGATTTCCTAATCTATGCTTTGATTTGGTGGTTTGAGCTATGAATTGAGTAATTTTATAAAAATCTCTATGAAGCTATGCATGAATTATGAATGAATTGAGGATGACTTTATGAAGTTTAGTATGTTCAAGTAAAAAGCATGATTTTTCCTCTATTATGTGAGTTCCTTCAAGTATGGGTAAATTGTCTTATTTATGACTTTCAAAGCATGAGCTTGCATTGAATTGGATAATTTAAGTTGAACTTTTATGAACCCATATGAACTCTATGATCCATGAATTATGAGCATGATTAACTATGTAAGGATGAAGCTTATGAACTTATGCATGCCTCATATGAGTTTAATGATGAGTTAAGGTTGCTTTGAGAGTGAAGTACCAAAGTTATGACATGATGATGTTGTGTTGAGTTGTGAAAGGTTTTCTCATGTAATGCTCACACTATGAGTTAATGAACAAAGAGGTGACTACCCATGTTCATAAGGAGCTATTCTAATGACATAAGCTTGGAGAAGTCCATGGAAGATGAAATATCTATAAACATGATTTTAACTTGAATTGGTAACCCTAGTCGTACATTTCCATGGATAATGATATGAATATGATAATTAACTATTCCGTGGGAAATATGCTTAGCACCGAGAGGATATTGAGATGGAAGCTCCCCCGTAGTAGAGGCCAGATTTCTAGTAGCAATCTCCTTATCCCTTACCTATGTGCCCCCATATGATGTTTGTCTTAGATAGACATTATCTAGTGGATTCACGTAAGCTACAAGTTAAGTAAAGGGTCCTACCTTGGCAAGAAGGATGGCCCTCTTTCGGTGTAGGGTAGACACCGGATTCCATGTTGATAGCTCATATGGTCTTATATGTCGGTTAAGGCTATTCCCCTCAACTAATGAACACAAGTGTTTTTATGATAATCTAAAGTAAAGAAAGATGATTTAGCTTGCTTTGGCCATGGTTTATGTTTCATCCTTCTTATGCTTTATCATGTTTTAGCTTGACCATTGCATGTCATGATTACATCTCATTCTAGCATGTTTTATGTGTTTTATGTGCATTGCTATCATACTTGGTACTTGATTGTACTAACACATACTCTTGCCTACATTAACTTCTTTGATGTAGGATTTGATGATTCACCATCCACTCGTAGCTAGAGCTTTATAGAATATTTGATAGAAGACTTGATGAGTCCTCATCCAACCGAGGACATAGCCTAGTTGTTCTTATTTTCATGTTATTTCATTTCGGATGTTGTATTGGGTTACATCCCAAACTTTATTTTCTATGTTAGATTGGCTTTGAGACATGAGATATAGACTTTCGTTGTTTCTCGTAAAAGCTTTGATATGAAAATCTCTTTTGAAATCTTAATCTCTATTATCTTGTATGTATGTATGCTAAGTGGCTTGTATGAGGCCTCTCGAGGTTTTGTATGCTATGTCACTTCTAGGGGATACCTTCGGTCGTGATAAAATTGGTATTCAGAGCACAAGGTTTTAGAAAGATCCTAGGATGTCTCATAAGCCGCGTCAAGTAGAGTCTTGTTCATGAGTTTGACGCGCGCCACATTTATGAATGAGAGGCGATAAGACGTTTAAGAAACTTCACTTCTTTCATTACTCCTAAGTCGTGCCATAGAGTTTAACTCTATATGTTTCTCTCCTAATCCCTATCCTACGCGTTTCAGGATATGGCGACTCGAATAGCTTATGCTAGAAGAAATATGGGAGAGAATGTGGAACAAGAAGCTCTTCCTCAAGCTCCTCAGGTTCCAGCCGACCCTTAGGCCGAACAAGTGACTAATGCAGAGTTGAGGGCTGCTTTTCAAGTTTTGGCTCAAGCCGTGACTGCTCAAGCAAATAAAGAGGTTGTGGCTCCCGTGAACCCAAATGTGGGTACGGCGGCATCAAGAGTGAGGGACTTCACTAGAATGAACCCTCCAAAATTTCATGGCTCTAAGGTTGAGGAAGATCCTCAAGAATTCATTGATGAAGTGTACAAGGTATTGATGACTATGGGTGTGATGCCGGAAGAAAAGGTGGAGTTGGCCGCTTATCAACTCAAGGGTGTTGCCCAAATTTGGTTCAACCAATGGAAAAGTGAGAGGGCGGTTAGTGAGGGTCCTCTTGATTGGGAGAAATTCAAAGTTGCTTTCCTTGATAGGTTCTTTTCCCTTGAGATGAGGGAGGCAAGGGTGCTTGAGTTCATCAACCTTCAACAAGGAAATATGAGTGTGAAAGAGTATGCTTTGAAGTTCACACAATTGTCTCGATATGCTCCTTTCATAGTTGCCGATCCTAGGGCAAGAATGAGTAAATTTGTCTCGGGGGTGTCCGAAATGTTGGTTAAAGAGTGCCTCACCGCCATGCTTGTTAATGATATGGATATTTCTCACCTCATGGTGTATGCTCAACAAATAGAGGAAAAAAAGCTCAAGGAGAGGTCTAGAGAGACTAAGAGGGCTAGGACCGGTGATGGTAACTTTTCACATTCAAGGTCTGATGGACATGGTCATCCTAGATTTCAACAAAGGTTCTCTAATCAAGGTCCTTCCAATACTCCTCCTAAGACCAACAAAGATAGAGTGCCTAACCCTAAGCCTCAAGGACGAAATGGTGGTGGTTCTTCATTGACTACTTGTACTAGGTGTGGGAGGAATCATGAGGGCAAATGTTTCGCCGGTACGGATGGTTGTTACGGTTGTGGAAAGAGTGGTCATAAGATGAGGGATTGTCCATCTCTCACTGCTAAGGGAAGAGAGAGTAAGCAAGCTCCACCTAGTGGTGCGGGTTCGAATGCTCCTAAGCAAAACCCATTCTATGCACTTCAATCTCACCATGAGCAAGATAGCTCTCCCGATGTGGTTACCGATATGTTGAAAGTTTTTCGCTTTGATGCTTATGCCTTGCTTGATCCCAGTGCTACCTTGTCTTTTGTGACGCCATATGTGGTTATGAGGTTTGATGTTGTTCCGGATGTGTTGCTAGATCCTTTTCGTGTCTCTACTCTGATTGGAGAATCTATCATGGCTAAGAGAGTCTATAGAAATTTTCCCGTCTCCTTATCCCATAGAGTCACTCATGTTGATCTTGTAGAGCTTGATATGTTAGACTTTGATGTTATTCTTGGGATGGATTGGTTGTATACTTATTACGCCTCTATTGATTGTAGGACCTGAATGGTCAAGTTTCAAGTCCCGAATGAGCCTATCCTAGAGTGGAAGGGGGGAAATTCTATGTTTAGAGGTCAATTTGTTTCTTACCTAAAAGCTAGAAAGATGATCTCTAAGGGTTGCATATACCATCTTATTAGGATGAGGGATATAGATTTCGAAATCCCTACTCTTGATTCGGTCCCCGTTGTTAATGAGTTTCCGAAAGTGTTTTTCGATGATTTACCTGATATTCCTCTCGAGAGAGAAATAGACTTTGGTATTGATCTTCTCCCGGATACGCAACCTATTTCTATTCCTCCTTATTGAATGGCCCCGGCGGAACTTAAGGAACTAAAGGAGCAATTAAAAGATTTATTGGATAAATGTTTCATCCGATCAAGTGTTTCTCCATGGGGTGCTCCGGTCTTGTTTCTAAGAAAGAAAGATGGTTCACTCCGTATGTGCATTGACTACCACCAATTAAACAAGGTTACCATTAAGAATAAGTACCCTCTTCCAAGGATAAATGACTTGTTTTATCAACTTCAAGGGGCTAGTTATTTCTCTAAGATCGACCTTCGTTCGGGGTATCACCAATTAAGGGTGAAAGAAGATGATATTCCGAAAACAACTTTCCGTACTAGATATGGTCACTACGAGTTCTTGGTAATGTCGTTTGGATTGACAAATGCTCCGGCCGCATTTATGGACTTGATGAATAGGGTTTTTAAACAATACCTTGACATGTTCGTGATTGTGTTTATTGACGATATCTTGATCTACTCAAGGAATGAGGATGAACATGCCAATCATTTGAGGGTTGTATTGCAGGTCCTCAAGGATCAGCAACTCTTTGCAAAGTTTAGTAAATGCGAGTTTTGGTTAAGGTTCGTGGCTTTTCTTGGTCACATTGTCTCCGGTAAAGGTATTAAGGTAGATCCTAAGAAGACGGATGCAGTTAGGAATTGGCCTAGACCTCTATCACCTTCGGATATCCGTAGTTTCTTGGGCTTAGCCAGTTATTATAGGAGGTTTGTTGAACGGTTTTCTTCTATTGCTTCTCCATTGATGTCTTTGACTCAAAATAAGGTTAAGTTTATATGGTCTGAGGCATGTGAAAAGAGTTTCCAAGAGTTGAAAGATAGACTTATTTCGGCTCCGATATTGACTCTACCGGAAGGATCTGATGGGTTGTGGTTTATTGTGATGCCTCAAGAATTGGGTTAGGATGTGTTCTTATGCAAAATGGGAAGGTTATTGCTTATGCCTCAAGAAAACTCAAGATGCATGAAAATAACTATCCTACTCATGACTTGGAATTAGCGGCGATTGTGTTTGCTTTGAAAATATGGCGGCATTATTTGTATGGGGTACATGTGGATGTTTTTACCGACCATAAGAGTTTACAATATGTGTTTAAACAAAAAGATCTGAATCTTCGCCAAAGAAGGTGGCTTGAGTTGTTAAAAGATTACAATATGAGTGTTCTCTATCACCCCGGTAAGGCTAATGTGGTGGCGGATGCTCTTAGTCGATTATCTATGGGTAGTGTTGCTCATGTTGAGGAAGATAAGAAAGAGTTGGTTTGCGATGTTCACAGATTGGCCCGATTGGGTGTTCGATTGGTTGATTCTGTTGAAGGTGGTGTTATGGTTCACAATGGTTCCGAATCCTCTTTTGTGCATGATGTAAAGGCTAAACAAGATCTTGATCCTAATTTGGTTGAATTGAAGGAAGCGGTGCTCAAAAAGTCCATAGAGGCTTTCTCCCAAGGGGGAGATGGTGTGTTTCGTTATCAAGGTCGTTTGTGTGTTCCCAATGTAGATGACTTGAGAGGAAAAATTTTATCGGAAGCCCATAGTTCTCGATATTCCATTCACCCGGGAGCTACCAAGATGTACCGTGACTTACGAGAGATCTATTGGTGGAATGGAATGAAGAAAGATATTGCGGAATTTGTGGCTAAGTGTCCTAATTGCCAACAAGTGAAAGTTGAGCATCAAAGACCGGGAGGTTTTACCCAAGATATTAGTATTCCTACTTGGAAGTGGGAGGATGTGAATATGGATTTTATTTTTTGTTTACCTCGCACTCGGCGACAATATGATTCGATTTGGGTTGTTGTAGATCGAATGACGAAATCAGCGCATTTCATTCCCGTCAAGACTTCTTATTTGGCGGAGGATTATGCTAAATTGTATTTGAGGGAACTGGTTAGGCTGCATGGAGTGCCTTTATCCATTATCTCCGATCGTGGTGCACAATTCACTTATGAATTTTTGAAGTCGTTCCTAAAAGGTCTTGGTACTCGTGTTAAGCTTAGTACGGCGTTTCATCCCCAAACAGATGGGCAAGCGGAGCATACTATCCAAACCTTGGAAAATATGTTGAGAGCTTGTGTAATTGATTTCAAGGGTAATTGGGATGATCACTTGCCTTTGATTGAATTTGCTTATAATAATAGCTACCATTCAAGCATTGGTATGGCTCCATTTGAGGCTCTCTATGGTATGAGGTGTAATCTCCTATAGGTCGGTTTGAGGTTGGTGAAGTTGCTTTGATAGGCCTCGAGTTGGTGCATGAGGCTATGGAGAAAGTTCAACTTATTAGAGAAAGGTTGAAAACGGCCTAAAGTCGACAAAAGTCCTATGCCGATGCTAGAAGGAAAGATTTAGAATTTGATGTTGATGATTGTGTTTACTTGAAAATTTCACCCATGAAGGGTGTAATGAGATTTGGGAAAAAGGGAAGCTTAGTCCCCGTTATGTAGGCCCATACCAGATTTTGAGATGTGTTGGTAAGGTTGCTTATGAGCTTGACTTGCCTAATGATTTGGCATCGGTGCATCCGGTTTTCCATGTCTCATTGTTGAAAAAGTGTGTTGGTGATCTGACATCTATAGTGCCATTAGAGAATCTTGGCATAAAGGATAGTCTTTCCTATGAAGAAGTTCCGGTTGAGATTTTAGACCGGGAAGTCCAGAAGTTAAGAAATAAAGAAGTTGCTTCCGTGAAGGTTCTTTGGAGGAATCAATTAGTTGAGGGTGCTACTTGGGAGGCCGATGCCGATATGATGTCCCGATATCCTCATCTCTTTCCTTCCGATCCTACTCTAGCTTGAGGTACCTAATTCCTCATGGTTCACTCTTTTGGTCTCATGTGTCTTAGTTATTTCCATGATTCCTTGATTATGCATGTTCATGAAGAGTCTAATATGATTATGTGTATTGAGTGTGAGTTGTATAAAGTCTTCATGAAATAATGTGTTGAATATGCTTTAGCTTGGAGTTGATGTTTCCTCCTCGGATATGTGCATTATGTGATTGCATTCTAGGTTAGGTTGTTAGTCCGTGTCCTCTACCCTCCTCATGATGTCTTGATTCTCATTCTAGGACGAATGTTCCCATGGGGGAGATATTGTAATACCCCAAAGTTTTCCCAGAAATGAAAATGCAGTTTTTCAACCTGGTGCCAGTGACTACGGAGGTCACCTATGGACCATAGGTGGAATGACGGGTCGTAGGTGGGAACCATCGTTGGCACTGTGAACTATCAGGATTTCAAAGTTTATGAACCTCAACCTACGGAGCAACAGGACAGATCATAGTCCAGTTGACAGTCCGTAGATGGTTTCCGTAGATCCATCCCGACTTAGCCGAATTTTAAGCCCCCACTAAAGTCTCTAAATCAATTGACGGAAGGACAGGACGGTCCGTCGATTGACCTACGTACCATAGGTCCTGCCCGTAGACTGCCCTCGACAGTTATTATTTAAGGGTTTTTTGGTATTTTTTCTAAATGTTTAATTATTAATCTAAGTCGGTTAGACCCTTAACCCAGACCCTATATATATTTTCTAAGCCTAATTTCACTCATTCTAACTCATTCCCAAATTTCTTTTCTCTCAAATATTTCTCTCTCTAAGAAAATTCTCTCAACTCTCAAGGAAGAAGAAAACTAAGATCCTCCATTGAAGACCATCAATTTTCATCAATTTCTTGTGGGCTTTGTTGAGGTATGATAGTGTTCGCCATTTGGAGCCCTTTCCTCCAATAGGTCCTCAACTTTCTTCAAGGTTTTCAAGGTTCAATTTCCCCGATTGAATTAGGGTTTTTGGTCAATTCTTATGGGTTCTTCAATTATGATTTCAATTATTAATTTTATGATTTCTAGTGCACGATCTAGCGTGATAAAGTAATTTAGTGCACGAATTAGCGTGAATTATATGATTTGATGTAAAGATTGAATGAATCCACATGAACCCATGCTATTTCTCCTCGATTTCCTAATCTATGCTTTGATTTGGTGGTTTGAGCTATGAATTGAGTAATTTTATAAAAATCTCTATGAAGCTATGCATGAATTATGAATGAATTGAGGATGACTTTATGAAGTTTAGTATGTTCAAGTCAAAAGCATGATTTTTCCTCTATTATGTGAGTTCCTTCAAGTATGGGTAAATTGTCTTATTTATGACTTTCAAAGCATGATCTTTCATTGAATTGCATGATTTAAGTTGAACTTTTATGAACCTATATGAACTCTATGATCCATGAATTATGAGCATGATGAACTATGTAAGGATGAAGCTTATGAACTTATGCATGCCTCATATGAGTTTAATGATGAGTTAAGGTTGCTTTGAGAGTGAAGTACCAAAGTTATGACATGATGATGTTGTGTTGAGTTGTGAAAGGTTTTCTCAAGTAATGCTCACACTATGAGTTAATGAACAAAGAGGCGATTACCCATGTTCATAAGGAGCTATTCTAATGTCATAAGCTTGGAAAAGTCCATGGAAGATGAAACGTCTATAAACATGATTTTAGCTTGGATTGGTAACCCTAGTCGTACCTTTCCATGGATAATGATATGAATATGATAATTAACTATTCCGTGGGAAATATGCTTAGCACCAAGAGGATATTGGGATGGAAGCTCCCCCGTAGTAGAGGTTGGATTTCTAGTAGCAATCTCCTTATCCCTGACCTATGTACCCCCATAGGATGATTGTCTTAGATAGACATTAGCTAGTGGATCCACGTAAGCTACAAGTTAAATAAAGGGTCCTACCTTGGCAAGTAGGATGGCCCTCTTGCGGTGTAGGGTAGACACCGGATTCCATGTTGATAGCTCATATGGTCTTATATGTCGGTTAAGGCTATTCCCCTCAACTAATGAACACAAGTGTTTTTATGATAATCTAAAGTAAAGAAAGATGATTTAGCTTGCTTTGGCCATGGTTTATGTTTCATGCTTCTTATGCTTTATCATGTTTTAGCTTGGTCATTGCATGTCATGATTACGTCTTATGCTAGCATGTTTTATGTGTTTTATTTGCATTGCTATCATACTTGGTACTTTATTGTACTAACACATACTCTTGCCTATATTAACTTCTTTCATGTAGGATTTGACGATTGACAATCCACTCATGGCTAGAGCTTTATAGAATATTTGATAGAAGACTTGGTGAGTCCTCATCCAACCGAGGACATAGCCTAGTTGTTCTTATTTTCATGTTATTTCATTTCGGATGTTGTATTGGGTTACGTCCTGAACTTTATTTTCTATGTTAGATTGGCTTTGAGACATGAGATATAGACTTTCGCTATTTTTTTTAAAAGCTTTGATATGAAAATCTCTTTTGAACTCTTAATCTCTATTATCTTGTATGTATGTATGCTAAGTGGCTTGTATGAGGCCTCTCGGGGTCTTGTATGCCTTGTCACGTCTAGGGGGTACCTTGGGTCGTGACAACTGAAGTCTGCCATGCCAAATCATCGTCATAGTACCATCGTTGAATGGCGTCCATACTAAGGTAATTAACACCATACTCCAATCTTGATTTGATCCCAAATAATTGAACAAAGCATGATATATCAGCTATAGGTCACTATGGCTGTAGAAAAAAGGGAGTTATGGATCATGGGCATCGAATATGAGTCAATGCCTAGTCTAAGGCTCATACTGTCATACCCAAGTCTACTATATCTGTCTATAGGGAGTTAAGCCATCTGAAACGACGCCAGAGAATTCCAAGGCCTATCGACCCCAATATACACAAGTCTATGGAAATCACTAGTCTAAGCCTAGAATAAGGCAAAAAATGCTCAAATCAATCAATAATAACAACAACCAAGGCATACCATAAGGTAAGGATGAACACAAGTAAATAATCGACATGCTTCCAATCATGAAAAGTTTGATAATAGCCTAAAACATGGATTCTAAGTAATTTAACATGCTCAACTAAGTAACCACCCCAAATTCACACAAACCAACATGCTTTTACATATTCAAGCTCAATCTAAGGAACGAAAAATCATAGCCTACCTTTCGACAGAACATGCGCGCTCCAAATCAAAATTTCAGAGCTTTTCCCTTTCGAACACTGACACACTATCAAAAATAGTTTCGCAACATTAGTACGATCATTTATATACTAAAATTTCACAAAATAGAGATGGATCAAAATTGAAGTCAAAACAAGAAATATGGGTATCCACGCTAGAAATTTTGGAATTGACTCTATCAAAAGGTCCTAATTACTTCCCCAAACTTGTGTCCCAAAATGGAACACAATTCAGGGCTCGGAACAACCCAAAATTATAAATGCATAAAAGTTACCATTAAAGAACACCAAAGTAAGCTGGGCAGCCCCTTTAGGATAGAATATACCTCTAACGACACTTTTTGACAGTCCCCGATCACCCAATCACGTAGCCCCAATGATTTAGAACGTCCACAACATTGAATCACCAAAATAGAGCTCAGACGAGGGAAAAATTGTAATTTGAAAATCTGAATGATAGCTTAAATGCATCTAGTCTTAATTTAAAATTCCAGACAAAATAACACATTGTGATTGCGGCCAAGAGGGCCCATGATGGTGAAGGTTTTGGAAAAAATACCCTTTGCAAATGGGGTGAGGAGCCTACGAACGCGAAGGCAAGGGAACCAGAACGTCGTGATGGTGGCCAGGAGGCCCGCAATCACGAAGGGTTGAGAGATCAGACCCTCACGAATGCGGCCCAGCCACATGATCACGGAGGGTCAGCAACTCAACCTTCATGAATGCCACTAAGAAGGCCCACGAACTTGAAGGGATAAATGCCCTGCACCAGCTAATGCACATTAGCTGGTTTTAACAAGTCCTGAATTCTCCGTCGGGGTGCTAGGGATTCATTCAGAATCCTGTGTGTGCAAACGAGATTTGCTACCCCACCAAATTTGATATTCCAGACTCAACGGAGCAGTTGAAACTTTCATCCGAGTTTGTCTCAACAAAAAATTGATCCCATATCCAAACTCCATTTTTAGCCAAAATCCACAAGGGGGCCCGAAATTAGCCCAGAAGCCTCAAGATCCGCACGAATGGTCATTCTAGATCAAACTCAATGTTCTGGAGCTAACAAAATCATCAAAATTGCATTTTGAGGCCATCTTTCTAAACTTTTGACCGAAGTCAGCCGTTCAAGTTTCAAAAGCTCCAAAAAATAAAAACTTGCATAAAAACAAAATGAATGACTAGGTGACCGAAACGTCAGTTCCAGATAGTTATAAATGACTTGGAGTCTCTATAAGAATGCTCTAAATGATGAAAAGAAGAAATTTTCACAGAGATGACCTAGAGGGTCATTAAAACCTTTGATCGTCCATACCTTGTGGAGTGTCTTGGTTGTTGTTGTTGATTGGTTTGGAGCATGTTGTGCCTTAGTCTAAGCATAGACTAGTGATTGACATAGACTTGCATTATTCGGAGCCGATTAGCCTCAGTTTTTCTCCAATATTGTTTTGAACGGCTTAACTCCCTATAGACTAATGTAGCAAACTTGGGCCTGATAGTCTAAGCCTTAGCGAGGTAGTAACTAAGCACTTGCGACCTATTATCCATAATTCCCTTTACACGTCAGCTCTAGTGTTATTTGGTTGTTGTTTCGAAGGCTACTCGTTAATTTATGTTTGATTTGGTTCAGGCTTGGAGTTATTTATTGATGGCACTCGGTGTGAGTTTCTCCCCTTGATGCCCGTTTGACCACTGATCTAGAATCTAGCCAACTCATCTCTTATTCTTGGTCAAATTCCTTAACTCACTCCTTTCGGTTACGATTAAATTCCCTGCCTCAGCTTGTGGCCTTGGTTAGAGTCCTTAGCTTATATTTTGCCTTGGTTAGAGTCCATGGCATATATTTCACCTTGGTTAGAGTCCTTCATGTATCTTTCACCTTGGTTAGATTCCTTGGTGTATCTTTCACCTCGGTTAGAGTCCTTGGCTTATACTTCACCTCGGTTACATTCCTTGGACTACAGTTACGTTGGCTAAAGTCCCTGGCTCTCATTTGATTCATTTCAATCCGTGAAAGGTCTTGGTAGTTCAGAAAGTATCCTCAAATTCTCCTTGTGGTCCCTAACCCTGTTGTATACTTATCGAGCTTATGGGGTTCCTTTGGGTTTTATTTAACTTGCGCACGAGTGTACCTTCTGGGCTTATGGGGTCTAGTTAGGTTTAGTTAGTTGTACTTACTTCTTTTCTGTTCTTAGTACACTTGTGTGCATCTCTTTTGAATTTCGCTCTTCTAACCTCTGTTCGTGTTTAATTCTAGCATTTCATATTACCTTTACTATTCTTGCTCAGTCGGACTATGATGCCTACTGAATACGTATTATTTTGGTACTCATGTTGTCATGATCCAATATACACCCTAAATATGACATGACGAATAGGACCCCGTGAGGCCCTAAACAAGCCACTTGACATCCGATTTCTAAAAAAAAATCACTTTATTATTTGCATGACTGCATACACTTGCGTGTGTGTTTGGACGCCACAGGGACTTGTTGATTAACTAATTAATAAATTAAACTAATTCTAATTATTTATTCAAGCTGTGAATTTCAAAGATGAATATGAATTAACTAAACTAAAAATAATGATAAAATAACTAATGAACAATTAACCAAGAAAAGAGATAATTTTTACACAATCAATGATTGAATCGATCTAGAATTATGGTTTTACTACATTCATGCGTATCATCAATTTCATCAACTTATTAGATTATGTATTTGTTGATTTACGGGGTTAATAATATGATTAGGGATCTCCCGACCTCTACTCACCTACCGCGATTAACAGTCTAACTACCTCGTTGAGCGGGGAGAGATTGAATCAATAACGGAGCATTAAGATTTCTTCTCGTATTTGAACCAAATGAGGCTATCTAGGTATTTCTCTATCCTAGCCGCAAGTTTATCTCTAAATCTTGTTAGAAAGTAAATCACATTTTTCTCGAGCTCACAAAAGGTTTATAAATTTATTTTAATGGTAGCTAAGCATTAAAATAGTAAACAAAAGAATATAAGAACAACTAACATGGTAACAAAATATGCCGAATCAAGAATTACTAAACAATCATTAAATAGTTGTCGTAATCCTAGAACGAGAGGTTTAAATCCACATAGACATGCAGAAATTACAACAAATCATTCAAAGAAAATATGTAAAATAAATAAAGGAGAAGAAAAATGAAACCAAAGTTCTCCAGCCTCCACGGCGGCTCT